>CM069083.1:18063943-18508943 GCA_035578085.1 Solanum pinnatisectum
CGTTTACATAGAAAGGGGGGAAAGATTTGGGCCCAAAATAAGGGTTTCCTAAGAGGCACTTTTAAAAAATAGCAAAGATTTGAAATATAATGAGTCAAAATAGTTATAATTTGCTTATTACGATTTGTAACACTTGTTAGAAGGGGAGAAAGGTGAGCGAGATTGAGAGAGGGAGGAGAGAGGCGAGCAAGAAAGGACAAAGAGAGGAGAGAGGCGAATTATATTTGTATATCTGCTGGATAATTGTATATATGTACTACTATGTATATGTATCAACTGTTGTATTTATATATCTGCTGGATAATTGTATACATGTAATTTGTATGTATATGTATCAATGAATACAATTGTATTAACGAATACAATTTGTATCCATAAATAAATTGTATCAGCGAGTACAACTGTATCAAGTTCAACATTTGTATTTGTTTCATTGATTGTTGTTATTTGTATCAATGGTGTATCAATTGTATTAACGAATACAATTTTTATCCGAATACAATTGTATCAATGTTGTATCAAGTTCAATATTTGTATTTGTATAATTGATTGTTATCATTTGTATCGATGTTGTATCAATAAATAAATGTGTATTTGTATTTTGTATCACTCAAGAGGATCTATGTAGTTGACACTTATCAATTGTATATATTTAATTGATTGTTATCATTTATATTTGTATATATAATACTATGAACATTAGTATTTATATAATTGATTGTTATAATTTGTATTTTTATTGAAAGGGAGGAAGCAGAAAGAGGCGAGAAAGAGAGAGGGGGTAGGGATAGGAGAGAGGCGAGATGATAGAGAGAGCGGAGAGAGGCGCGAGAGGAAGAGACCAGAGAGAAAATAACAAAAAGTTATAAATTCTAATTCTTTCAAATTATAGTGGTGTATTGTAAATAACAGAGTTAATGCATCAATAGTGTGTCACAGTCATCTCAACATTAGGTGGGGGAGAATGACATGACCCACCATATCATCATGACATTTAGATTCCGCGTGGTATAAAACTATCCATGTGGAAGGCTTGCATTAGAAAAAGAATAGTCCTTGGTGGAAAATTCTATAAATATGAGTATGTTGTGGTCGTCTCAACATTAGGTGGAGGTGAGTGTCATGACCTACCATGTCATCATGCCATTTAGATGTCATGTGGTATAAAATTATCTATGTGGAAGGCATACATTGGAAAAGGTTAGTCTTTAGTGGAAATTTTTATAAATATATGGAGAATTCCTTCGAAGACTTTAGAATTTCATGAATTTGCATAGAAGGTCCTTGGAATCTTCTAGTTATGTTAAGCATTCAAAAAAGGACTTATTTGTAAATATGTAAGAGCTTATAAAATAATCATTAGTTATATATTAGCCCTTAGGTGTGTAGTAAATAGAGGGGCAGTCATTTGTAACATAATCAAGCAAATCTTCCAACTGTTGAGCAATACAAAAACTTTTTAAGCAATTCTCTTGTACCTTTCTTCATTCCCTTAGCAATGTAATATTAAAAAGGCTTACTTGAGCTTGCAAGACGGTTAAAAAATCGTGAGCGAGTTGTCAAGTGTCGCACAATGTGCTTAGTAGAAGTCTAAGTCTGGGACAATGCATTCCTCTTTAACCATTCAACTTAGTGATGTTAGGTTTAATTTTGTGATGCTACTGTTAACAAGTGAAATTCTCATTTTATTGTTCCATACTTACTAAACCCCCCTATTTGTTCTTCTCCTACTACTAGATGATCCTTGATCTAACAACTTCAGTGGCTTCAAATATATTATATTCCAGCTGTAGATATGATATCCTACTTAATTTCTCTCTCACTTGTTATTTTTTAACCACGATAAGGACTTATTAGGAAACACTCATCCTATGATCACCGGGGCAAACAATAATATTCACAAACTAATACAAAAATCATGTCATACCTCTCTTTCTGAACAAAAGTCAATTTTTTACATCCATCCAATGATTCTCTATTTAAAGTCCTTGTCACTATGTCCAATAATCATACATCAACCTGTTGTACTGCATGAGCACAATTTATTGCCCAACATTAAAGTCGAGTCAAAAAATGTATCAAGAGCATTAAATAATCCTGGTTATAAAGCAGCCATGGAAGAGAAAATTCAAGCTTTATAAAACAAGGTACATGGAAGCTTGTTATTCCATCTACTGCAAAGGAAAAATTAGTTGACTCTAAATGAAATTTTTGAGTGAAGCTCAATTTTGACGGGTTATTACAAAAAATATAAAGCACATCTCATTACTCAAGAATTTACACAACGATTAGACATTGATTATATTGAGGCATTTTAATTGCTTAACACACACTACATATTGAGTTATTTTAATTATGGTTTTCACTAGAAATTGACCTTTATGTCAATTAGGTATCAGTAGTACCTTCTTGCATGGTTATAAAATGAAAAAGGTTTAGATGGATCGATTGAAAGATTGTTTGACCACACAAGGCCTACATATGTGGGCAAACTCAAGCATGCAGGAGGGGGTCACTGGGTTCACATGAACCCATGCTCCCCTCCTGGCATCATATATAGTAGAGTTATATTTTTTAATTTTTTGTTGAATATAGATGTGTGAACCCACAATCGAAGTATCGTATAATGGGAGGATGATTGGGTGCACCTCTCAGTGAGATTAGAAATTTGAATTTTATATATATCTTGTATTATTTTCTTTCTAAAATTAGGTAATACCTCTTTAAGTGATTATTGGTAGCACTTTTGACATTGTAATTAATTAAGCGTTTCAATTTTGGACCAATAATTTTAAAATTTTAACTGTTTTTAATGATACAAACCTAAATGTCAAACCGATTAGATTCATATTTTCATAATAGTGCACCCTTCCGGTGGCGGAGCCCGAATTTTTAATAAGGGGGTTCAAAATCTGAGAAGTAAACACACGAACTAGTGGAAGGGGGTTTGACATCTATTATACACACTTAAAAAATAATTTTAACATTGTATAAATAGTAATATTTTCCGCCGAGGGGGTTCATCCCTAAGTATATGCTGCCTCCGCCGTTGCACCAATCAACCCAAAATTCTGGATACGCCTCTAAACTCAAGAAGATAATTTATGGTCTTAATTAGGCACCACGAGCTTGGTATTCAAAACTACATAGTTATATATCTTCTAATCTTGGGTTTTCAAGTTTCTCATAATGATTATTGTCTCTTCATTTACAATCAGTTTGATATCACTATTTACTTAATCATTTATGTTGATGACTAGATTGTCACTTGGGTAGTTAAAATGTTGTTGATAAGTTTATTTTTAAGACTTGGGTAATACTTCTCTATCAAAATTTTTGGCTCTCTTAATTATTTTTTGGTGTTCAAGTTGTGAGAACATTTGATGGGGTTTTCTTATCACAAAAGGAGTATATTAATGACATAGTTGACAAGACATAAATGGTTGGTGCGAAAATAGTCAATACTTCCATGTTTACTAGAAATTCATTGTGCTTGGAGAAAAACACACATTTTGATGGTATTAAGCTCTTTCATATTGTAGTTAATAGTTTACAATATTTCGCATTGACGATATTGGATATAGCCTTTGTCGTAAATAAGCTAGCACAATATTTTCATCGTCTTTGGGTGCCACATAATATATATCTCGCTGCTAATTCAGTCTTTGATTCCGAATGAAGCATCTCGAGGTTGATTATATCATTTTGAGAAAGATCACTTATGAATCTACTTACAAAAGCTCTCCCTGGCTCTCTATTTGCATATCTTAGGTGCAAAATTGATGTTTCTGATCGATCATCATCTCGAGGGAGTATATAAGGATATCATCCTATTCTCAAGTGATTGATTGATATGATTTGACTATAATCTGATCATATGATTTAATTATATTTCTTGTAATTTTCGTATAATTAACTTGATTAAGATTTCACCATAGTTAGCAACTTCTAGTTTTGATAAGACACCTCTTGGTTTCTTGCATGAAAATTGAATCATTATATATGAATACTAGAGAAAGAAATTCAATTTGCTTCTCTAAATCTTTTGATATTTACTTTATAGTCTTTATTTTATACTATCTTTACCTATTTTTGCAACCTCTCTTCTCTGGGCTACAAAGTGTATTTTTCATTTATATTAGCATGCCGGCTATCCAGTATTATTGATTTAGTTTAACTATATTTCTATTGTTTAATTTAAAAAGTTTAATATATTTTCAAAATTTTATGTTTTATATTTTAACTAAATCGAAATAGAAAACTTGATCTAATTGCTCCATAGAATACTTCAAATTATGTATGTAGTTGTGAAATGAACTTTGATATTATCTTTTTTTTTTCATAATTTTACACTTAAAAATACTTTTTTTTAAAACATTGACTAGAGATAATAATAATAATAATATGTTTATCAACTACGTGAAAATATATCTTTTGAATTGTCAGATAAAAATTATTATTCTCAAAAAAAAAAATTGAAAAACTATTTTGATAAAAAAAGAAAAAGAAAAAAAGTCTCCTAAAAGTAAGGAGTTGTTAGAAGCACTCTTGTATTCTTCCTCACTCTTTTTATTTCCCTAATTGTTCGTCTCTAACTCCACATTTCTTGTGGCTTAAGCAAACTTTTCCTATTCAGGATTTGCTCAGATACAAATATTAAGGTGTTATTTGATTAAAAAAATCTTGCAAACTTCCAAATAATAAAGAAGAATTTTTTAACATCTTTATAGTATCTAGACTAGAGTAGATGTATGTCCTCTATGTTATTGCAACGTGTGCTATAATATGTTAACACACATGTCAAATAACTTGGTATTACTTGAACTTTTATAAGAGTTTGCTTGGTATGGAGAAAAAATATTCTCATTTTTTTAAAATTTTATAATTAGGTAGACTTCTTGTAGGTATGAAATAATTCATCAAGGGACACATCTTCGATGAATTTGAGAAAAAGAAAAACCCACGATTTACCGTTACAATGATTTTTAAAATATTGGGTTTTAAAAGGTGTGAATGGAAAATGAAGAGTTACGATTTTTATGAAGAGTTGTGACTTTTATGAAAAGTTGCGACTTTGATGAAGAGTTGCGAATTTTATGAAAAGTTGTGACTTTTATGAAAGGTTGTGACCTATCCGAAAGATTGCGACTTTTCCAAAGGTTTGTGACCTTTCCGGTAAGGCACAATAAGAACCTTTTCACACTACCCTTTGTTTTCTATAAATTGAGGGATTTCCTCTCATTTTAGTTAAACGAATTTTTCTGGACCTTCTACTACTACTAAATCTAGTATTCTAAGTGTACTTTACTGAGTGGTTCGCTGACACCGTGCTTTTAGGTACCGATACACCGGTGAGTAAGATCGCTCTATCATGGGAGGATATATTCTATTAACCTCGGGTACTTGAGGGGAATCATTTTCTTAAGGGGACACTGTGCATTCAGTGGGCTCGATTTTATTTCTTTGAGAAAAATATTTTTATATTGTTTCTAATATGTTTCTGATTCTATTTGCTCTACTAGTTTTAATTTTCTACTTTGAAAATACTCTTTAAACTTTGTTGTTTTTTTTCAAGTTCTTCAAAGTTTTGTTTTAAGTATCTTAGGAATACAAGATGAACAACAAAAAATTCTCAAAAACATTTCATTTAGCAATTACTTTTGACAAAATTATTAAATTTCATTTAAGAGGTTATTACCTCCACATTTTTTTTGACAAATAATCAAATTTTAATTTGTGTGAGTTTATAACCTTCTCAGTATAAAATTTTAATATTTTATTTTGTGTCATTTTAAACCCCACAAGATTGTATCATAAAATTTTAGTTTTGACCAACCAAAGTAAAAAAGAATTCATTAAGGAGCCACAGTTGTCAGAATAAAGTGACAATTTGATTTGGAAAATGGGGATATATATAAAGAAATTCATTAAGGATATAATTGTATGTACATGCGTGGTTTTTTTATATATATATTAGATGGCCCTGATCCGTACTGAGCACGGGCTCAACACTAAATAATTAATTATTGTCATAGCTTATATCAACGAATTGCACTACATTTGAAACAAAGAGCTCAGAGACAATTAAAACTATTGTGGTATTGATATACCAAGTTCGAGTCGTAAATATGAGCAATTCAGCTATTAGCATTTGAATAATATTTTGACATGTTGAATAGCCAAGAAGCCTTTTGAGAGGCTAATAAGAATATATAGCAACATTTCACATGATTATTACATACTCATATCATTAGGTTTGAAGAAAACTTCAAACCTTGCATCTTGCACAGTATCTTAGCATTATTCCTGCTTTAGAAAATGCATTTAATAGTGTTGAATTTGCAGCAACATCAAACATGTCCCACTCTTAAATATTTTGTCAAAATAAGGATACAAGTTTTTGGATATCCTTTCTAATAACATTGAGTAAGCAGAGGGAAGCCCATACTTCAGTTTCATTAGCTTTTGCAATATCTTCTGAAACGACCAACTCTTGGGACTAATCTCTCTTCACGACACACAAGTCTTGCTTTCGTAGAACACTTTCATCAGGCACGTTAATCGCATCAATTATCTGTAAAAACTCATCACATTAGCAAGAAAATAAATTTTAGTATTTAAAAGTAGATATATTCATACCCGTAAGTACCAAAAAGGTTTTATAATTATACAAATTGAAATAGAAAAATGCAACATTGAAGCGGTATGGATAGGAAAGCCACAAGTTCCAAGAGTAAGCGGCTTATAAAGTCTTCTGATGTACCTGGACCGTCAGCTTATATCTTCGGCTTACCGTTATCTTGTTATCAATGGATGGAAGCTAGTACTCAAAATAAGGACCTGCTCTATCTGCAACTTCTCTTTAATCCAAGAAAATCATCTTCTATTTCTGACTGTTCTGTTTTATAAATCTGTCAGAATCTGCATCATGTCTTTCGGAAGCCCTCTTCATTGAATTTCAAGTTCATTCTACGTATATTCTGTATCATACCATTATTGCTCTTCTTCACCTATCCGGCCATCAGTTACTTCACCCATATCTCTCCTAGCATTAATAGTAGCAGCACCAGTATCCATTTCAGAATCTGCACAAATGCATGTTGTTGGATTTTCATGAAACTCTCCCCTGTCTGGATTTACCTCCATTGGCTAGCCCAAGATACCTATTTGAGACGTTCGAATTTGTGAGGCGAACTCTTCCCATGTCATGTTATTTCAATGAAGGTTAGTTTGTGATCAAAACATCTCTTGAAACACGGAAAAGATTTTAAAAACTTTACCCTTTTCTGGGGTAACAAACTAACTAATAAAGTTACATGGTATTTGAGTAAAGAATATGGCATTTGCAGGAGCATCATTTCGTCAAAATTATTTTATAAGATGAAAAATTGTTTAAACTTTTTTGTGAAGTCAGCTAACTGATTCAAGTCAAAAACATCAAGTAGCTTACCTTCTTCTAGTGATGAGCATTCTTTCCATATTATACCATTGTTATTGGATAAAAAACATTGCTCTCATCAGATACCATGAAATCTAACGCAATCATCCGAGAAGAAAAGGAAGAGAATGGTGTCAAACCTCCTTGCTGGCGATTGTTTCTTTGAAATAAAATCTGGAAATAGAGCGTTGAGAGGAGACAATGTCTCCTCTCCTCCATAAATTTCTCCGGATGCCACATAAATATGAACATCATTACCGAAATCACCAAGTGCTCGAAGCATAAGGCCAATTTCCTCAGTATTGAAGGGCATTTTCCGTTCCTTCATTCCTTAATATGGGTTTCTTGCCTGCAAGTAATGCCAAAGAAGTAAAACCATATTAACTATAAGTAGGGGCAATGTATGGACTAATGATTTACTAAAATAGGTAGTGACTCACATGTAATGTCTTCCACCTCTTTTGATAAATTCAGCAATGATAATCATTCTTTTTTAATTTTTCATACATTAGTGAAGTAAGCAAAACACTATATGCTAGCACACAAAAAAGGAGGATAAAAACCAATGTAGCAAAAATTAACATTCGTTCAAAATTCAGAAGACACCAGAGAAGTGTTTCAAAGGAGGAAAAAGACATTAAGTGAGAAGTTAATGAACTTTTTTAGTATCCTTATATGAACTCTTGTCATTATGTGAGGGGGTGTGTTTTATTTTTTTTTATCAACGATGCATTCATAAGAAATCTTTATTTTGCATAGTATTAGTAATGCAATCACTTTACAACTCTACAACATAATATTCATTCTTTCTCCTCAAATAGATAAACATACCAAAGACACATAAAGGAACACCTAACATATGCAAAAAATAGCAGGTATGACCAATTTCCACATATCAATTACATGAGATTGATGATATCTAATCCTCCTAACTCAGCGTATATTTAACTTGAGGAAGAGAACTAAATCAACCATTATTCTTTATGAAAGCTTATATTAACTTAGGAGAACCAAGTAAAAGAGACATGCAATGCAAGATAGGAATAAAATTAAATGTCTGGTTGATATAGCTCAAAGTCAGAAATTTTTTAATTATAAACATCAGTGAAAAAAACAAAATACATCATAAACCGCAAAGTTTAAAAGTGTTTTGAATATCTAAATATATCGACCAACAAAAAGCTTTTGATTTCATATTCTTGTTGTGCATCCACCTTAAATAATTACAGTTATAAGAAACAAAAGAGAATCAGTGAGCCCCCTAGTATTATCCGGAGTGTGGCTTTAATTTTAGGCCTATTATAAATGTAATATAGAATCTCCATTTAAAGATAGGAAGTCATATATGTGTGATTTATTTTATTCTACATTGATCATGTTGGATCCAAAGATACATCTTTTACCATCAATTTTTGATGAATAGAAGATTGAGTCCATCTTTTAGGAGAACACAAAATTATTTATCCTCTTTGCTACAGTGAGCTATATTCGTAAACCACTAAGTGTATAAACAAAGAGTCATTTTTTCTTTCAGATATATTAAGTCCATTAAGTACTTCATAAATAACACGAAAAGCCTAAAACATCAAACATATATAAGCAATTCATATAGTGACTTCTTAATAAACTCTGTTAAGCTCCTCGGTGTGCAGCAAGTAAGAACCATACTAAGCACCTAGCCCAAAGAAATATTTGAGAGTCCAAACATATTGAATGAAGCAATCATAGTCAACATAATAGAAACTTATAATCTCATAATAATATTGTTAGCTATGATCAAACTTAAGGCTTTCTTACCAAGAAATAGATCTCCCACTTCATATGAACACACAAAAATGAACTACACTAATATCAATAGAAAAAATAAAAGAGAAAATGTGATTATATAACTAATATTCAACATGAGTAAAAAGAAAAGAACAATATTTATTAGAAAATAATCAATAATTTATATACCAAACACATAGTAAATATACTTTTATATCAATACACTTTTACTACAGAATTAAGCTAGGTGTACCTGCAGTATAAACATTTCACCAAAAAAATGGACAATTTTTTTAGATATGAAGTCTCATATACTCCTTCCTATATCTCATCTTTGCATTTTCTTTCCTTTCTACCCAAAGTAAATGCAAATGCACACACCTGCAATTAATAAATTGAAGAAAAAAAAAACTCACTAGATTTCAATTATCAAGAATAGGGAAAAAATAATTTTAAAATAAAATTCCGTAAATAGAGAAAAACGAAGAGGACAAGGAGAGCCAAAAAACCAGCAACACATGAAAACAATTAATGAAATATAAATTCAATGCATGCAACACGACTTCAATCCAAGTACCAAATAAATCAACAAAATTGAAATAAAAATTAAGCCGATCGACTGAAAAATAGACTAAAGGAGACCTAAATTTAAAAAGTAAAAACTTAAAACCAAATCTAACAGTGACAGGTCGATCTCGCGAGAAAATATGATTAACTTAAGCATAAAAAAATGGAAGAAGAAGATGAAAGAGGTATTTTTGGATAGATAATATGGTTAGTGATTACAGGTCAAACATTGTTAACGTGAAGAAAAGAGAAGAGTGAAAACTCCCCAACAGAAAGAAACACCATTTTCATTTTCAGCCTAAAAGAGAGTGTGAAATAAGGCTTAGCATTTGCTATTCCACCATTTGAGAATTGCAGAGACACAAACATATACACTTGTTTAATAGTCAATAAAATAGGTCCATACAAGGCAGAGAAAAACTAGAGTATAAATATGTAATTTGAGCAAATAAAAAGTTGATAGACTTAACAAGAACTTGAGCTGATTATTTTTGGTGTGTGCACTTTCAAATAATTTTCAGGAAACAACAAATAGTAATGTTTGGGCACAGAAGAGTATGATGTTCTCCACAGTACATCGGATAGTCGAGATGTTGACACATTACTAGAATTTGAATGATAGTCCAGATATGTTGACACATTATTAGTAATGTCTGTAAATGCAGAATGTTTCTAACAACTTTGAGCATTCTCCCTTTTTTACTTTTTAATTATTTCGTTTGGTGCAAATTTGAGTCAATGTTTTATGTAGTCTACCTTATCAATGATTTTGTAAATGCTTGAGTGAATAAATTTTATTTCCATACTTGATCATCCCTTTCGCTAATTCATATACACAACGTGAATAAACTGTTTCTTTGCAATAAATGATATATATATATATATATATATATATATGCATAATACGTGAATATGATTCTTAATTTGATTTTAATTGACAAATGATAAACTATGGTTTTTAACTTTGTCAATACAATAGAGACTTTAACTATTTAAAACTTGAACAAATAAACATTCAAATTTTATCTCTGATACTTGTGACTTGTGTGTATTTCACACATTTTATCACATAAGATTTGAGTGTTTATTTATTCATATTTTAAATAGCTAAAGTACGTACTTATTAAGAGGTCATTTGGTAGAGTGTATTAAAAAAATAATGCATGCATTAGCCTTGTGTATTACTATTGCCTTGTTTGGTACTCTGTTTCAACCTATATATACACTATTGTGTATTAAAGTGTGTATTGTTAATACTATGGATTTCTAGATATTAGCAATGCAATGATGTTAATGCATGCATTAACTCAATTAAATACCCAATTGTCCCTTAATGTCTTTTTTTTTTTATATATCTTTCCATCATAATAGTGAAGGGTATCTTTGTAAATAGTTTTTTAATGCAATGCATTCTATTTTTAATGCATTAAACCAAATAATGCATAAAAATAATTTATGTATAATTAATGCAAACATAACTAATACATGCATTGTTAATGCAAGCATTCCTAATACACTCTATTTAACACTGTTTTATATAATCTATTAAACGGCCCCTTAACAAAATTAAAGATGATAATTGCTTGCTAAAACTAAATTAAGCTAGCGTTTGACCAAAGATTTCCAAATATTTTTGGCAAATATTACTTGGGTGAAAATTTGGGTGAAATTTTACCATGTAAACCTTTGGCAATAGTATTTGGGAAACATATTTCACTTTTTTAGAAAAATATGATTTATATCCTTAAGTTTTAAACTATCAAAACTAACTATAAGTTTGTATTATAAGTCAATTGGATCTTCGTTGCAACAAATAACAAGTAGTGTCCATGACACTGGAGCAATGTGGTAATTTGGAGTGAGTGCAACAAACATCATTTCATATATCGTGAAGTAGGCAAATCACATGACTTTGTTACCCTGAGCCGCTTGTTCATCATTTCATCAACAACCATATCATCACTTTCATATTCACTGAATATTTCATCACTACTTTGGTGTTCACGTAAAAAATTATGTAATACAATGCAAACAACTACTATAGAGGATGTTTTTGTAAAAATTAAAAGTTTGGTGTAAAATTTCAATTTTTAAAAGATCCCAAATAGTGAGATTTGGCCCAAATACTAGAAAAAACTAGTATTTGAGAATTTGGGATATTTGTCAAAAACATTTGCCAAATAATGACAAATTATATGGACAAACACTATTTACCAAATATTACTTGAGAAATCTATGGCCAAACGGGTCCTAAGTATCATATTTATGTATTAGGTAACTAAGTGCACAAAGAGATGGTCTTTTTCGTACTTGAGTGTCTGCACGTATATTAGGTATGCATAGACATTGAATTTCTTTGCTTAGTTTAGGAGATTAGCTGCTATTGTTTAATTTGAAACCATATTGTCTTGATTTTTTTAATTTCAATTCCTAGCCGCATTTTTTTATTCGTATATTTTAGTAAAATAAAGAAAACTTTATTATTTTCGTTTAACACTATACAACATAATAATAGTTAAATTCAATTTTTAAGCATTATTAATAAAATCAATTTAATATAATAAATATTTTTTAAAGAAATATGCTAAGTTAATATGAATAAAGTAAATGAATTATTTCATCACTCTCAATTATATAAATTTAATATATTGACAAATGAAGAATTGCAACTTATAAGAAATTGAAGTATATTCTTCTTTTCATTAATTTCCGAATTTTTGATTAATGAAAACTGCCACAAAATTAGGACGAAAAGAGTAGATGAATTTTTGACCACCAAAAGAAGAGAGAAAATAGTTTCACTTTCACATTTCTTTTCTATTACACAACTTTAAAAAGAAAATAATATTATTAAATAAAGAAAAACAACAAGTAAAAGGTAGTTAAATTATTATTATTAAAATAAAAATAGTAAAAACCAATACCATCCCCTTATTCTTCGAATGCAGACACCGGAAAAGCCTTAGAAATTCCAGAAGGGGTAGCAAACGTAATTTTCTGTAAATCAGAGTCGTGAATAGAAATATCAGAAATTGTTATCCAGATCAACAGTTCCTTACTCTTAACGCCGGTGAGTTTCTTCATCCGGCGATCTTCAAGGAATCCGGTGACCTCAGTATCGTACCAGACAAGTTTTCCGATTTTCTTAAACCGATTTTCTTTTGCCTTCTTCTGTTTCAGCCATACGAATCCTGTTTGCTTATTGTGCCCTATTTCTATTAGATCATCCAATGGGAGAAGCCCTTTTGGCATATTGATTTGTTCTAGAAGTTGTAGAGATTTCTGCTTACAGATCGTTGGGTCGGTGAAAACCTCTGCATTTTCACGGTGATTTTCTGATAATTGAGATGACATTTTCGTTGAAGGAGATGGAAAACAAAAGGGAGAAGAGGTAATTGGAATGCTTTTTCTGTGTGTCAAAAGTGGAAATGAGTATGACAAAGGGTGTTTGTTTTTGTGAAGAGGAGCATAAGAATTGATGCGCTTTTATAGGGACTAAGTGAGTATTTTTACGAAATACCTTGTAATATGAATTGTTAAAATTTTGAATTATGTTTTAAAGAATAAGTGTATTTATTTTAATGTTAGCTAAATAATAATAATAAAAATATTTCTAGAGGTTGGGGGTATTGAGTGGGTAAGAAGGAGATTTAATCGGGGCTCCAATGTGGGCTTCGATACGAGTGGAAAATAGTGATGGAGCTCAGATTGTTAATAAGGGGATTCAAAATTTGAAAAGATAGACACACGAAGTAGTCGAAGGGGTTCGACATCTACTATATATATCTAAAAAATATTTTAAACATGTATAAATAATATAATTTTTCACCAAAGGAAGTTCGGCTGAACCCCCTAACTATAAGGTGGCTCCGCCACTGGTGGAAAACCCAAAAAAAAAAAAAAAACTTGAAATGCTATTGTGAAACTTGTTTTTCTTATTTTTATTTTTCTTAACTATTGCGTAACTTATTTTTCGAAAAAGAAATATTTTTCCATTTACTTTTATCTGTTTATTGTATTAAAAATATATATTCTTACTTTTACATGTCACTTTTCGTATAAAAAAAAAGTTTATTTTCTTTCATGTTTTACCTGCAATATTTTTTTCAATTATTTTTTAATGATTAAGAAAAAATATCAATTAATATAGATATTATAATAAAATATTTATATTAATTATTATTTTTAACGGGGATGAAAAATTGAAAGTGAACAAGTAAAAATATAGGAAAGAAGTATATTTCTAAAATCTTTTGATTGACCTTGGAATAAAAAATATATTTTTCCATCTAGAAAACACGCCCTTTATGTGCACTACTAGTTTGAAGTTTAAGTACTCTTTTTCTTTTCGTGAAACACAAAAACTCCTTATTTTTTTCTTTAAAATTTAGAGAACTCTTTAATTATTTGAAAAATGCATTCTCTCAATTTTTAAATAATTGAATTATTGGGGTATTTCACATTCTTTAAGAAAAGAAGATTTAAGACATAAATTAAACATTACTTTTCACTTTTACCCTTAGTAATTATTGTAAAAATAATCTTTATAATAACTAAACATTAATCATAATAACTAATTTTATTACTAAATAATTCAAAAATGTCTTGAACTCATCACGTAAAAAATAATTCAAAGCAATTAAAGTTTCTTGAACTGATCACATAGAAAATGCAAATGAAAGGCAAAAATGGAAGAATAAAAGTAGTCTTAAAGATTGAACAATTAAGTTAATTTGAAATATGAACAATGTCTTATCAATTCAATTATTTTGAAATGAAGGGAGTAACTCCGTTAGATAAGAGTTTTCATCACTGTAATAATTTATTTGTTTCATTTTATGGTATCGTTATAATTTAAATAATCAAATAATTCTGTTTTTAGTATGATTTTCTCAAACGCGAGGTCATAAAATCAACCGACTTAGTTTTAAGTCTAAAACATGCAGAAAAAAAAAACAAATTCGCCAAATCGAAGAACAACTTTAATATTTTCTGACATTGAAATCTAGGCTTTTTGATATACTGATAAAACAATTTTTCGTTTCTTACTATTTAAAATTAAAAATATATTTAGACACTTTTACTTGTTCAAATGTTAATTTTGACTCATATCAAAGCGTTTATAATTTTTTTTTTTTGTTTCTGCTAAGTTTTCTCATATACGTTTAACGTTACACTAATTTTTGTCAAACTAAATCCCCACACACATGGTATTAGCTTTTTGTGTCTTATTTATTACGATGACTTGAGAAATGCTATAAGAGGAACAAAATATAGGTTATCTGAGAATTATTGTTTAAAAAAGGATTATTTCGAACCCGTTTGGCCATAGATATTACGATCATTTTTTTGGGCCAAATATACTTTCAAATTCTTTTAGAATTTTAGAACATATCTTGAACTTTTATATTTTATACATACAAAAAATCTCATGTCAATTATGATTGCAACTATAGTTCTATTATATATGATACAATGAAATCTGTAGCTATTTTTTATGTTTTTGCACATAATATTAGTCAGCAATTGACAAGGGAATGTTTTCAATATTTACTCGAAACAATTAATCGACATGTTAGAAAAGTGGTCTACACACTTTGTCAAATGACATCAACGTATGTTTATATAAAAAATTTGATTAGTGTTTATCGAAATACTAGTAAACTAAGTCGCGCTTCGCGCGATCGTGTAAAACATCAACAAATATGTGAAATTAAATAAATAAATTAACAAAATGAACTCATTCCTAAGTTTATTCAAGATATAAGAGAGATTTTATATCTCAGCATTTAAATTGATAATAAATTAATTGGATTTTGTGTTTTTTTTACACCTTGATTATCATTGTAGCTTGTAATTATGACTATTGTTTAGGATAATTTGTCAGGTTGTTGTAATATTTTGTCATGACCATATTCATTTATATTATTTCTCTCTATTCTACTTTGGATTTTTATTTTCTTGAGCGGGTCTATTGGAAATACCATGTCTACCTATAAGATATTGATAAGGTCTGACTATATTCTATCCTCCATAGACCCGCTTTGTGAAATTATACTGAATTTGTTGATATTATTATTGTCCCAATTTTTTATTATATAATATATTCATGTTTTAATTTATATAGGAAAAAGCTCCATTATAAAATTGAGAATTATATATATTAATCAATACTTCAACTACATTACAGAAATAACTCATATCTCTTGCTCAATCTAGTGTACTTGAGAAATAAATAGAAAAACTCAAGGACATAAAAAAGAACTCCTATAATTTAGCTTTTAAATAGTTGCACAATACTTTTCTATTGAATTATTCGATCTCATATTTTCTTGAACAAAACTTAGAAGATTTGTTATAAAGATAGATTGTATGTTGTAAAAGCGCAAAGCCAAAGCCAGAGCAATGAGTCCTTAGTTATAGCCTATACACATACAAAAACATAGTAACAATACAAGAATATGGCAGACAAAACTTCCAATCATATTAAACGAAAAACAATGAGAACCACGAACAAATAAAACCACACCAACAATAAGAATTATTACTTTAATACAAAAATGTACATTAGGCCATGTACTTTAACATGGAGCTAACCAATTTAATCCACCAAAAATGCAACATGAAGAAGAGGAATCAGCACCAGGATATCAAAGGGAACGCTACATGTTGAGAAGGATAGAAAATTTTATACAAGAAAAAAATGTTGAAGGACTGAAAAGAATTCATAATTGAAAAATCTAAAAAAACCAAATGCTATCAAAAGTAAAACAAAACTTTTGCTAAACAGTATAGTACAGATGAGTATCGTCTTGTTTAATTTATATACACATAAAGATTGAACATTTATATTCTAAATGAATACCACATTAAATATTCATTAAAATTATAGAAAATGGGATTGAGAAAAAGTGTAAGAGTAATGAAGGTAATTAAGAAAAAGTGACTATTGGAATGAATTGAAGTGATAACGTAATAGAAGCAATTTGTATTATAATTACTCATTCATTACATAAAATAAATATTAGTGTGGTCATGAAGAGTAGAAAATCAAATATTTAGAGTTGTTGAAAAAAAGAAAAAAAAGGTTCTAGGAGGATCAATATTAAATAGGTGTAAGTCATAGATAATTACTTCTTATAAACAAATTAAATAATATTAGAAAAATACTTAAAGTATCAAAAATATTTATAATTTATAATTAGAAGAAGATAAAAAAAAGGAATAATTTTGTAAGAGTACGTAGAAATTAGAGAGGTGTGAGTTACTCCTTGTAGACATATGAAAAGAGTCTTTGTTGTAAATGTTTCTTCATTTAATAAAATATTTATTTATCATAAATTTAATAATTTATTTTTACAATAAAATAATTAATTTAAATAAAAAAAATCAAAAAATGGAAGAAAAAGATAAATGCAAATAGAGATCATAGAGAGGTGCCACATCACCTTCTCTATGTTTCTCCTTTATTATATATATATATATATATATATATATATATATATATATATATATATATATATATATATATATATATATATATATATATATATAGATTTGGCATAATAGCCATTTCTGGCCTTGGTTTAAGGTAAATGACTTTGTAAATACTCGTGTCAGCTAACTTTTTTTATAAAAATATATTAATAATTAGGAGTTCTATTCACTATTAGAAAATAAACAAGTAGAGATCAACAATATTTCATAGCTAAATAGTTTAAACTTATTTTTAACTTGGTCCCATTTAGCTAGGTGTTAGGCACACTTGGACCTTGGTCTAGGCTTTTCTAGATGTGTCCAAAACTCAAGGGTTCCTACATGCAAAATTTTAGATCTATTGTTCCAAAATCAAAATAAGTAATTATTATTAGCGTAGAAATTATAATTTATCTATATATTCAGGTTTTTGATACTTCTCATGGTATAGGTGACCATTTCATCACAATATTATCTCCCTGTCATCATTGAAAATTTTGTTGACATTTATGTTTAAGATTAATTTTTCAATCTGTGTTGCATATGTATATCAAATCATGTTGTATGTGACTTTATAGAATAGTATCAATATCATTCAATAATGTTTTAGTTAAATATTATAAATGAAATATAATGTATATGTTTATGTGATTAATGATTAATGTGGATCATTGTGTATTTGCTTTTTTTTTTTTATCGAGGTCAAAATAATTGAATATCACGTTAACATATAAAGATTTGTCTAAATTAACCGTTACTTAAGTTCGACAAAGTTGTTACAATATAATAATTAGTACATATAAGATACATTTTATTTTTCACCATCAATATTGTTGGTTTAAATAGATAATAATTTAAACAAGGAAAAATGACCTTATTTTCTATTATTCCCTACCTTTTTAAAATATTACATAAATTCCTTATTTCTCCTCAATTCTTAATTCTTACGGATACATAAACATCCCCACACAAACCCACGTTTACCCACTTCTTTAATCTCTCCCTAATTTCACTCCACATTATTATCCGTTACAATTTTCATGTCAATTTGATTTTCAAAAGGATTCTCTCTCTAGTCAATCAAATTTAAATCACTGAATAGGTAAATTTCTTCTTCTCCATTGTCGTTTTCTTAAAAAAAAATCGTTATTTTTTGATACATATGGATCAGACTCCTTCATTTAGACTGTCGAAAAACACTCAAAAAGGAAGAAAAATATCGAGTTGTTGGTGTCTCCGGTAAGGGCTTTGGATCGAGATCCATAAGTGATTTATGTCGATTCAATAATGACGGCATTGCTTCAGAACTTGATTACCCATACACGGTCTCTCAAAAGTTTATTTAAACGTATCAGATACACACATAATGCACACATAAGATACATTGCAAGTTACTAATTTAACGGTTGGTCATTGTTTGTATCATGTTTAAGTGTTGGGCAATGTTTGTATCGTGTTTAACTGTTGGGCAATTTTTGTATCATGTTTAACTGTTAAGCACTTTTAGTATAATGTGTTAATGTTGTTATTTTTGTATCATGTGTTACTGTTTGTTATTTTGTACTGTCATTTTTAACAGTTTGTTATTTTTATATCATGTTTAACCGTTCATTATTTTTTGTTCAAACAAATTCCAACTCACTCTTTGAAGTTTGGTTCTACCTATTATTTTGCAATCAAAGCAATGTGAGTTATGAGAATTAAGGGTGGAACACATAATCAACAAAAAGAAACTATTTGTTAGATTGAGGATTAGAAAAATACGACCCTAGGTTAACTCTTATTACTTTTTTAAAATAACAAGAACAAAATCTCCACCTTGATAGTTTTCAACTTTAAAAATTTCCTTGTGTTCTATGTGTTAGGGTTTTGTCTTGATTGTCTTACCTAATTTGAAGTTTATTTTTTACTTAAAGATAAGTCAAAGTATTACTATAAATGCTTGAACTCTTTTTGAAAGGAAAATATAATTTTCTTCCATTTTTGATTTATGCTTTCTTTAGAGGAAATATTTGGAGATCTATAAATTAAAGATCCTTATATTCATAACATAACACAATAGAATCCACAAGATAGACGTTTAAGAGTTTAGTTTATGGGGAGATTTATTCTCTCAATAGTTTTAATATTTTTCTTCTATATTAGTTTTCATATAATAATATTATGTTTTTCGTGTAAGTTTTTGTTATCTGATTTGCAATTGTAAGCTTCCGCATGACGCCCTAATCACTTTCGAACCCAATAGTATATGACTTTAATCCTTACATGCATGGTTCTTATTGATATATTTCGAATTTTGGAGTGAAATGTTAATGTTTTTTGTCGTTCGGAATTCCTCCTTTCTCTTAATTCTTCTTTGCGGCACCATAAATCCGTCCAGATCTCTCAAAAACTAAATTAGACTCGACGTAGTTCAAAATACCTTGAGGTACAGTTTGAAGATTTACACCTACTATTTAGTTCATAAAATGCTTTCTGCGGATCTACTTAAATTTTTTACATATATCCTATAGGCATGCTTCGATGCTTATATTTTCGCTCTTTATGTGGCAAATTTTGTTGTTGAATTTTTTTTAAGTCATATGTAACACAAATTAGTTGTCTTTTTTGCCATTTGAACACCAACAATAATCATATATAGTAAATGATTCTAACACAACATTGAAATTTTGGTAGATCAATTAATGTTAATAATCATTGTTTTAAAATTTTTCCATATATGTTGTTCATATTAGTGGTAATATTACCTCACCTTGGTATCACTTCAATTACATTTTTCTTAGAGTAGTTTATCTTATTTTTAACATGATTCTAACTTCTTAACTATATATGAAGGAACGCAATAAATATTTTCACACAATTTAATATGGGAAAATTGTATATAATAGCAAATTATTAATTCAAATTAAATGCCTAAAACATAGTTTGATTTAATTGTACCCCATAACAAATTGTTGCTATTTCGCCTCTCTCCCTGGTGGAATCTCGCTCGCCACTCTCCTTCTCGATGACTGTCTCGCTCGCCTCTCTCGCTTTTTATACAAACACAAATGTATAAAATGCGTTTGTGTTTGTATAAAGCGAGAGAAAATTGTATATATACATATATTTTCCTTCCCCTCTCTCCCCTCTCCCAGATCTCGCTCGCCACTCTCCCAGATCTCGCTCGCCACTCTCACTCGCCTCTCTCACTTTATACAAACACAAATGTATACATTGCGTTTGTGTTTGTATAAAGTGAGAGAAAATTGTATATACAAATACAAATGCATATATTTTTCGTCCTATACACTTATGATTATACAAATACCTGCCCAGTTTTCTTTTGTCTTTCTCTCTTTCTCGTTTTATACAAACACATATTAATCAATTGATTATTTTGTATATGTATACCGAAACAGATTATACAATTGCTTCTTTTGTTTGTATAGCGAAATAGCCATAACTTCTTTTGTATATATGTATAGCAAAATAGCCATAGCAAACTTCAGCGCAATTATGCAAACTATAACTATAACATACAAATATGATTTTTGTGTTTGCTATATGTGAAAGTTGCTCATTTAATATTTTACTTTATTAGGAAAAAATAATCATAAATAATGTAGATCAAATTTTCATTTGTTGTTGTGTTACCGTTTGAACTCCAACATTATTCATGATAAATGAATTTAACATAAAATTAGAATTTTAATTAGTGTTTAAATTTTTCTATAAACAGTGTTTAAATCGGCCTATTTATTCACCTCATTCTTCACTTCTCTTCTTTAAGCACATCAGTCTTTCACTTTTTCTTTAATTTATATTTTCTCTCTCCAAAGTGCTGATGAGGAAAAAAAATGAAGAAATTAATTACAGGAGAATGTCCACATGTACATGTAGAAATTTTGAAAATGTAACAATTTTTTTCTTGTGAAGCAAATGAAATTCAAGAAATAATAAGTAGTCTTTTTTTCAATTTTATTGTTCGAATGTACCCAAAAAAGACTACTTATGGATTTCTTGAAGTTTGTATACTTTGCAAAAAGAGATGTTACCTGGCCAAGATATCTACATGTACATCTGAGCATACTCCTACAATGAATTTTATTTTCTTATTTCCTTCATCATCACTTTAACTTGCATACATTTTAGAAGACATGTCGAAGAACTGAATATATAGCAAAGCACAATCTACAAGTATTAAAGACTATGCTTTAGTATATATTCGTGCTTTATTGAATTTATCAATATTTAGATCGTATGACATGACTTTAATTTCTTATATATATGCAGCATCGTAATGAATATTTTCGCATAATTTAAAATTTTAGTTGTTGAAAGAAAAAAGTCATATATAATTATTATTAGTTTTTTATTTTATTTTTTATTATTTTATTGTTTCAACACTAATAATAATCACAGTAGAAGATTCAACAAAAAGTATCAAGTTTAGTGTCACACCTCAAGTCTACACCCTGAACATAGATGACACTCGAGAACCATTCCTGGTCTCCAAGCGAACCCTTGGCCTGGATGACTACTTAGCGGAAGACTTACTCAAGCGATATAGGCTTAGAAACAAAATTTAGAACATTCAAACTCAAAGTAAATACTCAACTCAAATTGTATGTAAAATACTCAATAATATAGGTATAAAAGTTTGCAAAACATCTCAACATAAAGTAAATACTGAGAGACTCCTCAACTCTATCCATCTATGATGTCTCTATAGTTCAACATAAATGTCGGGACAAGATCCACAATACCCTAAAATGACTAAACTGAAAAGAAAAGTGGAGTCCTATGAAATCCAAGGAGGCTCACCAAAAACTAACTGGAGTGCAAAGTGATCTCAATGAAGCGTCTGTTGATGATCCTAGACACTTGTATCTGCATCATAAAAAGATGCAGATCGAATGACATCAGTACATTGAACGTACAAGTATATAATAAAGCTGAATGAATAAATAAAAGAGCTGATAAGGCTGAAGAACTACTCATCCAAACTCAACTCAAAGCATAAGTAAAAGATAGAATTTTAAAGTTTTACAAGTAAAAGAGGCTAACTCGAGGATGTATAAGAAAATACAATAAAATACTCTTTAATCTATTAGGGAGATCCTCTAACTGAAAACCATCACTATAAGCAACGTGATGATAAATTGTCTCGCCCATGCTTCCAGAACAATCCTATATATACCTTGTCGGGATATAGGACACCTCAACTAAGTGGATCCACTAAAGATCTGCTTGAGGAGTCGTATGAAAAGTGCGATGCTTTACCCATGTTGGCTACATGGTTTATGAGGATTTTGAGTTGTTTGAACTCATCCCCATACGGTGCTCAATACTGCTCCCAATAAATATACATATTCATGCTCAAATGTAAAAAACATACTCTTTCTCAATTTGAGGTAATTGCTCAAATTATCCTCTTAAAAGAGGTAACTACTCTGAAGTATCTCTGAAAACTATTTATGTAAAACAAAGTTCTCTTTATCAATGTAAAAGTAATACATTTGGGAATCAATTAGTTCCCTTAAACTTTACTAAAAATCTCTCTTTAACTCTACTCAAAACTCTTCTTTAACTTACTCAAAAAACCAGTTTAAGGCAATTGTTTGGTTAAAAAGATTCTCAATAGTAACTTCGTGAAGACCTAAATACTAGGGTTCATGTTGAATAATAGTCATGAATAATCAACTCAAGAATCTCAATGCATAGCATATAGCAACTAAAAAAATTAGGAATAGAAACTCAGAATTCAACAACAGCTCATCTTAAGAATTATCAAAACTAAGGATGTAACCTTAGATTATCTCTTACTGATAGATGTAGGGCGTGAGGACTAACTCAGTTCATCACAATGATTAGCCTTACATACCTGGAAGAATATTTTTTTTGGCGAAATTAGTGAAAACTTGAAGAACGCTAAAAACCCTACATTTCTCCTCTTGGATCCTTGCTCTATGAGTTGGAAGCATTAATGAATGTAAAAGGATTGTTTAACACTGCTTACACCCTTAACTAATTGTAAAAACTTTGAGGTTTAGTCTTAGAAGGGGTGGGAAAGACTAAAATACTCCTTTTAAAAGCTGACAAAAACCTTCTATCGGTCTATCTACGGTTTGTGGTTGGTTCTACGGACTGTATATCCCATCAGTGGAATTTATATTGAATTTCATGGCTCAAAATCTCATTCTATGGGTCCAATCTACGACTTGTAGAAGTTTCTACAGATCATAGATCTAATACGTAGAATTTATACAATTTTCAAGCTCAAAATTTCATTTTACGAGTCCAAACTATGACCTGTAGAAGTGTCACGACCAAAAGCCTACACCCTGGATGTGGCCAGCACTCGAGAACTATTGCTGGTCCCAAACGACCCTCATCCTGGCTGACTACAAGCAGAAGACTAACCCAAGCATACAAAGCTTAAAACTGAATGAAATTCATGAAGCTCAAATACAAAGCTTTAACTCAAAAGATTAACTCTGAATATAAATAGAATATTCAACTAGCTATAAATAGACAACTCAAGTCTTTAAAATATTTAACAAAATAAATGAAACAGACTTCTCAAATTCTACTATCTATCTCTGAAGCCTCTAAATGACAAATACGGAAGTTGGGACAAGACCCACGACATCCTAACAAAACTGAAAAGTAAATGGAATCCTCTGGAAGAAAAGAGGCTCACCAAAGCTAACTCGAACTGAAAGTGGTATCAACGAACCACCTGTTGATGACCCTAGATACCTGTATCTTCATCATGACACGATGCAGACCAAATGGCATTAGTACATGAAATGTACGAGCATGTAAGGGAAATTCTAAAGCATAAACATAAGCTTGAACTGATGGAAGAGAATCATACTTACCTCTTCTCAACTCACTCAACTAAACTCAACTCAAGGAATACTCAAGGATACTTAAAGGTACTCAAACTTACGAAGGATGGTTTAAGTCTAAACTCAAAAATTTTCTGGGGTGTTACATTATCTCCCCCTCGGGATCATTCATCCTCGAATGACTGTTTGACTGGGTATGGAATGGGGTTACTCTCTTACTATAATCAAGCTTAACCCAAATCCTTAGGTTTGGGTTCTACACCTCTCTATAGGGAATCTCATCCCAAGACTATTACTCCTTACCACCACATTGGACTCGTATCAAGAACCACCTAATGTTTAACAACTCCACATTCAAGATTAGTTCTCTAACAACTCCATGGACTCCTACTAACCAACTCCTCAAGAAGTTATCATTCTTTCATCATCTCTTCCATACCAAATAGAATTTCCCGCATCACTACTCGGAACCAACTAAGGGCTCTCATTTAACTATTTCTCATAGTAAAACCTTATCCTCCTCATTTATAACCTTAGATGGAATTATCACATCATCACTATCACAATTAGAACATCAACCTCCTCTTTCTAACATCATTCCATTACTAAAAGGACCTCCGAAAGGATATCTCCCATACTCTTTGGAACTCTTTACTATCTTACTCTCAAACACTTGGCTTGATTTCTCATCTTGTCATCTCCCCCTTAGGTGTAAAGCTAACACTTGAAAACTATGGACTTATTCCATCATCTCTAAACTGGTCTACATCCTCCTTTACTCTAACACTCGGGAGAAGTTTATCTCATGACTACCGAACTCTCCATAAGCAGGTACTAAGAACCTCTTTCTAAGGTGTTTCTCTTAACCTCTTCTAATTACATGCCCTCTTGATACACCTCTTAATGCTCTTGTTACTCTTATGACTTAGCCACACTTCACTGCCCTTATCCAAAGAATTAGAGTCTCTCACTTGTACCACTCATATTTATTGCAGCTAACATCTCAATTCCTCATCTACTCTATGTCAAGTCTACTAGATCAATTCTCAAGACTAACATCATGACCCTCATGTTTTCATTATTTTGATCATGACACTCATCTTAAATTCAAGCTTAACGTTCATTACTAAACTTGAATATTAATAAGATTGCTCGTCTACTATACTATACCTCATTACTTAATCAGTTCTATAACCTTCTGAACATCATGACCCTCTCAAACAAATCATGAGACTAGCTTAGATCTATCACTTCATGAATACTCTTGCTTGTATTCAACACATAAGTTAAGCCTCCTCTAACACGATGGCACATCGACATCAACTCTATTCTTGTTAAAAATATATACTCTATCTCATCTTGACTAGCAACTATTCCTCTTATCATGAACTCCCTACAACCTTATTATTCTTTTTTACACTCATAAAGGAACTCATCACTTATAACTGACTGGGTGCACAATTACAATAACATAATCTGCCCCATCACTATCTCTTTTCCTTAGATTATTGAACCTCTACATACTTTCCTCTAATTCTGGGCACTTTCAGTACTACTGCTCATGATCTCGTAACTCATGCTACCTTTTCGGATGAAAATATTACCCAAGCTCTAAACATACTTCCTTATAAGGATCTCACTGAAACAAGGCTTAAGGAAAAGAGTACAACTAGCTTTTAGCTCAAATGCACGCTTCAAATGAACACGAGTGCATTCCTATGAAACTCAACACTTAACTCACTTATGGGCTTCTCTCAAGCCCCTCTGGAGTCTCACGACTTCTTTAAGACTCTTACTAAGAATAACTCATCATTAAAGGACTGACTTTTCTTTTCAACTACCTCTAGTATGAAGGGTAGTCGAATGAATATGAGAAATGCACAAGTATGAATAAATCTTTGTGACAAAGCTCTATTGCACGATTTAGAGTATGAAAGAAGAGAAATTTTACTTAAATGTCTGTAGTCCCTCATTTAAATAAGAGGGGCTCTCACAACCATAAACAAGATCCTACTAGACATGACTTCATAGACACCCTAGGACACTTGAACTCTGTGCTCTGATACCAAATTTGTCACGACTCAAGCCTACACCCTGGACGTGGCCGACACTCGAGAACCATTGCTAGTCCCAAGTTACCATCATCCTGGCTGACTACAAGCGGAATACTAACCTAAGCATACAAAGCTTAAAATTGAATGAAATTCATGAAACTCAAATACAAAGCTTTAACTCAAATGATTTACTCTAAATATAAGTAGATTATTCAACTAGCCAAAAATAGGCAACTCAAGTCTTTAAAATATTTTAAAAAAATAAATGAAATAAACTTCTCAAATTCTATTGTCTATTTAAGTGACAAAGATGGAAGTCGGGACAAGACCCACGACATCCTAACAAAACTGAAAAGTAAATGGAATCCTCCGAAAGCAAGGCGGCTCACTAAAGTTAACTCGAACTGCAAGTGGTATCAACAAAGCGCATGTTAATGACCCTAGCTACCTGTATCTACATCATGGAATAATGCAGGCCAAATGACGTCAGTGTATGGAATGCACGAGCATGTAAGGGGAATTCAAAAGCATAAACATAAGCTTGAACTGATGGAAAAGAAACATACTTACCTCTTCTCAACTCACTCAACTCAAGGATACTCAAACTTACTCAACGCAGAAGTACACAAGGATAAGATACTTAACTCAGAAAATAGGGCTCAACTCAACAATAAGATACTCAACTCTGGATATTCAACTCAAGATAAACTAACAATTAAAGATGCAATATATGAAAAACTTTTAATACAATAGATAGTAACTCAGTGTATTGAAGAATACAATAATAACTCAGTTTGTATATAAAAATACAATATAACTCTGTGGGAGACTCTCTAACCAATAACCATCAATATGAGCTATGTGATGATATATCGTCTAGCCCACGCTGCCAAAACTGTCCTACACTTTGCCAGGGTATAGAACCTACTACTAAGTGGATCCACTAGTCTATACTAAAAGACATTAAGGAATCATCTAAAAAGTATTACCCTTTCTAATCACGTTGGCTACATGGTTTATGGGGGCTGTGAGTTCTTTGAACTCTCCTCCATAGCGGTGCTCAATACTACTTCCAAAATATAACTAGCTCATATGTTTAAGAACATAACTCTTTCTCTGGTTTGAGATTATTACTCAAAATCTTTCTCTTAAAAGAGATGGTACTCAAAACTGCTCAAAACTCTTTTGGAAATCGGTGTTTCCTCTCATCTTAAATGTGAAAACATTTACTCTTTGGAATACTTAGTTTCCATATATCATTTTAAAGAAAATGAACTCAAATCTACTCTTTTTGAAACTCAACTGCTCAAGTCTTAAAACAAGTTTAGAAAAATTTGTAAAAGACTTTTCAAAAGAGGGTTCATGCCGAATTATGGACCGGAACGACTCAGTTCAAGGTTTTCAGTAACCATACATAGAATTTAATACTTGGAACTGAACAACTCGGATTAAATGATACTACTCATTTCAAGAATGCTCAACTCAGAGGGTTCATAGGTATGAACAACTCAACTCAAGGACTTCATGATACTACTCATCTCAAGAATGTTCAACTCATGGGTTCATGCGGAATTATGGGCATGAACAACTCAACTCAAGGACTTCATGGATAACATGTAATAGTTCCATTATTAGGAATATAATCTCAAAAGGGTTAGGAACTCAATACTCAAGATTTAGAACTTGAAGATACTACTCCTCTCAAAGATACTCAATTTATGAAGTTCATGCAAAATTTATGGGCATGAGCGACTCGACTCGAGGGTCTACATAACAATATGGAACTCATGTATACGACTCTTCTCATAATCATACTTACTTCCTCAAAACTTAACTCAAAATCGATAGTTGAACTCAAAGGATTTACAAATGAATTCAGAGGCTTTGTTGAACTATACTTTAACTCTCTCTTGAATTTGAATTATGAATTCAAGAGTTAATATTCATGATATGAAGGATCTCGTGATGATAATGTAGACTCATGAATACATTCTTCTCATTCTCATACTCACTTGCTTGAGTCTTGAAACAAGTTATTAGAAATTGTAGAAGACTCCTTAAAAAGACTCAAATGGACTTTCTCAAAATGTTTGAAAGAACTTTGAAGACTTAACTCTTAACTCTACCTCAAATTTGAATTATGAATTCAAGGTTATGATTCATATTATGATAGGTTTTTAGAAGTAGTTTAGAGTAGTTACAATCATAAGGGAGTGAAGATACACTTTAAAGGAACTCAAACGAGACAACCGACGGAAAAGGAATGGGGCAGGGGACCCTGGCGCACTGCTGGTGCGGAACACTAGCCCCTAAACTTCAGAGGCACTATCTTGGTGTATCTGGGATGCGCAGCCCCAGACCTTCCCTAAAACTCTCTAAAGAACTTCTTCTTCAATTTTCGCCCTAATTCACCTAGAATTGAATACTTTCTTCCTAAGTCACTTAGATTAGAATACCCAACATAAGTACACATGAATCTACTCAAAAACAACCTTCAAATTCAAAGGATTTATCTCAAGAACTCATCAAACCCATCCTAATTCAAGAACAAAAGCAAAACTTTAAGAACACTCATCAAGAACTTAAATCTTTCAATCTTTATGGACGAATTAGAATATATAAATCATGATTGGCATGTGGGTGAACGAATCCAACACTATGGAAACTTACATACCTCTTAGGGGTCAACCCTTGGCGAAAATCCGCAACAAAACTCAATAATTTCGACGAACGCCTTGAACCTTCCCTCTTTTCTCTTCTTGAACTCTCTTCTAAAACCCTAAGCATAAATTAGAATTTTAAAACCGAACCAAATCAGTTTAGACTCCTAAAACCTTACTAAAAATAATTAAATCTGATTGGGTAAGGAAAAGACAAAAATACCCCTCATATATTCGGGTAACTTTTCTTAACTGGACAGCCAGACTTCGAACAGTCATACCTCCCTCATAAGAGCTCAAAAATTAGCAAACTCAGTGGAGTTGGAAAGAGGACTCAAAGATCTTTCATTTGATATATTATGGATTTACTAACTCATCCTGTGCTAAAAGTTATGGTCGTTTGAAGTTGACCCAAAGATTTAGATGAACTTAGGAAGGACTTGAATGAATTTCTCTTTAGTTCTTTTTGGAACTCAAGTGCTACATCTAGTGACCTTAACACTTAATAAATTTTAAATTTCCTGGTAAAAGCTTACTCACAATGAAGGATGGTTCAAGTCCAAGCTCAAAAAATTTTCGGGGTGTTACAAGAAGTTCCTACAGCCCATAGAATGGATCCGTAGGAATTTGACCCCAAAAATTAGAATATCTGAAGTTTTTGATGAGTTGAAAGTACAGGTCGTCGAAATTTAATGAACCGTAGAAACAAGTCATAGGAATTGACTTTAAGCAACTTTGATGTGACAGTCACTGGTAAAATGGCCATAAAGTTTTACTCTGAACTTTAAATGAGGCAAACTGTGTGGTGTTAGAAAGAGGACTCAAGTTCCTTCAATTTGGTAGGTCATGGGACACTTAATTCATTATGTGCTAAGATATATGATTGTTTGAAGTTGACCTAAGTAGAATTTTATGTCAAAATCTAATCGGTAAGGAAGCTTTCAACTCGACTTTGTGCTAGGGAATTATTGTGACCTTAATTCATATTCAAATTCATTCCCATACTAGAGAATTGACCTTAACACCTAAGTACAACTTAAGAATCACCCGATAAGACCTTGCACGCAAATGAAGAATGGTTCGGACATTAGCTTAGAAATTTTTGGGGTGTTACATTAGTAGATCTATTGAGTTTAACAATCATTTGTTTTAAAATTTTCCCATATATATATATATATATTTAAAATTTTACTCAACAAGAAAAAATGTAATAATAAATAATAAAGATCATATTTTCATTTGCATTTTATGTTACCCTTTGAACAATAATATAATTCACAGTAAAAGAATCTAACATAAGATTACAATCTCAAGAAAAAAATAATAATATGCCACAATACTTATTCATAATCTAACTTTCTCCCCAATTACAAAAGAGTGAAACGGAGAAAATAAACAATAAAGCAAGAGTTAAAAGATAAGAACAACAAAAAATCTAACTACAATTGAGATCAGATTTGCAAAGAGAAGACGACAAAGAAAGAGTAAAAGGACAAGAACAAGGAAAAATCTAAAAATACATGAGATCAAAATCACGATTTAAATTTTATGAGTTTGACTTGAGGATCACCTCAATTCATTTAATTTACCCTATTCGAAATTAATTACTTATACTTCAAATAGAATATGATTCAAAACTATTGATTTAGGATGAAATCATATTTTAATTCTATATCCTTTTCCGCATATTAAATTAGATTGATGTGTGTATATAGATATTCCCATTTGTAAGGCATAGAGAGTATTCAGAAAGAAATATAAAGGTCATGAGCATATATAGTGGGCTTAAGTGTAGTATTTGAAGGTGATCAAGATGTTGGTGGTACCAAAAGAATATGACTTGTAATCCATCTTGTTTCCCACAAATTGTTAAGAAAATATTTTCCCAGTCAAATCCTTTTTTGTAAATATTATAGCCAAAGAAAAAACTAGTGGTGGGCTTATTGAAAAGTAATTCTTGAATCTTGTTTACTTTTCAAGAAGTTGTTACTTGACCAAGATATCTACATGTACATAACTCTTGTAACTAATTTATTCACTCATTTCCTTCATCATCACATTAACTTTCACATTTGATAGTATAATTGTTGTTATAATAAAATTTAAATTGAAGGTTAAATATTTTGAATCAAAATCTTATCTTATTCATCATCCTCAGTCCAGTGATGTGGCGCAATCATGGGCTAAGAATTCAATTTTTTTTTTTACATAAGTTAGACAATTAATTGCCCAAATTAATCTTAAAAGAAAAGCCGTTTGCGCTAAAAGTTTCCTACCAAATCTATGCTGCAAAAGTCTCAAGCAACGCTTTACCAACTACATCCATACATGTTCTTATTAATCTCCTTTTAAATCTCATGGTTCTTCAGACCGTTGTACTTTCATCATAATTGCTTAGGAATTGTTGCTCACAAACTCACAAAACACCATATGAAATTATAACACACCATAATGGTATTATTATTTTCTGTTCTTTGGTACGCTTTTATCTTCCATCCCATGAATTGACACTTTTATGTTTCCAATATTTTTACTTATCTTGCACCCCATAAATTGTTACCATTCCCTTGCCCCATTGCTTTTCTGTTTAACTTTACAATGTGGTATGAATTATTTCTTTTCAAATAATTAGACAACTATCAATTTTGTAATGCGATGGTCATCGGTTTGATTCCGATAGCTGCCTTTTTCCTATTTATTTTTTCCTTTTTTTAGATGATTGATAATGTTTCTTTGAAATCAAAGAATATAGAAATATCACCTTCCTCATTTTCCAAAACCTATTAATTTATTATAGGAACTTCCACTATATATATATATATATATATATATATATATATATATATATAAGGGCATCTGTATATTTATCCAATTCATCTCATTCATTTTTCCTTTATAGTATTTATAGTTATAGTATGTAATAACCGTGAAGAGAATTTTTAGAAAAATTTAGAAAATTAAAGTTATACCCCTATTGATAGTTGCCCCATGTCATTTCTGATCAGTTTGTGATGTTGACTTTGAAATTTGATTGAATATTTTGATTTTTGGAAGTTTTGAGTTTTGGAAGTTTTGAGTTTTGGAAGGTTTAAAGTTGAATAAGTGGTTTTCGGTAACAACTGGAGTTTTGAGTCTCAAAATGAAATTTCATCAGTTCCATAAGCTCCAGAATGCGGAATTTGATCTAGGAGTGTTATTGGTTTATGTCTCAGATTTGTTACGTGGATTTGAGCCCTTGAGTTCGGAGTTTAAGTGAAATTAGGCCAAGGATTGAATTTGATCAACATTTAGAGTTTGGATTCTCTTATCGAAATTTTGATGATTTCATAGGATTTAGGACGGTGATTTTAAGCCTAGTTGAGGGCTTGGTTGAATTTGCAAAGGTTTCGAGCACAATTTGGTATTTTTGAGTGTAAAGTTAGTTTATTATGAATTTCATGGGTTTGAGTCAAGGAGACCTCAGATTCGTATTTTGATGGTTTCATTGAGTTCGGACGTCATGTTTAATTAGGTATCATAACTGTTTTGTGTACTCGGGGTTTTGAACGAATATCGAAGGTCTATTCTTTGAAATTTTGTGTTTTGTTATGTTGTTGTGTGTTGATGTTTGGTGCTCATTGTTTTACTCATCGGGATCGCGAGAATCCTTCTCGTGTAGAGATCTGTTTGTTGAGTATTGCGATTGTGTAGGGGTCCATGATCACATAGTAGTTGAGTGATTATCTTCGCGATTGCGTGGCCCTGTGTCGGGATCGCGATGGTCAATTAATGAGTTTACCCAGTGTCATGATCCAAAAATGGATACTCATCTTATCTAACTAAAACAAGTCAGCTTAAAACCCCAAAACATAATGATAGAAATGCAAAAAACAAACTATTAATAACATAAATGAAAAAAAACTTAGTCAATCTCATAAATACTCTCAAAACATGGTTGTCACTTGTACAAGCCACTAATGTATCACAACAGAATCAAAAGAAATACAAGTCTCAAATATCTTTGTTTCTAAAGTAGAACAAGAACATAATTAAGAAACAAGAGGGCCTAATGAAGTGACAAACAACTGCCTCTAAAGTCTCCACAGAGAAGTCTCAGACGAAGTAGAGAAGAAGAATAATCACGCAGATTCGGGCACGTAGCCTAAATAAGTTTATAAGGAAGGAATGAGTACTAAAAAACATGGTAATCAGTAAGCAAACTACTAAATACGAGGTAGAGAAAAATAAAATATGAGTACTCCTTTCATCCCAACTGAACCTCCACAAACTATAATCTACACAGAGATCTTCCCAACCTAACAATTCATAATTTCAAGTAGCACATAGTTCAAAAACAATACCTCAGCAGTTACAGATCAAGTATGTAATTCATAAATCAAATTTCCCAACAATTTCCACCCCACATAACAAATCATATAAGGAGTAACTCGAATTGCACCTCAACACAATTAGTATATCATCATGGTATTCCACAAACAAGAGTCCCAACATCATAGAATCAATAATCATAATCATTCAAGTGTGATTCAATGATGTGCAATGTCATATAGAGTGATGCATATATCTCCTATGATACACATCCACTGAATCTTAGACTGGAACCTATTGGGGACGCACAAGGTCCATGTACTTGTCAGAAAAACCTCAACATTAATATCACCCACCGGAAGAGACTTCGGCATTAATATCACCCAATGAAAGAGACCTCAACTTCAATATCACCCACCAAAAGAGACCTCGATATTGATATCACCCGCTAGAAGAGACCTCAACATAAATATTAGCCGCTGAAAAAGATCTCAGCCGAAAGAGACCTTGGTATCAATATTACCTGTCAGAATAGACCTTGACATCACTAGAACAAACCTAAACATAATCACAATAGATATCATCCCACAGCTTATCTTAGGCATATTTATATGCCTAGAATGCTAATTATGCCCGCATTTACGCCTAGTTTGAATTTAAAATGTATTCGTTTGTAGTCGTATAGAGTCTTTTAGTTGTTTATGAGCTAACCAACATGATTAGTTGTGTAGGTGAGCTTAATTGGAGAAACGAGCGCAAAAAAGGACAATGGATGAACATAGAGGATTCAAGTCAAAAGAGAGCAAGGAAGAAGCTGGAGGAAAAGCCACTAAGGCAGTTCCGTATCCTTTCCGCGTCGCAGAGAGGAGTTATAATTTGGCTTGCGAAATCATGAATTGAGGTAGAACCCTCCGTGTAGATAGCGTGTCGCGGAGAAAAGTCCCAAGTTTTATTTGAAGAAGCAATAGCGAGGTAGAACACTCCGTGGAGTGCCCGCGTCACGGAGGAGGCCAAAGTGCCTGGAATCAAAATTTGGAAGTCCCTCTGTATTGTGCCTTGAAGTCCCAAATTTGGTCGTTTCAACTTTTAGTATAAATAAGTCATTATTTTATTTTATGGAGGATGCTTTTTCTGGATTTTAAAGAATGACGATTTGGAAGAACGTTTTCTCCAGTGTTAGGGTTATTTCTCAAACTCTTTTCCTTTTGATCTCTTTATGATTATAAAACATTGATCGATTCTTGGATTATGAGTAGCTAAACAGCCTAGTTCTAGGGCTGTGGCTACAGGATGATTGTAATCTATTAAGTTTTCGTTGGGTTAATGTCAATTATCATATGAATCTTTCTTATGTTCTTTTTTTCTGTATTGCATGACTGATCACCATTCAAATAAATACATTGTTTGAATTGAACTCGGGAGAGGAATAAGAGGATAGAACGTGGGACATAAGGAGCATGAATAATTCTAAATATCTAGGGCTGATTTGTATCTAGGATAGGGATATACCTAGAAACCTTGCTTGGGTCACCATACAGGAAGAAATCATAATGTTCGGTACTCAATCCATCCTATCCCTGCTCAACGATGTAGTTAGGGTGTTATTTATCGTAGGCGATTAGAGGTCGGGAGACCATGATCATACATTTAACCCTGTGATTCATTGATTCGATAGTTGATAATTACCCATTTAAATGATATTGATTACATGATTCCTGATAAATGATGCAACCCTGGACTTTACCCAATCACTGTTTTTAGACCCTTGAAATTGAATCGCTTTTGTTACTTTTGGTTATAATCTTAGAAGTAGAAACTAAATCACTTTTGAAATCTTGAATACACTTGTGTTTACCTGAAAGTTAGAGAAGTTAAGTAATTCTAAGTGTAAGTCCCTGTGGGTACGATACCCAGCTCTTAAAAGGAGCCACTTTAATACTTGAATGACCACGTGCACTTGCGTGTGCGATTTGGCCACAACAAGTTTTTGGCACCGTTGCCGGGGAGTTTAGAATTAGAAATTATCTAATTTTTCTGATTTCTGAAGTTAAAAAGCAAGTGTTGATAACTTGATCTTAGCAATTCATTGTTGCAGGTTAATCTGAAGTTTCAAACTGGACGACAATCAAGGATTGGTATCGCCTCTAGCTGAACCGGAGAAGGCAAAGACGACTTACTTATCCGGTCCCTCTTGTTGCTAGTGAACCAACATCTCCAGCATCAAGAGTTGAGGCAGAAGAACCTGAAATAATGGCTGAGTTGAGAGTAAAAGGCGTGGTAATCCCACGTCCCACCAATGAGGCATCTTGTATTCAGAAACCTGAAGCTGGTGGGAGGTTTGAATTGAAGTAGAGTATGGTGCAACTACTGCACACTAATGGTCAATTCACTGGTCTGCCACATGAGGATCTAACAGTTCACATTCAGAATTTCCTCGAGATCAGTGATACGTACACTCCAGCTGGAGTGAATTTGGATTATATGAGGCTCACTTTATTCCCTTTTTCTTTGGTTGGGGAAGAAAAAAGATGATTGAACTCAAAACCCGCAAACTAAATTGCCACTTGGAATGATTTAGTACAGAAGTTCCTCATTTGATTTTTTCCATCTCGAAAAACAGCTAAGTTGAGGAGTGACATTTTGAGCTTTAGGAAGAAAGTGGGAGAAAACTTGTACCAAGATTGGGACAGGTTTAAATCGATGTTGATGAGCTGCCCTCGTCATCATCAATCTAATGAGGTGTTAGCCCATACCTTCATTCAAGGATTGGAGCCTAACACTAAGATTCTACTTTATTCTGCTGCAGGTGGACAGGCTTTGGATAAGACATATGCTGGACTATTCACCTTGCTGAACAGGATCTCTCAAGGCAAACCTGAATGGAATGGAGGAGGAATGAAACCTGTGATTCAGAAAATGGCAGGTATGTTAGAGGTAGATGTTGTGACTGCCTTGACTGGACAGATTGCTGCTATGCAGAATATGATGAACACTCACTTCAGCAATTTAACATTGGGACAACAGCCCGCACAGGTAAATGCAATTCAACAACGACCATCTTGGTGTGAGATCTGCGGAGGTAGTGATCATAGTGTAGAGGTATGTGGTGCAAACCCGGACTCTGTGAATTTTGTAGGTAATGCCCAACGAGTAGGAGACCAGCAAAATTATGGGAACTCATATAACCTAAGTTGGCGCAACCACTCGAACTTTTCTTGGGGTGGAAATCAAAATCAGCGTCAAGGCCAGAATCAGTATAGACCCCAGGGAAATACACAGGGGTACCAACAACATGCCCAACGGGAGCAACCTAAACAGCAATCTGGAAACATGAGCATGGAGAATATGCTAAAAAAGATAATGGCTGATCAAGCCTAATTAGCTGCTGATGCAAGAAACAATCAATTAGCTATACAGAATCTGGAGAAGCAATTTGGGCAGCTAGCTAGTGCCCAAAACTCATGACCACAAGGAGGTTTGCCGGGTAACACTGGCCCAAATCCCAAGCAAGTAAATGCAGTAGGTACTCGCAATGGTTTACAATTGGAGGAGCTAGCTCCTAAGAAAAAAAACACTGAAGCTGTCAATAAAAAGAGTGAACCCAAGGAGGACGAAGTTGTTGCACAAGAAGAAAGAGTGCAACCAATTGTGAAACCACTTCCTTCATTCCCTCAAAATTTCAAGAAGCATAAGGAGGATGAATATTTTGGTAAGTTTCTCTCTCTTTTAAAGCAAGTGCACATTAACTTGCCATTGGTAGATGTTTTGCAGGGTATACCCAGGTATGTGAAGTATGTGAAGGAGATTGTGGCGAATAAAAGGAGCCTAACTGAGTATGAGACTGTCGCACTTACTGAAGAGTGCAACTCTAGGATCCAAAACAAGTTACCCACTAAACTGAAAGATCCGGGTAGCTTTACGGTTCAAATCATTATTGGGCAGAGCATTCATGCTCGAGGATTGTGTGATCTAGGAGCCAGTATAAATTTGATGCCAACTTTTTTGTACAAAAAGCTGGGGTTGGGTAGTCCTAAACCTACTACTATTATCTTACAATTGACTGATAGATCTATAGCCAGGCCTGAGGGTGTTGTAGAGGATGTTTTAGTGCAAGTGGGATCATTGATCTTCCTAGTATATTTTGTAGTGCTGAACTTTGAGCCGGATCTTGAGGTCCCATTCATCTTAAGAAGACCCTTCTTATCAACTGGACGGGCTATGATAGAGGTGGTAGCTGGGCAGCTGACTATGCAAACACATGATAAAGTGGAGGTGTTCGACGTGTATAAAGCATTAAAGCTGCCAACTGTGTATGATGAGTTGTCTGCCATAACTGTGATAGATCTTGAGGTAGAACCTCGCTACATTACATCGAAGGACCCTCTAGAGCGAGTGTTAGTGGGTGATGATATTTATGGGGATGCTGAGGCGCAGGAAATTGTGCAATTTCTTGATGTGGCACTTGTAGGTACATCTGGAGATCGATGGGAGCCTCTAAACAGGGTGTTGGCTCCTCCACCCAAGCCCTCCATTGAAGAAGCACCCAAGCTGGAGTTAAAAGCATTACCAAGCCACCTCAGGTATGCATTTTTGGGTGAAGATAAAACTTTACCAGTTATTTTATCTGCAACATTATTTGATGAACAGGTGGAAACAACATTAATCATCCTGAAAAAGAGAAAAGCAGCTTTGGAGTGGCAAATGTCTGACATCCATGGTATTAGTCCCGCGCTGTGCATGCATAAAATATACATGAAGAAAGGGCATAAGCCGAGTGCACAACATCAGCGAAGACTAAACCCATTGATAAAGGATGTGGTAAGAAAAGAGGTAATCAAGTGGCTGGATGCAAGGATTGTGTACTCAATATTAGATAGTAAATGGGTAAGTCCAGTACTGTGTGTGACCAAGAAGGGCGGAATGACAGTGGTGACTAATGAAAAGAATGAGTTAATTCCCATAAGAACAGTGAATGGGTGGCGTATATGCGTGGACTACAGGAAGTTGAATGACGCCACTAGAAAGGACCACTATTCGGTACCTTTCATTAATCAAATGTTAGACAGGTTGGCTGGCCAGAAGTACTACTGTTTCCTTGATGGTTATTCAGGGTACAATCAGATCGTCATTGCACTAGAGGATCAGGATAAGACTATATTCACTTATCCGTATGGCACGTATGCGTTCAAGTGCATGCCATTCAAGTTGTGCAATGCCCCAGCCACATTTCAGAGATGTATGATGACAATCTTCCATGATATGGTGGAGGGTTTTGTTGAAGTTTTCATGGATGACTTCTCAGTGTTTGGTGAGTCTTTTGAACTTTGCTTGACTAATCTTGATAGAGTTCTTGCCAGGTGTGAAGAAACAAATCCGGTGCTAAACTGGGAGAAGTGTCACTTCCTAGTTCGAGAAGGCATTGTGTTAGGGCACAAAGTCGCTAAAAGTGGGCTGGAAGTTGACAAGGCTAAAGTGGAAGTTATTGAGAAGCTGCCACCTCCCATTATAGTAAAGGGAGTTGGAAGCTTCTTGGGACATGCTGGGTTCTACATGAGGTTCATCAAGGACTTCTCTAAAACTGTAAGACCTATGTGCAGCCTGTTAGAGAAAGAGATAAAGTTTGTGTTTGATGAAAAATGTTTGCAGGCATTTGAGATGCTGAAGAAGAAGTTGATAGAAACTCCTATTCTAATTGCTCCAAATTAGGAGCTTTCATTTGAGCTTATGTGCGATGCCAGTGACATAGCGGTTGGGGCAGTGCTTGGGCAGAGAAACGAGAAGATGTTCCATTCCATCTACTATGTGAGCAAGACTCTAGATGCAGCTCAATCGAATTACACTGTGCCTGAAAAAAGATGTTGGCATTAGTGTTCGTATTTGATAAGTTCAGATCATACTTAGTGGGAACCAAAGTTATAGTCTACACTAATCATGCTTTAATCCGCTATTTGTTCAACAAGAAGAATGCCAAGGGTTTGATCTTGAGGTAAGGGACAGGAAGGGAACTGAGAACCAAATAGCTGATCATCTGTCCAGACTGGAGGATTCAACTCATGTGAAGAATGAGGGGCAGATTTGTGAAGAGTTTCCAGATGAGCATTTGCTTGCTTTAGACATTGCTCAAGTGCCTTGGTATGTTGATATTGTGAATTTTATGGTAAGTGGTTTATTTCCACCTGGGGCCTCAACACATAAAAAACAGAGGCTGAAGTATGATGCACGCTTTTATATATGGGATGAGCCCCTTTTATTCAAGCAGGGACCCAATCAGATGATGAGAAGGTGTATAGCTAAGCAGGAGGCGACTTAAGTGTTGGAGAGTTGTCACTCTTCACCATATGGTGGACACCATGGAGGCGAACAAACGATGCATAAGGTATTGCAATCTGGTTTTTTTTGGCCTACTCTGTTTGAAGATGCTTTTTTGTTTGTGAAAGGTTGTGATCAGTGTTAGAGGATGGGCACCATTTCTAGGAGGCATAAGATGCCATTAAGCAATATACTGGAGATGGAGATTTTTGATGTTTGGGGGATAGACTTTATGGGACCATTCCCATCGTCCCGTGGTAATCAATACATCCTAGTCGCAGTGGACTACGTGTCTAAGTGGGTGAAGGCTGTTGCTTTACCATCCAATGATGCCAAAGTGGTTGTGAACTTCATTTGAAAACACATCTTCATCAGGTTTGGAACTCTAAGGGCTATGATCAGTGATGGATGTATGCACTTTATTAAAATTCAGTGCATAATCTATTAGCCAAATATGGGGTAAGGCACAAAGTGGCTACAACATATCATCCCCAAACTAGTGGGTAGGTGGAAGTGTTGAATAGGGAGGTCAAATAGATCCTTCAGAAAACTGTGAATGCCCAACGAAAAGATTGGTCTGACAAGCTAGATGATGCCTTGTGGGAATATCGGACTGCATACAAAACACCGATAGGGACTTCTCCTTATCAAATGGTATTCGGAAAAGCTTGTCACTTACCAGCTGAATTGGAGCATAAGGCTTATTGGGCAATCAAAAAACTGAATCTGGATGCTGAGTTAGCCGGAAGGAAGAGAATAACACAGCTGCACAAATTAGAAGAGTTCATGCTTCACGCCTATGAAAATGCTAAGCTGTATAAATAGAAGACCAAAAGGTGGCATGACAAGCATATTGTGTCGCGCACCTTTGACCCTGGTCAACTAGTGCTGCTATTCAGTTCAAGGTTGAAGTTGTTCCCCGAAAAGCTTTGATCTAAGTGGAGTGGTCCTTTTGAAGTGGTGAGGATGACCCAACATGGTGCTGTTAAGTTAAAAAACAAGGATAAGAGTTGTACTTTCCTTGTTAATGGTCAAAGGGTCAAGCATTATTTCGGAAGTGATGTAGATCATGAGCTTGAAGCGCTCGCATTGAATGACGAATGAGTCATGAGATGGGTCGTGCTGCGACATTAAATCAAGCGCTACACGGGAGGCAACCCGCGAACCATTGTAATAGTTACGATTTATGTGTTTTTATTTGGTTATTCTAGTTCTTAGGAGTTAGTATAAAAAAAAGATATATCAAGAAAAATACAAAAATATGCATCGTGCCATGACTAAAACTAAGGCGCTGGATGGGAGGCAACCCATCGTGCTTTTTTACTAATGGGTGTTGAGCTGAAAATGTGCAGGAAGAAGAAGTTTCGCCCAAGGCAACTCCGTCCAGGGACCGCGTTGCAGAGATGAGGCAACATTTTGCCTCGCTAGGTCCAATTTGAGGTAGAGAGGTCCGTGCAGGGACCGCGTCATGGAGAGAGCCCCTAAATTTACTTTCGACGGGACTTAAGTTTTTATGTCAAGAAATAGACTACTTCGTGTTAGCCTTGCGTCGCGGAGTAAGGGTAAAAAAAATTGGCCTTGCGTGGAATTAAATTTCCAGAACTCTTCGTGTAGACCTTGCGTCGTGCCCCAGGTGAGTAATTTTTGTTTTTCATTAAATAACCGGGTTTTACCCTATTTCTCTGGAAATTACCTGACTCCAACCCTTTTAACCCCGATTTCTTCCCTTAATTTGCCCATTCTTTCCCCTTTTTTACTACATTCACCATGATTTTCTCCCTTCCCTTCACCCCTGTGGTTTCTTCAAGTCGTTCTGTGTCGCGCAACTACACCTTCCTTGCTCATCTCCATTTTTCAGCAACTCCGCGTCGCCAGGTATGCGGTTCTGCTTTACTCTTGCGACTTTAGGCATGTGTAAGTGTGTGTTGCTATGGGTTGAGGTTTGCTCTTATTGTGGGGGTTTAGAAGTATATTTTACACTTGTCATGCTGTGTATGCTGTTGTTGATTGTGGTGTTTTTGAATTCTTGAGTAGATACACTTTGAATCACTTGTATGTGGATTGTGGGTTCATCTGTAGATGGTGATTGGTGAACATTGTTGGTATGGGTTAAAGTTGGTGAAATTGCTGGGTGTTGTCTGTGTGTTATGCTTGAGTTTTGTGCTATTATGATGGTTGTCTGATTGGGTCTGTGAGCCATAAATTGGATAATGTCGCTAATGGTTATCCTGTGAATTCTTGAGTAGCACTACAAATTGTATGCTTATAGTGTGGAATTCTTGAGTAGACATTATTGTGGCAATGAATGCGTAAATGGTAAGTGTTGCTAGGTGATATGGATGGGTTCTAGTGTGTATTCAGAGGTCTATATTAGTTGTGTGAAGTCTTAAGTAACACTATATAATTGTTGTGTGGTTGTAACTGATGTTGTGATACTTATCCGGTTTGAGCAACGTGATGATTGGTTGAGTATGTTGTTGGCCATTTTTGGGAAATCTGAGTACCTCAGATGAGACTGCATTCAATTAAGTGTGGACACCACCCATATTTTTGTCATTGTTTTGTAGTCATGTGGGCTGAACTTTGATATATTTTGCAGGTTACCATGTCTAGCTTATAAAGACCCGGCAAGGAAATGGCCACATCAGGCAATAGGAAACGTGTCCGGAGTGGGAATGTCCCACCCGCACCTGCACTTCCCAGGGGTCAAACTAGGTGATTTGGGGTGAAGGTTGTCACCAAAGAAGGAAAGGCCTGGTATAAGAAGCATACCTAGGCCACTTATTTTTTTGATGTCTGTGTTGACGGGTATAGTCTGGCACGTGATTTCCCCTAGATCCGAAGGTGAATTAGGGAGCTTGGCATGGAGCTCATCTTTGCTGACCCAGACGAGTGAAACTTGCACATGGTCCAAGAGTTTTACGTCAACTAGGCTCCCGAGGCGCGGTCCCACTATGTGATGGTGTATGGTAGGAATGTGCCCATTACTCCCACAGGTATTAATGATATATTGGGTACACCGCAGGACACCGACCCACTAGTGCTGACAGGGCTGAACATATGCCCTCCATACCAGGCCATCCGCCACATGCTATGCGGGCCACAGTCCATGGCTCAATGGACTAAGCATAGTGGAAAGAGATATCATAAATCTCTTCCCTATGCTCACATGCTGCGGGAGACATGTGTTTGGCTGAAGGTGGTGATGAACTGTCTGATCCCAGGCCTACATTACACTGATATCACGCTTGACCAGGTGTGCCTTGTTTATGCTTTGATGACTGACATGCTGAATATCGGAGCCATCATAAAATCTTTGATGCAAAAGGCCCAAGTTCACAAAGGGCACACGTATGTATTTGGTGATCTGATTACCAAAATGTGTCGTGTTGCAGGTGTCCCTGAGGAGAATGTAGATTGCATGGCACCACTTTATCCAACACCGGTGGACGTCACTCGCACCAAGGGGCCTGACACTGACTTCGGCCCAACACTCACCACCGCAGAGCGCCACATGAGAGATGAGTTGATCTTGGCTAGAATGTATGGCCTGGAGATTCTACGACACAAGACTGGTGGCCGGCCATCTACTGATCTGGAAATAGGGGAGGTCAACAAGCGCTATCTTCTAAATGACCATGCTAAAGCATTGCTTGGCATTGGTCCTGAGGTTTGGGAGTCGACTGGGAATGATATCTTGACTGATGAAGAGAACTTGCACACCGGCTCAGATGTGGAGTCCAATTTGGACTAGGAGATAGACCCCATACAGGCCAGGGTTGAGGCCAATGGGGGTGATATGGTGGAGGACTGATCAAGGAGTTTTTCTTTCACCTTACCTTTCGAACTTTGTTGAGATTTTGAAATGCACTGGGGACAGTGCTATTGTATAAGTGTGGGGTGAGGGTGAAAAATATATCTGATCTGTACATATATTGTGTTGAACAATTTTTTCTGTTTTGTTTGATTTTGGGTTCCTTGGTAGTTGTTTTCGGTTCTTTTGCCAAGGATAGTCCCTTTGAACCATACAAAAATGCAAAAAGATTTTTTTATAGGATTGTGTCTGTAGTCATAGATTGAGTCAAGATGCCCAATGATAGATGGATGACGACAGTAATAACGGCAATTTCGTCATTGAGTCTTAGGTTTGGTTGTGCTGAAGTTGAAAATCTCTGAAGGGAGTATATATGAAAAACATGGTTGAAATTGATGTATGAATGCAGTTGAATTCTTGTATATGATTTGAATGTGCAACTTAAGCTTAGTCTGAACCTTCTGCGTGACATGATTGTGTGCTGTGATTGATCCATTCTGAATACAACTTGTGCCAGGAGCGATGAGTTTTGTATGATATCCATGATTGCATCTGAGTCTAGAACTTGCCCAGGTTGTTATTGAAGCGAAATACAAGTGGTATTATGTTTGAAAGGTGATAATAGGCTTTCTTTGAATTGTTTGAAATTTGAGCCTGTTTAGAAAAAAGATCCCTAGTCTAGCCCAATTGAGCCTTTTAGCCTTGGTTTTGTTCTAACCCACATAATAAGCCAAATCCCTTTTATTGATACCGTAGTTTTGATCCCAACCCCTAATGCACTATGTTAGGAAGAAAGGCAAAAACAACGGAAAGAGTAAATATGGTGGAAATGCGTAGTTGTTGAATCTGTGATTGGCCCTGGTCCTCAGGACATTGTGCACTTTAACTAGGATAAATCCAAGTTGAAGGTGGCTAACTTAGTGAATACTTTGGATGATGGCCCTGGCCCTAAAAAGGGCAATGTGTACCTTAACTCGAGAGATATCTCTAAGTCAAGGGTGGCTATTGTTGAGTGTCAATTTTTTTTTTTGAGGAAATAAAGGTGCAAGTAAGCAATAAGGCAAGGTTAGTAACACTAGTGAAATCTTATGAAGAAGAAGGGGGCAAATGAAAAGAAAAAGTTGTGAATGTAAGAAGAGAGTTGAATATAGTGCATTAAGGAGGACGAGTCACTAATCGCATCTTAATGAATCCTCCCCTTCCTTAAGCCTACAACACAACCAAACTAAGTCCTGTTTGATTTTGAGCATTTTGCACTTTATTAGTAGAGATGTACATAATGGGCAAGCTTATGGTTCTCAGTGCATGCATGTGTGATGTTGATTACTGAGTGAGAGTGCATATTGTTCGCAAAGTCCCTAAATTATATTCAATTGGCTAACTCAAGTGTATGGACTATTCCTTGGAGTGAGAGGCACTTGTTGTATGAAGGATAGGTGATAGGTAATGGTGCATATGTTGTGAATGCGTTGGTTGCAAAAAGTTGTCCAGTCATCTACATGAGTTATGCATATTATAAACGAAAACATGCTTGTGTGAATTCTGAACAGATCCTTGGAAGTTAGTAGTGGATGCACAAACCAATATAGTGAGTCTAGGTCTATGAGTTGTTAGTAGTTGTTTGAGGACGAACAAAGCTTTAAGTGTGGGGTAGTGATCTTAGGCATATTTATATGCCTAGAGTGCTAATTATGCCAACATTTATGCCTAGTTTGAATTCAAAATGTAATCGTTTGTAGTCATATAGAGTCTTTTAGTTGTTTATGAGCTAACCAACATGATTGGTTGTGTAGGTGAGCTTAATTGGAGAAACGAGCGCAAAAAGGGACAATAGATGAACATAGAGGATTCAAGTCAAAAGAAAGCAAGGAAGAAGCTGGAGGAAAAGCCACTAAGGCAGTTCCTTATCCTCTCCGCATTGCGGAGCGGAGCTATAATAGTATAAATAGGTTATTATTTTATTTTATGGAGGATGCTTTTTCTGGGTTTTAAAGAACGACGATTTGGAGGAATGTTTTCTCCAGTGTTAGGGTTATTTCTCAAACTCTTTTCCTTTCGATCTCTATATGATTATAAAACAATGTTTGATCGATTCTTGGATTATGAGTAGCTAAACACCCTAGTTCTAGGGCTGTGGATACAGGATGATTGTAATCTATTAAGTTTTCATTGGGTTAATGTCAATTATCATATGAATTTTTCTTATGTTCTTGTTTTTCGTATTTCATGACTGATCACCTTTGAAATAAATACATTGTCCAAATTGAACTCGGGAGAGGAATAAGAGGATAGAACGTGGGACATAAGTAGCATGATTAATTCTAAATAGCTAGGTTTGATTTGTATCTAGGATAGGGATATACCTGGAAACCTTGCTTAGGTCACCATACAGGAAGAAATCATAATGCTCGGTACTTAATCCATCCTATCCCCGCTCAACGATGTAGTTAGGGTGTTATTTATCGTAAGCGATTAGAGGTCGGGAGACCATTATCATACATTTAACCCTGTGATTCATTGATTCAATAGTTGATAATTACCCATTTAAATGATATTGATTGCATGATTCTTGATAAATGCTGCAGCCCTAGACTTTACCCAATAACTGTTTTTAGACCCTTGAAATTGAATCGCTTTTGTTACATTTGGTTATAATCTTAGAAGTAGAAACTAAATCACTTTTGAAATCTTGAATACACTTGTGTTTAGCTGAAAGTTAGAGAAGTTAAGTAATTCTAAGCGTAAGTCCCTGAAGGTACGATACCCGGCCCTTAAAAGGAGCCACTTTAATATTTGAATGACCACGTGCACTTGCGTGTGCGATTTGGCCGCAACAACAGTTTCAGAACTAATGCAAATATGCATGTCCCCACAATAATGAGAAGATAACACTTCCATATAAATTTACAATTTATGACCACTTATAATAGTATTTTATCAATAATGCATCAATATTACCACCGAAATCATTCACAATATTACACACATCAATTTACCATAATGTTGCCTTTTTCATTATTTCCCTTTTTATCATTAAGATTTTTTATATGAACAGTTCAACCAATCACCAATTTAGTTTATTCCCCTGCACATACAAAAAGGAAAACACAAAATTCTACAAACTTTAATAAAGGTCTAAAATTTTACTTGCCTTAACCAATCAAATAATTACCCCAGGACTTGAACTTTCCCCCTTCTTTGAGTCTCCAAATTAATGAAATCTAATCAAATAAATAATCACAATAAGATTTTAAAACTCACAACACCAATGAAGCATTTTGGGAAACAAGGCCAAATGAATCCAAAAATTTAATATTGAAAAAATAAAGTATATCTGGAATTTAACATGAAAATGTGTTACCCAAACAGTTTGGAAACAAACGGCGAGAACCATTTAGAAAATGAGGTTGAAATCAACTCAAAACAACCATTTAGGTGAAAACATAGGGTTCTTAAAAAACCTTAAAACTTCAAACTCAAAATCCTTATTTTGATGTTAAAAATCGTAATGGATGAATGAGAATTGAAGATTTAGGGTTATGAGTACCTACTCAAATATTTCACCTTAAAAAACCTTCTTAAAATGGCCACACAAGAGTTCTCAAAGCTCAAAAATGATGAAAATGGGAAAGAACTCTAAATTTTTGAATAAAACACTATCATGGATTATTTATTCTCCGCGAATGAGGACCCTGTCCACGAACGAGGATACTTGGCAAAATTATTCATCGTGAATAATGTATCGTGTAATCATGGCACATTTGATGCTCAAAACTAAGGATTAATGCAAGAACTTGAGTGGGTTTATGTAGATTTGATTTGTTTGTTGATGTTTAGACAGGCTTACACTTACGTGAGAAAGTTGGAAAAGAATCGTGAAAGAAATGCACTGAAGGAACACCACGGAGCCCCAGACTGGCTGTGGTCTTTATAACGAGCAGTCCTGAGGCTCGTGGAGATGAGACAGTGAGCACTAGAAAATCAGTCAAATTCCAAGTGAAGACCACGGAATCCCATACGGGTCGTGGTCCTCTTAACAGATCGTCAGATGGCTTATGAGGAATGACATCAATGAAGCTTTGTAGAGCTAAGTATGGATTGAAGACCATGGGACTCTAGACGGGCCGTGGTGAGGTTGACAAACCGTTATGATGCTCGTGAAAAAGAGAAAATTCCAGTAAATGCCCAAGTAGAAGCTCAGTATCACGATGCACTGCACGGACTATGGTGCTCAAGCCGGAGTTGCTCATAGAGGATATCAGAAAATAAAGTCCCACACTGTCTAATTGTGGGACCATGATAGGCTTCACTGGCCGTTTGGCTCGTGACAAGTCATCATACCTTCAGTGAAACAACTCGACAAATCAATCCTACTTTGAGTTATATAGACTATTTGAATTAATTTGGTTTATTTTTTGGATATTTCGTCATTGTATGAATGAAGCGCGACTTTCCTTATTTTTCAACTTTGGTTCTTATTGATTAATTTCAGATCAAGACTTGAGGCTTTTGATTACTTGTTTGAATATCAAGTTTTCTTTGAATTTGCAATCTTCATAAATAATTTCTTTTAATGTATTCAACATCTATCATTGCTTATTCTATTGAAATCATGAGTGGCTACACACCACAACTAGGGTTGTGAGAACCATGACGATAATCTAAGTGTAAATTCGCTGAACGAGTAGAGTGCGATTGTTATTTGCAAAACTTGATTCATGCTTTCAATATCTATTCTTTCTAATGAGTGCACGCATTAGAAGTTGCATGCATCTACCACTTGTTCGAGAGAAAAGTGGCAGTTAGGAAAAAGTAGAATTAATCTGTTGGTTTGGAGTGAAAATTCGAGTTTTAGAGAAGAGATTTTAATTCCAGACATGCGAGGGTAAAAATAGACAACACTCTAAGACTGAGAGGATTAGAGTGAAAATTATCTAACAAGACTAAGAAGTGTTAGATGCATCTAACTCACTGGTAATTTGCAATGAAACAATTAATCGAAACTTGTTCATGATTCAACACTAAAAGTTAAGTCATGGGGAACACAACCTTGGTTTTATTCATTAATTATCTCAACTTAGAAGATAAGATCCTGTTACTTGAGTTAGCTTAAATAGTGCGTTAAACATTGGTTACTTGAAAATTACAACAAAACCCAATTTTTATATTTCGCAATTACTTTTTGTGGGAATTACTAGCAACAATTTAATAAAGGCGTCAGTGAAATTGTTTCTGTGAGTAAATTCTCTTAGGGATCGATCTCAACTCACGTTGAGTTCTATAAATTGACATCGACCATTTATACTTCTTAATAGAAGTGTAAGTTTGGACGTATCGAATTTTGTCTCCACTGCTGGGGAATTTCAATTCAGAAATATTTTACTAGCTATTATTCAAATTGTGGTTATATTTCCTAATTTTACGTCTTGTTCTTTGTCGTTGTTTTTGACTGGTGAGTTCAGTAGTGCATCCCAAATACCAGAAGTAAGGGGGCTCCATTGATTCCTTATGATCCGAAACTTAGCAAGACCATCCGCAAGATGGTGAACAAACAAGAACTCGAAGCTCAAAGGCAGAGATTGGGGCTTGACACTGAGACTGATGCTAGAGGTGCTCAACTGAATGTTGTGAATGACCCACTAGGGTAGTAGGGGAGCAAGTAGAAGTGGAAGAAATAGCTCCTCCCCAATACCAACCAATAACTCGAAGGGGTCGAGCACAACAGCAGGCACATATAGTCTTTGAGGAAGATAACTTAGATTTGGATGGGGCTGGATCCACCGGAGCAATCGTGTTATCGACATTACCTCCAGGTGTAAAGTTCACAATTACTAGCACTATGATTCAGCTACTGAACTTGAAGGGAATGTTCATAGGTGCAGCTGGTGATGATGCCAACCAACACCTAATGAACTTTGTAGCAATCTGCAAATCACTAGGAAATCCCTGGGGTTAGTCAAACTGCTATGAGGCCGAGGTTATTTTCGTTGTCTCTAACTAGGGAGGTGACAAAATGGCTAAATGAATTGCCAGATGACTCAATTAGGACTTGGGACAAACTGAAGGAAGCATTCTTGGAAAGGTTCTTTCCTGAAGCCAAAGAACTGCAAATGAAGGATGAGATAGGGGCTCACAAGCAACTTCCACGGGAAGCAATGCATGACACTTGGTGGAGATTCAGTCAGAAGCTGAAGAAATGTCCAAACCATAGCCTTAATGAAAAGAATTTGAAATAGGTATTCTACAGGTCACTTAATTTTGTGACTAAACTTGTTGTTGATGCAGTGTGTAGAGGTTCATTCATGAGGAAGCTATTCCCAGAAATCATGATAGTAATGGATGAAGTCTTTAAAAACAACAGAGCATGGCACACCAGAGATGTTGAGGTAGGGGATCTTGGATTCACGTTTGAGCTCTCAGCTAAACAAAATAAGAGAGAAGAAAGAAAGGGATCAGGATATGGCCTACATAAGGACCCATATGGATCTGCTCAAAGAACATATTATGGCAGGATCAAAGAAGGTAAACGCTGTTGGGGCCTCAAATAGGTATAAAGATCAGGATATTGACCTTGATGAGAAGGCCAAATACTTGAGTAATCATGGGGGTTTCCAGAATTATGACTCAGGAAACCAAGGTCGGAACTACCAAAGAGAAGGGCAGTATGGCAGATCAAGAAACTGAGAGAAGGACAACTAGCAGAATAAAGAGGGGTACAGAAATGACCACAGTGGTGTGTATGTGCCTCGAGGTAATAGAGCTCAAGCAGATGGTAGTTCCAGCGGGTCCAATATGGAGGGTATGTTAGATAAGGTGCTGCAAAAGGTTGAATCAACTGATGTAGGTGTAAAAGAGATGAGGAGTGGTTTCTCCAGTATGAGTCAGCTGGTGGATTCTCACACAACTTTCATTAAGTAGTTGGAGCAACAATTAGGACAATTTTCAGCATCGCTAAATCCAAGAAAGAATGGTTCACTACCTAGTGACACTATTTACAACCCTAAAAAGGATGGTTATTGCATGACAATTACCACCAAGAGATGTAAGATCCTGAATGAATCAAAACCTGTAGGTATTGAACAGGAATAGAGCATAGGGAGAAATGAGGAAGCAGAGGCTGAAGTTGAAAATACAAGTGATGCAGAGGTGGTTGAACCAACAGAGAAGCCAACTAAGGTAAAAAAAAAAAAAACAGAAGTAGAGGTAACTTTGCCTTTAGCAGATACCAAGACCGCCTCCTCCATTCCCTCAAAGGCTCAAGAAGAAAGTTAAAGATGGGAAGTTTGCAAAGTTTATAGGCATGATGAGGCAGTTGTCAGTGAACATTCCATTAGTAGAAGCTCTAAAGCAGATGCCAGGATATGCAAAGTTCATGAAGGACTTAGTCACAAAGAAGAGAATTGTAAGTTTTGAACCGACCGACAATGTCCATCATTGTAGTGCCATCACTATAAGATCCTTGGTGCATAAAAAGGAGAATCCAGGTGCATTCACTATACCATGTGCTATCGGCACGTTCAAGTTTGCAAAAACCCTGTGTGATCTAGGGGTGAGCATCAATCTGATGCCACTAGCTATATACAAGCAATTGGGTTTAGGTGTTCAAAACCCCAATGCGATGAGGTTGATGATGGCAGATAGGTCAGTGAAGCGACTTGTGCGTATCTTATGCGATGTGTTGGTAAAAGTGGATAGTTTTATATTTTGATAGACTTCGTGATCATGGATTGCAAAGTATATTTTGAGGTTCCCATAATCTTTGGAAGGCCTTTTTTGGCTACAGGTCGAGCCTTAGTTGATGTTGAGAGTGGAGAGTTGAAATTCAGACTCAACAATGAAGAGGTAAAGTTTAAAATATGTAGGTATATGAAGCAACCACAGGACATGAATGTGGTGTTTGCAATAGATGTCATTGATGAGGGTGATGTAGAAGTTGCAATTGAGGAAATATTTGCTTTAGAGACATTGGCAGCAGTGATAATAAATTTTGAAGAAGACTTCCGAGATGATTATGTGGAGACTTGAAATGCCCTGCAAGGCATGGGGACACATTCATATGTGCCAAAGAAGTTGGACTTCGATTTTAAAAACAGGCCAAATCCTCCAACAAAGCCGTCTATTGAGGAACCACCTGCACTTGAGTTAAAGTATTTACCCAGCAACCTGAGGTATGCCTTTTTGGGTACTAATAACATATTGCCTGTTATTTTGGCTGCAGATCTTAATGAAGAACAAGTGCAAGCCGTAGTCAAAGTTTTGACAAGGTTCAAAAGGGCAATCAGTTGGACCATTGTTGACATCATTGGAATACATCCAGGTATTTGCACCCACAAAATCCAACTTGAGAAAGATTGGAGCTCGAGTATAGAGTACCATAGGAGGCTAAATACACCAACGCAATAGGTGGTTAAAAAAGAGATTACTAAGTGGTTGGATGTACGGGTGGTGTACCCTATTTCTGATAGTCATTGGGTTAGCCCAGTGTAGTGTGTGCCCAAGAAGGGTGGTATGACAGTGGTTGCGAATGTGAAGAATGAGCTAATTCCGCAGAGACCTGTTATAGATTAGCAAGTATGTATGGATTACATGAAGCTTAACAAGTGGACCTTGAAAGACCACTTCCTAATGCCATTCATGGATCAAATGCTTTATAGGTTAGCTGGTAAGGGTTGGTATTTCTCTTAGATGGATACTCTGGTTATAACCAGATATCAGTTGCTCCAGAAGATCAAGAGAAAACCACCTTCACATGCCCTTATGGAATATTTGCATTCAAACGCATGCCATTTGGATTGTGTAATGTACCAACAACTTTTCAAAGGTGTATGATGTCCATCTTCTCGAACATGGTAGAGGACACTTTGGAAGTGTTCATGGATGATTTCTCTATGGTAGGTGACACCTTTGATGACTGCTTGTTAAATCTTAGCAGGGCACTGCAGAGATGTGAAGAGGCTAACTTGGTGCTTAACTGGGAGAAGTGAACCTTCATTGTAAAGGAAGGCATAGTCCTAGGCCATAAGGTGTCGTAAAAAGGGCAGGAGGTAGACAACGAAAAATTAAGGTAATTGAAAAGCTACCCCTACCTCTATCTGTAAAAGGAGTTCGAAGTTTTCTGAGCCATGCGGGTTTCTATCGATGCTTTATCAAAGACTTCTAAAAAATTTCACACCCTATGTGTAAGTTGTTGGAGAAAGAGGTGTAGTTCATTTTTGATGAGGCATGCATAAAAGCTTTTGAGTGCCTGAAAGGAAAACTTGTCTCAGCTTTAGTGATCATCAGCCTAGATTGGTCGAAACCATTTGAGGTAATCTACGATGCTAGTGGTACTACTTTGGGAGTTGTGCTAAGGTAAAAGTGCAACAAGATCTTTACCTGATCTACTACGCTATCAAGGTGCTGAATAGAGCACAACGAAACTACACTGTCACTGAGCAATAGTTGTTAGCCGTAGTGTATGCATTTAAGAAGTTCAGATCATATTTGATGTGTACTAGAGTGGTGGTTCACACTGACCATGCAGCACTGCAGTACTTAATGGCGAAGAAAGACGCAAAGCCAAGGTTGATAAGATAGGTGCTGCTACTTCTAGAATTTGATTTTGAAGTCAAATATAGAAGAGGTTGTGAAAATCAAGTGGCTGATCACCTGTCTGGGTTTGAAGCAGAGAAGAAAGAAGAAGTTGAGTTAGACATTAATGACTCATTCCCAGATGAGCAGGTATTAACTGCAACACTTGATCTTATTCCTTGGTTTCCTGACTTTGCTAATTATCTAGTTAGTGAGTTGATGCCTGAAGAGTTGACATTTCAACAAAGGGAGAAATTCCTATATGATGTGGGTTAGTATTTATGGGATGAACCCTATTTATACAGGGTGTGCTAATAATGTGTACCTGAAGCTAAAATGTTGAGTATCTTAGAGGCTTGTCACTACTCTCTGGTAGGTGGCCCTCATAGGGATGCACGTACTGCCCACAAAGTATTCCAAAGTGAATATTATTAGCCTACAATCCATTAGGATTTATTTGACTTGGTCAAAGGTTGTGATTTATGTCAATGGTAAGGAGCTATCTTCGTCGTCATGAGATACCAATGACACATATACTAGAGGTTGAATTATTTGATGTGGGGGTGATCGATTTCATAGGATCATTTGTGAGCTCCTACGGGGCAAAAGTATATACTGGTGGCAATGGATTATATGTCAAATGGGTTGAGGCTGTAGTCTTACCAGAAAATAATGGGAAAAGTGTTGCAGGTTTTCTGAAGAAGAGCATATTCTTAAGGTTTGGCACACCCAGAGCTATTATCAGTGATTGGAGGCTCACACTTATGTAATAAAGTGTTCATTGAACTTTTGGCTAAATATGGGGTGAAGCAGCACAAAGTGGCAAAACCGTGTCATCCGCAAAGAAGTGGTCAAGTAGAGGTGTCGAATAGGGAGATCAAAGCAATATTGTCAAAGACAGTGAATGCCAATAGAACAGATTGGGCAAGGAAGTTAGATGATGCTATGTGGGCATATTAGGCAACTTTCAAGACACCCATTGGTATGTCTCCATATCATTTAGTGTTTGGAAAAGCATGTCATTTGCCTGTAGAGCTGGAGCATAAGGCACTTTGGGCGCTGAAAAATTTAAACTTGAGTTGGAAAGAAGCAGTGAACCTGAGATCAGAACAAATAAATGAAATGAATGAATTTCGTTCGAGAGCTTATGAGTCGTCTGTGCTGTATAAGGAAGGGATGAAACTATATCACAATAAGCACATTGAGAAGAGGACTTTCAGTCCCGGTGACTTAGTGCTACTCTTCAACTCAAGGCTTCGTTTGTTTCTTGGGAAATTGAGATTTAAATGGCCTGGGCCTTTCAAAGTAACTCAAATATTTTAGTCGAGTAAAATTGAACTTGAGAATACCAAAGGTGAGAGGTTCAAAGCTAATGGCCATAGGAGTCAAAGCATACTTGGGAGTCATGGAGGAGGTGAAAATAGTTGAGGAGTGAAAGCTTGATGAAGTCTGAGTAATCAAGTAACCTGGATCGCGTTGCGCCGTGACGTTAAATTATGCGCTTCTTGGGAGGAAACCCATGATTGTAATCATAACAGGTAGTTTAAATTTTTGCATGTTTTTAATTATTTTTAGAGTGTCACAATGTGTTCGTGTGTGCAGGAAAGAGTTGGACAAAGTAATGAGGAGATGGAATTTGGATGACATTCATGGGAAACCACACGGGCCGTGGTGCTCTTCAAGAGCAACTTCACGGCCCGTAAAGTCAATTGCCTCCTTAAAGGAGTACATTGGAATTTGCATTAAAAGGTTCACGAAAGGGTTTATGGTCCGTTTGACCTTAGACGGACCGTTTAGCCTCTCTTGAACCTACATGTAAGTTTTCTTCCTAAGTATGGTCTCATGAGCGCTCCCACAAGCTGTGGTGCTCCTCACGAGCACCATTATGGCCCGTTAAGGGTACAGCGGTAGTGACTAAATCGACCCGACCCGTGCGATTGAAATAACCCATTTTCAATGTTTAAATGCATCCAAAGTGCCAAGGGTCAAATTCTTTCCTCTTACTTCCATACGTAACATCTCCCTTAGCCTTCCTAACCATTAATCACCATCTATTATGTGAACAAATCGAAGCCTTAAGTCCACATTGCAATGGAAACCTAAAATCAAGTTCACCCTCTACATATTGTGCGAAATTTCGAACAAATTTTTAAGTAAGTTCATATCCCTACTTGATATAAGTTTGATCTTATCTATTGTCAAGTTAGAACTACTAATTGCTATATATATATGATGGATATGCTATGAAATGTTGTTTCGGAAGTGGTCGAATTGAATTGGAGTGAAAAAGGTCAAAAAATTGCTCAAGTGTAAGTACACAAGAGGCTTCAAAGATCGTGCAAGGGAGCATGACCCGTGAAACCCTTCGTGAACCACACTTGGGTAGTTTCTAAAACACTGGAAATTTATCACAATGGACATAATGGGCCGTGGTCCTTACCACGAATCATGGTACCTTCCGTGATAATTTCACCAGTGAAATGGTCAACATTAGATCCTGTCTCGGTGGCTTAGACGATTTGTGGTACCTACCACCGACCGTATAGTGCCCCGTAAATAAAAAAATATTTTTATTTTCTATCCTTTTCTTCATTTTAGATTTTCGTTCTATTGCATGGACCTTTATAATGATAGATTGGGTGAAGACATTCTCAAGGAAAGGAGTCGCGTTGTATATTACACAGGGAAAGTTTGTGTACCCATTAGTTCGTCAATTTATTAATGCAAGTGTTAACCCGTTGCTTTTTTAGGTACTATAGGGCCAAGACGAAAGACTGCACTGCCACATAATTCTCCACCTCCCTTCCCAACCTTGAGTGCAAATGAGGAGGAGTCTTGTAGCTTCAAAGTCCGCATAAACACTAGGATTGAAGATCACTCTCCTCGGGCTACTAGATCTCGGACAACTAGAGCTACTGTACAGCGCACTCCTTTCCAATCTGAATAGGAAGATAGTAAGTCCGAGAGTGGTGAGGATTTTGATAGTAGTTCTAGGGGGAGTGCAAATGAACTTCAACTTGAGAGGAGTGCGGAGAATGAAACAAAAGCACAAGAAGATGATGCAGCCCAAGAAGAGGGTTCTGATCATGGCTCCGGGGAACCAATGGTACAGTATGTTCACCAGCAAGAGTTTGAACCAATAGCGATGCAATAAATAATTGATTGCTTTTGCCGAATGTAGACAGTCCCCAGATCACAAAAGTTCTTTGACCATGGTATTGTATCCAAGGCTGGTGGTTTCGGCGGGCGACCTATCATACCAGAGTCCAGAGTGGTAGTGGCGAATATCCAGGCATTCCCGAAAATCTACAGGCTCTTCTAAATGTATCAGTTTGAATGGATGAACAACTCATTGGAATAGTTCACACGTCACCTAACCAGAGAATTCTATGCCTCTTACGCAGCAACACTGATGAATTTTATTGTAGATACTAAAATAACAAAGCGGGCAAAAAAATTAGTTGCATCCACTTGGGGTCCATTTGACACAGTGTCGGTAAGGGGACAGATTGTGGACATATCCGAGACCACAATCAATAGGATGCTGCATGACCCATAGTACACAACACCAGCCTGAGTGGGATTATTTGAGGGCAAACACCATGTCGTGACCAGTGAGACGAAGATGGAGGACCCCAGTTTGCGAGAGCGCATCATGTGATGAATTGCTGGATAAATTTCCAAGAGGGAGAGTCTGTAGCATGTGTGTCTAGGGCACAAGTGCATATCACGAAGGCGTCACTCTCCTTTCCTACCAAGGTCTGATGGGCAATAGTTCATGCATAGTTGCAGCCACATTTAATGATAACATACTGTCACCATTGCTGGTATCATTGGTTGCCTGCCTCATGTCCAAATACCCATTGAATGTAGGCTGGATAATCGCTACAGAGATGCGGGATAGAGCACTGAACGAGAGAGCAGGTTTGTCATTTCCTTGTATGATATGGAAAATTTGTTTGCAAGTTAACATCCCCCTGAATAAGTATGTGGATAAGTGGGTTGAAGCGTCCAAGGACACCGTAACATCCAAAATAAAAGACATGGCGAACCATCTTTTTGGTGCGAAAGTCGGAGCAGCGGGACCATTGGTGGTAGTAGTGCATATACCAGTTGACACCCCATAGGTTGAGGGAGGTAGTGAGCACGGTGAATCATCATAGCCATCTACGGGGGAACCACCACCACCAGCTTCTTCGTCATAGGCCACAGGTACTTTCATGACTATACATACTATTATTTTAGAGTGATTGGTTGCAGATCAGAGGCAGACCCAGTCCATAGTCGACCAAATTGTGCTCAAACTACCCCAAGTAGTACAGAGGGAAGTGTTAGCTATAGAGAAACAATTGAAGGATGAGTTGAGGCAAGAGCTTTTGGTGCTGGAAAACTGGATGGACGGTCTAGAGGTCCATGTGAACAATCAACTTCATGCTGCCGATTCTATAGATGGTGAGATGCTGAAGGTGCACCTTGTTGAGATGAGGCCAAAACTCACTAAACTGGCTGACAAGCCATTCACTGTGCTGTCTCTAGTGGTGCTAGATTATTTGATGAGTCTGCTTAGTGTACCCCCACCCCTCAGTCAGTTGATGATATTTGGGGCGACTTGGATAGATCGACTTTTGGAAAGAGAAAACACAAGGAAGCAGGATCTGATGAGCAACGTGCAGATATGTTCAAGGAGGAAATGAGGCAATACAAGAAAGCGCAAAAGGAGTCCAGGAGCGTAGCTAGGTAAGAAACAGCACTTGAGCAACAGAGGTGAGAAACGGTGTTAGCTAGTGCTTCTGGTAGTACTATACCAGACCAGATTGATAGCAGTCAGCCTGCCCCAATTCAGGTATCTGAGAGTGCACCCATTAATTAGGGTGTCGACTATTGGCACCTAGTACGCCGTAGGTATGCCCCTCCTCACAATCCCTGTTTTGTATTTCTTTTTACTTTAAGGGCAAAGTCTTTTTGTTTGGGCGTGGTGAGCAACCAACCATTAAGTGTTATAATGGATGGAGGTTGGCACTGTTTTGTGTTTTGACTGTGTTTGAAATTGTGAAGTTGTTGTTGTTTTTTAGTGTGGATAGTTGCTAGCAGCAGCTAAATCTTAAATCTTGTGTTTTGTATGAAATAATAAGGAAAATGTGCTTAATCTGAAATTTGACTGTTAGGCTCTTTGTACGACATCTTAGATACTTGCATGTTGAGCATTACTAGCTAGGATCATAACTTGGTTAATTATAATACTGAAGGTGCAAGCATGTGCCATGTGAGTGTGAGGTTAGTGTGAAGTCTAACAATGTTTATAGAAGTTGGAACTTGCCTAAGTAGTCTTGCTATAGTTTGTGAATAACCGGATAGGAAGTGATCATTAGGCCATTTTTGTTTAAAGTCACCTAAAACCAAAAACAACTACCAAATGAAATCAGGAACCCTTGACCCTATTTGAGCCTAGAGGCTAATTTTGTTGTCACCCTGCTGATATTGTACCCTTGGTTCTCCAAAGGCATGATGCCACAACTCAGGCCAAAATTCTAAGTTCAGGGTGGTCATGAACTAGATAAAAGGAAATCAGTTTACAAATCGTATCATTGGTGACTCTGAAGGCACGAAACTACAATGCATGGTTAAATGGGTAGAGTTTGAATAGTTCAAGTAAAAGGTAGATATAAAAAAAGAGAAGAAGAAAACAAAAATAATTTGTGGATGTTGGGATGTGCTAAGGAAAGAGAGGTTGTAACCACTCGAGGAGGAGTTGTGTGCTAACAAGAACTTTGGAGTATCAAGGTAATTTAGTCACTCATAAGACTAAAGTTCCAATCCCTAACCCGAGCTAATGCTACAAGTCAATAAAGTCCTATAGTGATCCTACTTCGGTTGTTTGATAGATGAAATGTAGAATACAAGGGCAAGCTTATAGTCGGTATATTTGCAGTGTTAGAAGTTCTTTTGGAGTGTGAGTGTATTGATTAGTCCTAATTATCAGGTGTGAGGGACTTCTTTGTTGTGAGGGCACTGTGTTTGAATTTGATAGTTGAATTGAGTTAGCTGATAGTTGACACTAGCATAAGCATGATTGACTGTAAGTAATGAGATGTCGCACATTGATCCTTGCATGTTAGGTAGATGGTTTTGACAAAAGTGTTGGTTGAGATAGCTGCTGTATGCTAGTATTGTATCTCTGGTGTTTGAGCGTCAAGTGTTTTGTTCTCATTGCTTGAGGACAAGCAATGGTTCTAAGTTGAGGGTGTTGATGTGCCGTGAAATCATGGCACATTTGAGGCACAAAACTAAGGACTAATGCAAGAACTTAAGGGGTTTATGTAGATTTGATGTGTTTGTTAATGTTTAGATAGGTTTATACTTGCGTGGAAAAGTTGGAAAAGAATCGTGAAAAATGCACTGAAGGAACACCACGGAGCCCCATACGGGTCGTGGTGTTTATAACTAACCGTCTCGAGGCTCGTGGAGACGAGATAGTGAGCATTGGGAAATCGACCAAATTCCAAGTGAAGACCACGGAACCCCATACAGGTCGTGGTCCTCTTAATAGATCGTCTGGTGGCTCATGAGGAATGGCATCAATGAAGCTTTGTTGAGCTAGGTCTGGATTGAATACAATAGGACCCTAGACGAGCTGTGGTGAGATTGACGAATCGTTATGATGCTCGTGAAAAAGAGGATAAAATTCCAGTGAATACCCAAGTGGAAGCTTAGCATCACGATGCATTGCACGGATCGTGGTGCTTAAGACGGGCCGTCTAGTTGCTCGTATAGGATATCAGAAAAGAAAGTCCCACACTGTCTAAGTGTGGGACCACAATAGGCTTCACAGGTAGTCTGGCTCGTGACGAGCCGTCATGCCTTCCGTGAAACAGCCCGAAAAATCAGTCGTACTTTGAGTAGGACTTGTTTTGTACAAACTATTTTAATTAATTAGGTTTATTTTTTTGGATATCTTGTTATTATATAAACGAAGCACGACTTTCATTTTTTTCAACTTTGGTTCCTATCGATTAATTTTGGATCAAGACTTGAAGCTTTAGATTACTTGTTTGAATATCAAGCTCTCTTTGAATTTACAATCTTTGTAAATGATTTATTTTAATGTATTCAACATCTATTATTGCTTATTCTGTTGATATCATGAGTGGCTAAATACCACAACTAGGGTTGTGGAAACTGTGACAATAATCTAAGTGTAAATTCACAGAACGAGTAGAGTGCGATTGTTATTTCCAAAACATGATTCATACTTTCAATATCTATATATTCTTTCTAATGAGTGCACACATTAGAAGTTGCATGTATCTACCACTTGTTCGAGAGAAAAATGGCAGTTAGGAAAAAGTAGAATTAATTTGTTGGTTTGGAGTGAAAATTCGAGTTCGAGAGAAGAGATTTTGACTGCAGGTATGCGAGGGTAAAAATAGACAACACTCTAAGACTGAGAGGATTAGAGTGAAAGTTATATAATAAGACTGAGAAGTGTTAGATGCATCTAACTCGCTGGTAATTTGCAATGAAATAATCAGTCGAAACTTGTTCATGATTCAACACTAAAAGTTAAATCATGGGGAACACAACCCTAGTTTCTTTCATCAATTGTCACAACCTGGAAGTTAAGATCCTATTACTTGCGTGATCTTAAACAGTGCGTTAAACATTGGTTACCTGAAAATTACAACAAAACCCAATTTTTACATTTCACAAATTTACTTTTTGGGGGAAATAATAACAACAATTGAATAAAGGTGTCAGTGAAATTGTTTTTGTGAGTAAATTCTCTGTGGGATCGACCTCAACTCACGTTGAGTTTTATAAATTAACATCAACCATTTATACTTCTTAATAGAAGTGTAAGTTTGGATGTATCAGTGAACACGGGAGCTTCTCCCCAAATACGAGGTCTAATCTTCCCGACCCTCTGCAAATGTGGGAACTCCTCCATGAATGTGGATGTCTGTCCTCTGATGCCCCGCAAACGCGTCCCAAGCCCCCCGAATGTGGGGGTCATAAGACACCACCAGATCAGCAATACACAAGGCACATAGATTCATCAAAATGACCCTCTGAATTAGTTCAGAGCCCTGTACACAGAAACCAAATATGCTACCCAATTAAACTCAATGTTCTAGACTCAATGGAACTATCGAAATATGAATTTGAGGTCTCTTTGACCCAAAATCTTTGTAGATCGCAATAACTTAACCTAACGCCTAAAAAGACAAACTAAGCTCGGGACATTTGAAAATTCAACCAAGACCTCCCCTAGACCTAAATAATCCTCCGAATCCAATAGAACTATCAGAAGTCCGATCCGAGCATCCGAACTCTAAATATTGACCAAAGGCTACTCAAGGACTAAATCCTATAAATTTCCAGCTCAACACCTCAATTCCAGAATATAACTCTGAATCCAAAATCGATGACTCTCCTAGACCAAATTTCACATTCTGTATGGCATAAAGTATGTTTTCGATAGTTTCTTCTCCTATGTTCAAAGGAGAAAATTATTTATTATGGGCTGTGAAGATGAAGACATATTTACAACCTATGGATCCATGTGATATTGTTGAAAAAGATGATGAACCATCACCACTACCTACCAATCTAACTTTGGCTCAAATCAAAAGTCACAATAAAGAAAAAATTAAAAAGTTTAAAGCAATAAATAGTTTATATTCCTCAGTAAATGAAGATATTTTCACAAAAATTATGACGTGTGAAACTCCAATGGAAATATGAAATTCTCTGAAGGATGAATATTTGGGCAATGAGCAATCAAGGTTAATGCAAGTTCTAAATCTTGAAAGACAATTTGAGATTCAAAAGATGAGAGAAACAGAAGGAATTTAGGATTTCAATTGCCAACAAAATTAGAGTATTTGGTGAAAAATTTTCAGACACCAGAATTATTAAGAAAGTTCTTGTAACTTTTCTTGAAAAGTTTGAGTCCATGATTTTTTCACTTGAGGAGTCTAAAAGTCTCTAAAAAACTTTAGTCAATGATTTGGTGAACGTTTTGCAAGAAGTTGAGCAAAGAAGGGAAATTAGAGATGAACAAACAACTGTAGAGACTTTTGCTGCTATGATACCAAGCGAATCAGTGAGAAAAAATAAATTTTCACCTTGCAGTATATGTATGAAAAATAATCATGCAGAGGATGATTGTTGATTTAAAAGAATTAGACCCAAGTATTTTAATTGCAAAAAATTTGGTCACCTTCAAAAGGATTGTAACTTTAAAGAGGTACAAGCAAACGTGACACAAGAGGAACAAAAGGAAGAAACTCTTCTCTAATTAAAAGTTGGAGAAAGGTAAAAAAAAAAAACGGAGTTGGTGGAAAGGGAGTCAACCTTGGAAGTTGGAGAGAAGTGCTCCAACACAACCAAAAGAAAAAATATTGTGAGTTGGAGAGAAAGTGCTCCACCACTTGGAAGTTGGAGAGAAGTGCTCCAACACAACCAAGATAAAAAATTGTGATTTAGAGAGAAAGTGCTTTAACACTTGGAAGTTGGGGGAAAGTGCTCCAACACAACCAAGTAAGCAAATAAATGAAAATAGAAAAAAAGTGCTTCAACAATTAAGGATTGAAGAAAAGTTTTCCAAACAACAACAACGACAAGAATGAAATTGAATATTGAATAAAAGTGTTCCGATACAACAACAATGACAAGAGGATAAAAGGCAAAAGTATACAACTTTGAATTATGGGAGGATGTTGGAATAATAATTCAAAGTTAGAGCAGGAATCCTAAGTTGTTTAGGATTTGTTATTTTTGATTTTTTTTGGTAACTGTAAATTTTATTACCAGATACTTCATTTTGTACACATTTGAAGCTTAGGACTTGGACATAATCCAAGTCTCAAAGCTCATCAACCTTGTATTGTCTACTTCTATGTTATTAGCTTTACTAAGGATACAAATCTAGTGTATGCATTGCACTTGCCAGTCTGTGAGTCATACTTCTTCTATAGTGAATTTTCTGAATGATTTGTTGAGTAATCACCTTTATTTTCCTCTCCTTATGCTGAAAAATTCTGTAATTTCTCTTTGTCAGATGTAATAAATAGCTTGTGCTAGTGTCATTCTACACATTTCAGCTTCTATTGTTTTCCTATTAGCATGCACTGTAGCCCATTCCATCTCTTCATTCCACCTCTTCATTCCACCCTGTGCTTCTCCTATTGATGGATAGCCATTGTAATAATTTTTGCTAGATTACATTAGCCACACTACAAGTGAAAAATAGGTGCTGATGTGTTTCAGTTCTATATTGTACAGTGAGCAAACTAAATCAGTATGTATTCCCTATTTGCCTAGTCTGTCTTTAGTATAGAGTCTCCTTTGTATTGCCAGGTATAGGATGAAATTCCATTTAGGATTACCTTGATTATTGCATATTAGATGTCTCCATGAAACCTTGATGAATCCCCCCCCCCCTCCCCGAGCTTTTTGTACATATCCTTAATGGTGAATGTTTCTGCCTCCATAACCTCTGTTACTTGTAAGCGAGCTTTAGAAAGCTAATATCATGCTTGTAGAATTTTCGTCACAATCCAAGAAGCTTGTTTGGTTTGTACTTCCTATGGTTTTCTATCCTTAAGGCAGTAAGTATGGACCCATAAAATTCATAACTTATAATTTTCCTTGGCTAGATTCCACAAATGTTTGAGTATAGCTACTTTGTTTCACATATAAACATCTGTAATATTTAGTCCACCAGCAACCTTTGGGTAGCAAATTGTTTCCCACGCTACAAGAGCTTTCCCTTTAGTTTGAGTATCACCATTTCATAAGAATCTTTTGCATATTGTTTCTACCTGTTGCAATATTTTTTTAGGGAGGAGAAATAGTTGTGCCCAGAATGCTTGAGTAGAGGTTAGTACACTTTGAACCAACTGAAGTCTCCTTGCATAAGATAGAAATTTCATTGTCTATGTGTTGATTCTTCCCAACATCTTTTCTAGGAATGGTTGGCACTGGCTTACTTACAGTTTTTTGGAGCTTAGAGGGACTCCAAGATATCTGAAATGTAGAGAGCCTTTTGTGAATCCTATATTATGTAATATCAGTTGTTGAGTTTGTTCTGAGACTCCTCCAAAATACACACAACTTTTGGCCTGATATTTATTTAATTATGTTTAGTTAAGATTAATTTGTCCTAGTTTATATAGGAATAGATTTTCTAGTCCTTTTTTTTTAATTTGATTTCTTACTATTATAAATAGAGATGTTGCTAGTTAATTTTCAAATACAGACATATACAGAAAATACAAAAATATACGAAATAAATAGAACTTGAAGTAAGATTCAAGAGCTTTTAAGTTTGTAAATAAAATATTTTCCTTCAAAGGAGGTTATATTATTGTGCATTTAATTTATTTTATGAGCCACCCGTTAATATTGTTAGCCCATATGTTTGGGCTTTTCCTATTTTCTATTTAAGTTAGGTTTAGTTAATGCATTCCTATTAGGTTAGGTTTAGTTACTTATATATAGTCTTCCTATTCTAATATATTGCAATTATATATAGTCTTCCTATTCTAATATATTGCAAGATATAACTTTTGCCTCTTGTTCTTTAATCAAAGTAGTTCTATTAACATGGTATCAAGAGCTAAATCGATCCATGCTCCTTGATTTGTTGATTGAAGACCTGGTAGCGGTGATTTTTTTTGTTTTTTCGATTAGTGTTGCGGCTGTTTGTTTGGATTTTGGTGAGTTCGCGGTGATTTTTTTTTGTTTTTTCGATTGGTACTACGGCTGTTTGTTTGGATCGGTTCGACCCAAGGTATTTCGATTGGTGTTTGCTTCTTTTTTGACAATATGACTGGAAAAGATGATTCTCTCCAGTCCATTAATGCTCAATTAGATGGTAAAAATTATGCATATTGGAGTTATGTCATGAAGAATTTTCTTCGTGGGAAGAATATGTGGGGTTATGTCACTGGGGTTAAAATTAAACCCAAAGATGATACGGTTGCGGATTTTGCATTGTTGGTAGACTCATGGGAAACTGCTAACTCCAAGGTTATCACTTGGATCAACAATTCTGTAACTCAGTCAATTGGTATGCAATTGGCTAAGTATGACACAGCAAAGGAAGTTTGGGACCATTTGGAGAGACTGTATACTCAGTCTAATTTTGCTAAACAGTACCAGTTGGAGTATGATATTCGTGCTCTTCAACAGAATGCTATGAGTATTCAAGATTTCTATGCTGCAATGTCAGATTTGTGGGATCAATTGGCTCTTACTGAATCTGCAGAGTTAAAAGTTTTTGAGCCATACATCGCTAGGAGGGAAGAACAGCGTTTGGTTCAATTTTTGATGGCATTACGTTCTGATTTTGAAGGACTGCGTGGAACAATCCTTCATCGATCTCCTCTCCCCACAGTTGATTCCGTTGTTCATGAACTGATTGCAGAAGAGACCCGTATCAAGTCTCAAGTGGATAAAGGGTCTAAAGCAACTAATACTCTATTTGTGTTTCTTTGTTTCAACTGATCAGTCTAGACCACCACGTTCTCGACAATCTCCTAAAGTTGCATTTGATGAGTGTGCATTCTGCAAACAGAAAAATCATTGGAAGGCTCAGTGTCCATTTTTACTTAACAAGGCCAAACAGCCTCAATCTGGACAACAACAGAAGTATGGGTCACGCTCCTTTGATGCTCGTCCTCCACAGTTCGCTGCTGCTGCTGCCGCTGCACCATCTGTAGATACTGAGTCTGTTAGCACTATGCCACCTTCTGCGTTGGATCCCCAGGTTTTCGAACAGTTCAGACAGTTTATGGCTTCTAATTCTACGGCCATGTCAGCATCTATGTCTCATTCCGGTACACCTTCTTCTAGTCCCTCAGGTATTCCGTCCTCTCTGTGGATTTTGGATTCTGGTGCGTCTCATCATATGTCACCTTATTTGTCATCGTTTGGTTCTTTGTCCCCTATTTCACCACTCTCTGTTATGTCCGCTAGTGCTGCATCTATGACAGTCGAGGGTGTTGGTTCTGTTACTACTCCTAACATTGTTCTCTCTGATGTTTATTACGTTCCTAAACTTGCTTTGAATCTTGCTTCGGTCAGTCAATTGTGTAAAGCTGGTAATTGGGTGTTCTTTTCTGATTCTGTTTGTGTTGTACAGGACCAACACACTCAGAAGGTGATTGGGATTGGCCATAGGTTGGGGAAACTCTAAGTCTTGGAAATTCTCAAAGTGTCTTCTGTTGCTGTTGCTGCCTCTAGTATTGATTTGTCGTCTTTTCGTTTGAGTCCTTTGTCTTCTCAGTTTTATCTTTGGCATTCCCGTTTGGGACATGTGTCAGTGTCACGTTTACGTTTCTTAGCCTCTACTGGTGCTTTGGGTCATTTGAACACTTGTGATATTTCTGATTGTAGTGGTTGTAAACTGGCAAAATTCTCAGCTTTACCGTTTAATAAAAGTGTGTCTTATTCTGTTGCTCCTTTTGATATTATTCATTCTGATGTGTGGGGCCCATCTCCAATCTCTACTAAGGGTGGCTCGACCTACTATGTTTCGTTTATAGATGACTATACTCGTTATACCTGGGTGTATCTTATGAAACGCAGATCTGATGTCTTTGGCATTTATAGTAACTTTAGAGCTCTTGTTAAAACACAACATTCGCCGTGATAAAGTGCTTGAGTGTGACTTAGGGGCGAATATACCTCTAATGATTTCACTCGATTACTCGCCTCGATGGCACCATACACCATCGTCATCCTGACACTCCAGCGAGAATGGTGTTACGTAAAGAAAACACCGACATATTGTTGACAAAGACGCTTTTACTCTTATCGACAGAGGTTCTTAGTATTTTTTGGGGAGAAGCAGTCCTAACTATTGTATATGTGATTAATCGTATTCCTACTGCATTGACTTCAGGGATGTCTCCATTTGAGAAATTATATGGTCACCTACCGAATTATTCTGCATTACGAGTTTTTGGATGTACTTGCTTTGTTCTTCGTCCTCATGTTGAACGAAATAAGCTGGGGCCAAAATCAGCTATATGTGTGTTTTTGGGGTATGGTGTTGGACAGAAAGGATATCGTTGCTATGATCCTGTAAGTCAGAAATTATATGTTTCACGGCATGTTACCTTTTTGGAACATATTCCTTTTTATTCGATTCCAGCTAAATCCCATGATGTAACGAAATCAGATCTTCAGCATATTGATCCTTTTGGCGTTGACATGGAGGTTCCAGTTTCAGTTTCATCCATGCCACCTGATGATAGTGCTTCAGCCCCACCTGTGCCTGAGTCTGCTCCTTTGCCTGTTGATACTGGAGACCCACCACCTCTGAGGAGGTCTACTCGTCCTTCTAAGTCCACCAAACTACCAGATTTCGCTTACTCTACATACTCAGCTTCATTTGCTTCCTTTATTGCCAATATCCATCATTTGTCTGAACCTGAGTCGTATCGAGAGGCTGTGACTGATCCTCTTTGGCAGAATGCTATGGCTGAGGAACTCACTGCTCTTTATCAGACACGTACATGGGATTTGGTTACCCTCCCACCTGGTAAACATACGATTGGTTGTCGATGGGTGTATAAGATAAAAACAAAGTCTGATGGGTCTGTTGAGCGATACAAGGCCAGACTTGTGGCAAAAGGGTACTCACAAAAATATGGTATGGACTATGAGGAGACTTTTGCCCCGGTGGCAAAGATGACGACTGTTCGCACTATAATTGTTGTTGCATCCGTTCGACAGTGGAAGATATTTCAAATGGACGTCAAGAATGCATTTCTGAATGGTGATCTCCATGAGGAAGTTTATATGACTCCTCCCCCAGGTATTGACCACCAGCCGGGTGAAGTTTGTCGGCTTCGAAAAGCTTTATATGGTCTCAAGCAAGCCCCTCGTGCTTGGTTTGAGAAATTTTCCACTGTGATTACTTCTCTTGGATTTGTCCCGAGTAATCATGATTCGGCATTGTTTGTTAGATGTACGAGTGCAGGGAGAATTCTTCTGTCCTTATATGTAGATGATATGGTTATTACTGGTGATGATTATGATGGTATTGAGTCACTGAAGCGTGATTTGGCTCATCGGTTTGCCATGAAGGACTTGGGCTTACTACGTTATTTTTTGGGTATTGAGGTGGCTCAGTCTAAGAAAGGGTATCTTCTTTCTCAGACTAAATATATATCTGACTTGTTTAAACGGGCGCGTCTTTCTGACAACAGGACTGTAGATACTCCCCTTGAAACCAATGCTCGGTACTCTCCTAGTGATGGTGTTCCGTTATCAGATCCGAGTCTTTATCGGACTGTTGTAGGTAGTTTGGTTTATCTTACTGTTACTCGCCCGGATATAGCTCATGCAGTTCATGTTGTTAGCCAGTTTGTTACTGCTCCTACTTCTGTTCACTGGGGAGCTGTACTTCGTATTCTGAGATATCTTCGTGGCACTCAGTTTCAGAATCTCTTGTTTCCCTCGACGTCATCTCTCGAGTTGCGAGCCTACAGTGATGCTGATTGGGATGGCGATCGCAATGATCGTAAATCCACCACTGGTTTTTGTGTGTTTCTTGGAGACTCTTTAATCTCATGGAAGAGCAAGAAACAAGATGTTGTCTCTAGATCTTCCACGGAGGCTGAGTATCGTGCTATGGCTGTGACTACATGCGAGATTGTTTGGTTACGTTGGCTTCTTGCAGATATGGGGGTTCACATTTCTTTGCCTACTCCCCTGCATTGTGATAACAAAAGTGCGATACAAATTGCAAAGAATTCTGTTTTTCATGAGCGGACGAAGCACATTGAGATTGATTGTCACTTCACTCGTCATCATTTACAGCTCGGGACCATATCGCTTCCTTTTGTTCCGTCGACCTTGCAGATTGCTGATCTTTTTACGAAGGCACAGTCGGCGTCTCGGTTTCGATTTTTGTGTGACAAACTCTCAATGCTTATTGCTGTTGCATTGTGAGTTTGAGGGGGGATGTTAGCCCATATGTTTGGGCTTTTCCTATTTTCTATTTAAGTTAGGTTTAGTTAATGCATTCCTATTAGGTTAGGTTTAGTTACTTATATATAGTCTTCCTATTCTAATATATTGCAAGATATAACTTTTGCCTCTTGTTCTTTAATCAAAGTAGTTCTATTAACAAATATGACTGTAGGGATGTGTATTCGATTTTTTGATTTGGTTTTCTATTATTCGGTTTGGAATTTTTGATTTTTGGTTTTGAAAAAGTGTAACCCAATCCGAACCAAAATAAATTTGGTTTGGTTTGGTTTTTCTCTTTTCGGTTTGGTTATTCGGTTATGTCAATAATTAGAAACATAATCAAAGTTATATTTGCAATTTGAATATATATATATATATATATATATATATATATATATATATATATATAAGGAGAAGTAACAATATTAATTCTCTTAAATATACTTTCTTATATAAATCACAAGTAAAACGTAACACACAATACTTAAAAGTATATCACTTATAGATGTCCAAACATAAAATATAAACTAAATCATAATGAAATACAATAACTAAAAAGGGACAAAAGTGGTTTATATATATATATATATATATAAATTGTTTTTTTTGGTTTTTATTTTTCTAAATCCAAAACCAAACCAAAAAACCTAACAAAGTAATTTATAAATCCAAAACCAAATCAAAAAAATCAAAAAACCAATCTAAATTAGAATTCGGTTCGATATGGTTTGATTTTTTGGCAAATAGTGCACACCCCTAAATATGAGTACTTTGCAATTTAAAATAACCATCAAATATTTGACATTTATGGATGGTAGTTCTATCTATTTTATTAAATTGTTGGATTAAAACTCTGCTTTTAGCCTTTGGAATTTGTAGATTCCTTAATTTAATTAGTTGTTTGTTCATGCTAATGTGCTATTATGTTCATTCCATCTAGAACATTTTAAGTGTTTGGTCGAATAAAATGTCTTTTGTTACACTCGCTAGAGTCGCTTTCTAAATTTGAGCATTATAAGCAAAATTCAGGAAAATGGTACTATATATAATTAAAACTAAATCTGTTTTGTCTTATTCTAATTTTAAGAGAATCTACTTGGTCAAGAATAAAAAGTAATAGTATCCAGCAAGAAAAATATATATCTACAATAAAAATAAGGACAGAAACATGAGAAGTTGTCATGTGAAAGCATAATATAAAGCCACTTGACATTTTTAAATTACAGCTCTTTAAAATATAATTAAAAAATTAACTATTTAAAATAGTAAAAAAAAAAAGACTATTGAACAAAAAGTAAAAAGCGGTAAAATAGGTTACCAAAATTTTTTACACTATGCATTTTTTGAAAATTGAAACAAACTATTACTAACAAATATCGATATACATTAAAGATAACAAAAAATATTATACTTTCAATTTAAAAAATTAACAATTAAATAATTAAGGCAACAACAAAACATCATTTGGCCTTAAATATTTCAACAAAAAAATCAAAAAATTTAAAACCATATGCAGGTTTCACTAAAACACTTCTCTTTTAAAAATTTAACTTAAAAATATTCAATTTTTAAGATTAAAAATAATAAAAAAATATATAAACTGGTCTTTATCCAAATGTAAATTTACTTTAATTATTTTTATTTTACTAATCAGATGCATTTAATGAAACATTTTAAAAACTATTACTAACTTATATAACCCACTAATTGTTTTATCTCTATTAAAGCAAGAGAAGAAGAATGGGAAGTTGTCAAGTGGAAATCTAATATCAAGCCACTTAGCATTTTTAAATTAAGACTCTTTAGCATATAATTAAGAATTAACTATTTAAAACATTAAAAAAATTGACAATTGACCAAAAAGTAAAAAAGGGGTAAAACAGGTTATCCGCTATGCATTTTTAAAACATTGAAACAATTAATAGCAAAAATAGATATAGATTAAAGATAACAAAAAATATCATACTTTCAATTTTAAAAAATTGACAATTAAATAATTAACGCAACAACAAAACAATCATTCGGCCTTAAATATCTCAACAAAAAATCAAAAAATTTAAAACGATACTCAGGTTTCAATATTATAAAATATTGAATTATTTTATTTTTAGAAGACAAGGTATAAACTAGCATCCGAAGTTTCAAAATGAAACATACAATCAACAAAGAACAAAGGTGACTAAGCAAGCATACTACATGATTACAAGCATAAAAATAAAAGGAATCAGGTTAATAAAGCACAAAAAGATCGGAAGCATGGTATACAAAGTAGTATACTAACCTTTGGAAGTGGTTCATAAGGACAAGAATAGAGCTCGATACCTTATTCAGTTCAAGATTAATGGACAACTTTGCTTAGCATCTTTCGACAATGGTATTAGCTCGTTGTTGAGTTCAATCTATCATGGAAAGTAAATCAGAATTTAGTCATAGTACTTTAGTCATATATAGTACTGGTCTTTCTAACAGAGTTTTATAAGGTTTAATCTCTTATCTAATAGGAAGGTTATGGATTCATAGTGGAGAAGTTGAATAAGTCTTCATTTGAGTTTTAATACATGGTAATTGTGAGACTTGTTAATACCGTATCTATCCATAACTCTTACATTTATGTTTCCTGACTTCATCATCAATTCAGGTTGAGCTGAACATTCGTCTCTTTCGTCTGTCCGAGCTTCTCTCTTGATTTGTTTAGTTGTGTTTCTTGTTCTCTCCTCTTTTTTTTTTTTTTTTTTTTTTATTTTTTCCGCTTGGACTAGGATTTTGGACCAATTTTTGGATCATTTTTGGCATTGGGCCATTTTGATTTAAGAATTGGTCACTATTTTGTTTATTTGTGTTTGTTAATAAAATGGCCACATTGGTCCTTTGCCTAAAAAAAGGCTAGCATCTTAGATTACATTAAAATATCTAAATTAGTTATTCAAATTCGAAGATATTTTTATTTTCATGTACCGTAAAAACTTAATTTTATTTCAAATATGAAATTACATGTGATAAAGAGGTTAGATGAATTCAACATGTATTGAATAATCAAAGTATTTCGCGCAAAAGTTCAAAAAAATTGGAGCAATTTTGCAATCGTTAAAATATAAGCCTAATTTTACATTGAGCAACTTTCACATATAACAAACATAAAAATCATATTTGTATGTTATAGCTATAGTTTGCATAATTGCGCTTCATAGCAAACATGTTTGCAATGAAGCTTTTGATTTGTATAATTCGCTACAAATATTCAATTTTATACAAATTGTTAAGTTTTGTATAAATTCATTTATACATTGTAATTTGTCTAATAAGATCTATATTTGTATAATTATAAGTGTATAGGACGAAAATATATGTATTTGTATTTATATATATACACTTTTCTCTCGCTTTATACAAACACAAACGCATTTTATACATTTTATACCGAAATATATAAAATGGATAATTGTATACCGAATCAAATGGAAAAAAGAAAGGGGATGTTTGCTGCGAATTACAATTAAAATAAACTATGGCTGTAACATTTAATTTGCATTAATAGTTTGTTATTTCATACAATTTTCCCTTTTACATTTAAGAAAAAAGATTTGTTTTTGCCTTGATCCCTAACGAATATCTAACTTTAGGTTAATATTCGATTTATTTCCGAAAAATATGTGCACGCACCGGTGTTCACCCATTTCTAATGATTTGTTTATTTACTATATATTCAGCTTATCATAGTATTAGACCTGAAATTACTATATATACTTTACCTTTATGACTATAACGTCTTTGTTTGCTTCAAAAATAATTGAAGTAGATAAATTAAAATTTCTTTTGTGAACAACTGTAATTGCCCTACCTTCCTTTTGTAATGATGCATAAATATATAAATATTTAATTTAATTTTAGACCACAAAGGACGAATATGAAATGATTTGTTAATAGTAAGGATATGAATGAAAAAAGAGTTTAGTGTAAGAGAAAACTATAAAAATATATTTTGAATTGTAGATGAGTAAAATCCTTATATTTCTCATTCTTGTACCTATTTTATTATTTTAAGACATCAACGAGATATAAGAATCAAACATTAGGCATAGATAATGCAGCACATATATTTTTATTTATTTAAGGAGAAACTACATAAATGGACGATAAAACTTAAAATAGTTACGTGTTCATATCTCAATCTAAAATAATTTAAGAAATACCAATTCTTTCAAAAATAATTACAGTCCATATCCCCCATTGATTAAGGCTGATAATTTTCGCTTACCTGATACAAAATCAGTATCATATATTGTATTAGTATCATTAAGTCTGATAATTTCGCTTAACTGATACTAAATATATATATACACACACACACACACACACACACACTCATTTGTCACGACTCAGACCGTCGTAATTGACACCCACACTAACCCTCCAATGGGAGAACCATTAATGCTAATTAGCTAACCAAAGAACTAAACAACTTAATCAAAACTAAGACATTTAAAGATACGACTGTAGGTTTAAATGCAAGAGTTAAGTAGAGTTCTCATAAACTCCAAAATATCTAACAAAACATTGCAGAAATTATTCCCTAGAACCTGAAAGTCAATGTACCAAAACTCTAACAAGGAACCATAAGTCTAAAGGAAATGCGTACAACCCAATTAAACATAAGAAAATCTAAAGTACTAATCTATATTCGAATCGAAATGGACTAAACATAACAAGAACTCATGGCAGCCTAGAAGAACTGGCTCACCTTTGAATTCGATTGATCACTGGTCTTCTAGACGAGGTCTGTCAGTAGCCGCCTGAAGATGCCCTGTACTCAAACAAATAAAGAGCAAGTGCAATATCAGTACACAACCACAGTGTACTAGTAGGATCACAGGGCTATCCCAATAAGTGAAATACATGCAAGTAACCACAACATTATAAAACAGACATATACCGAACATATACAATATTAGTCATCATTTCAAAATCAATGTACAATTCCACATTCTCAATAATACACATATATGCCAAGTCAATGGTCCTTTCATGGAACCCACACCCAAACTATTAGTGTATCGGTACGTGGTACCTGATCCAAGTTAGTGTGCCAAACGTGATACCCGATCCTATATATGTGCCAGAACGTGGCACCCGATCCAAGTTAGTGTGTTGGAACGTAACACCCGATCCACTTAACAAACCACAATCACAATCACAATGTACATTCTCATAATCATACAATCAAGAGTTGATTAATGGCATACAATTCTTCATTTATACTCATTTACGATTAGTGTGATCAATAATGCAACATTCACATATATACATGCATTAAAACGAAGTAATTACTAACATACATCACACCAATATGAAATCACAACCATCACCTACCTCGAACAAAGCTTGAATCCCCTAAGAAATTTGATTCTTCCCTTTCCGAATTCTTTTCGCTTGTTCTTGGTCTACAAACAATCAATATAACGCGAGGATCAATAAACAAGACCTAATTACCTGAATCATAATCAATAATATCAACCCTAGGTCAAACCTTGACCCCCATACCCAGATTAGGGCATTTTTCCACCATAATTCTAGATCAAAACCCTCCCCCATCGATAATTAACCAAGAAACTAAGTTCTACGGATCTAAGTCTGGATTTGTGGAGTAAAAATATTACCTTTAGTGCTAGAAGAGGTGGAAAACCTTCAAGAAATATCCATGAGTCGTTCCTTAGCTCTCAAGAATGAATGTTGCAGAATAATAGCGTTTTGGGGTTTATTTCTGACTTAATTCATGACTGGCCCGCTATGGCGGCCCCTATCCAGCCACAACGGCTTGCACGGAACCAGTGAGTCAAATTAAAAGGCCCAAACTGCCATTTCACAACACACCTTCAATCCATGACACTCAGAAACTACCCGTTCATATGAAGATCGGTTTCGGGAGTTCTACTTGCCCAAATTCAATTCTGTAAAGTCGTATGGTTTCCTTAACGTCTTAGCTATCAACTAATATAATCAAATTCATAATTAGATTTCCCATTTGTTGCCAGATTTTCCTAGACCTCACTGACTCTGATTTCGTCTAAATCTGGACTAGGTTGGGAAATTCCAAGTTACTACCAAAAAGTTTTCCAGCCCAAAAGTTTTCTCCGATGGATTTTCTATAATGACGGGAACAGGTCATTACAATAGTTACGAATTTACTCATCACTCATCCCTGAGTGACGACTTAGGATAAGCGGGCTAAAGTAAGGGTAGAGTAGTACCTAAATCGACGAATAACTGGGGATACTTGTCTCGCATGTCCTTCTCGGTTTCCCAAGTAGCTTACTCAAATGGACGATGTTTCCATTGAACTTTTACGGACTTAATCTCTTTGGTCCTCAGCTTCCATACATCACGATCAAGAATTGCAATCAGTTTCTCTATCATATTGGAGGTCCTTGTCTAACAACACTGAGTCCCACTTTATGATGTAATCCCCGTCACCATGATATCTCTTCAACATGGATACATGAAATATCGGATGAAATCTCGATAGGTTAGGAGGTAAAGCCAATCTATAAGCTACTGGTCCTACACAATCAAGAATTTCAAATAGACCAACGTATCGAGGACTAAGCTTGCCCTTCTTGCCAAATCTCATCACCCCTTTCATGGGTGACACTATAAGAAGAACCTTCTCACCAGTTTGAAATGCCATGTCCCTTACCTTATGGTCTGCATAATTTTTTTGTTTACTCTAGGCTGTCAAAAGCTTAGTTTGAATACTCCTCACTTTACCTTAAGCATCTTTCACTAAATCAACCCCCAAAAGTTTTACATCTCCAACCTCAAACCATCCTATGGGTGATCTATATCCCCTCCCATAAAGTGCCTCAAATGGTGCCATATTTATGCTGGAGTGATAACTATTATTATAGGAGAACTCACACAACGGTAGGAACATATCCCAATGCCCTCCAAAGTCAATCACACGTGCCCTCAACATGTCTTCTAACACTTGAATAGTCCTCTCTGACTGTCCAGCCATTTGTGGATGGAAAGTTGTACTAAAAGTGAGTTGTGTGCCCAATTCATCATGTAATTTCCTACAAAACTTGGAGGTAAATTGCGTACCACGGTCTGAGATGATAGAAAGGGGCACCCCGTGCAACCTCAGTATCTCTTTCACATAAACCTTACCTAATTATTGAGCATTATAATCTATTTTGACAGAAATAAAATGGGCTGACTTAGTCAATCTATCAACCACTACCCAATACTTTCCCAAAGTCTTGGGAAGACCAACTACAAAATCTATAGCTATCCTTTCCCACTTCCATTCTAAAATTGGCATCCTTTGAAGCAAATTTGCCGGCCTTTGGTGCTCATACTTTACTTGTTGGCAATTTTGACACTTAGCCACAAACTCTGCTATATCTTTCTTTATGCCAGGCCACCAATAAAGTCGCTTAAAATCTCAGTACATCTTGGTCACACCAGGATTAATGAAATATCGCGAACTATGGGATTCCATCAATAATTTTTGAATCAAAGTCATCTACTCGAGGAACACAAATGCTCCCTTTAAAACTAAGCACACCTTCCATATCAAGAGTGGTCTCTTGTGCCTTACTAGACACTGTCTTCTTTCTATGCTCATAGAAACTGTCATCCTCAAACTGTTTGGCCTTGATCTCCTCGATGAATGTGGCCCTTAGTTCAATGCTAGCTAACACCCCACCTTTCTCTAAGATGCCCAACCGCATGAACATAGATTCCAAGGTCTATATTTCCTTAGCCAAAGGTCACTTGGATACACTCAAGCAGGCTAAACTACCCATACTCACCGCTTTTCGACTTAGCACGTGTCTGCCACTACATTAGTCTTACCCGGATGATATTGGATGGTCATATTATTATCCTTGAGTAACTCCATCCACCTTTGCTGTCTCAAATTCAGATCCTTTTGAATGAAAACATGTTATAGATTGCGAAGATCAGTAAATACCTCACACTTAGCACCATAGAGGTAATGTCGCCATATCTTAAGAGCAAACACTACCGCTGCCAACTCTAAATCATGTGTTGAGTAATTCCTCTCATGCACCTTCAACTGCCGCAATGCATAAGCTATAACATTCTTATCCTACACTAACACAACACCCAAACCCGAATGTGAAGCATCACAATATACAATAAAATCCTTATATTCCATCGGTAGTGCTAGAATATGTGTTGTGGTCAAGAGAGTCCTGAGCTTCTGAAAGCTTTCTTCACACTTTTTAGTCCATTCAAAAGGTACCACCTTTTTGGTCAATGTAGTCAAATCCGTGGCGATAGAAGCAAAGTTCTTTACAAATCGATAATAGCAGGTAGCGAGCCGCACAAAACTCATAACTTCAGTCACAGAGCTAAGCCGAACCCAATTCTGAACTGCTTCAATCTTTTGGGGATCTACCATTACCCCTTCTTTTGAAACTACATGCCCGAAAAAAGCAACCGAAGTCAACCAAAATTCACACTAGGAAAATTTCGCATACAACTTTTGTTTCCTATGAAAAGCCAGAACAATGCGAAGATGGTTGGCTTGCTCTTCCTTACTTCTTGAATAAACCAAAATGTCATCAATAAACACTATCACAAATGAATTAAGAAAGGGTTTGAACACACCATTCATCAAACTCATGAAAGCTGCAGGCGCATTGGTCAACCCAAACGACATAACTTGAAACTCGTAGTGCCCACAACGGGTTCTAAATACTGTCTTGGGCACATCCTCAGCCCTAATCTTCAACTGATGGTAACCAGACCTTAGATCAATCTTAGATAAAATTGATGCACCTTGCAACTGGTCAAAAAGATCATCTATTCGAGGCAATGGGTACTTATTTCGAAAGGTGACCCTATTCAACTACCGATAATCTATACACATCCTCATACTACCATCCTTTTTTTATTTACAAACAAGATAGGAACACCCCATGGGGATGCACTAGGACAGATGAAACCCTTATCAAGAAGTTCTTGGATTTGAGCCTTAAGCTCTCTCAACTCTACCGGAGCCATGCGATATGGAGGGATTAAAATGGGACGAGTATTAGGTTCCAAATCAATACAGAAATCTATATCTCTATCCAGAGGCATACCAGGTAAATCAGCAGGAAACACTTCTCTAAATTCTAACACCACAATAATAGACCTAACAAAGGGAGACTCAACCTCAACATCCCAAAAATAAGCCAAATAAGCCAAGCTTGCTTAGGCTTGTACATCCCTTCCGACTCTAACTTTTCCCTTCCTGGAATTTTTAGAGTCACAGACTTAGTATTACAATTAAGCACAACATAATAGGGGGACAACCAAGTCATGCCTAAGATTATGTCAAAGTCAGTCATATCCAAAATCACCAAATCAGCTTAAGTTTGAAAACTCATAAACAAGATAGGACAAGCATGGTACACATGGGTTACTATGACAGACTCTCCAATGGGGGTAGAAACATGGATGGGGGCATCAAGTATATCATAAATCATATCAAACTCTAAGGCAAATCGCACGGACACATAAGAATAAGTAGAACCCGGATCAAATATCGCATTAGCCATCCAATCACAGACAAGAATAGTACCTGTGATCACTATGTCAGATGCCTCCGCCTAGGTCTTGCCCGAAAAGGCATAACATTGAGCCCTGTCATCATGAAGGGCGATTTCCCTGGTTGCATTGTACCTCTGCATTACTATTTCCCCAACATCTACAGCCTCACTGATTTCCTCCTAGCCCACCTTGTGGACGTCCTCGACCATTATTACAATTGCCCGCAGGTACCACTGCTTATGACTGCTACTATGCAGAATCCAAAATGCGCGTGTGGAGACAATCTCTCCTTATATGTCCAAGTTCTCCACAGTTATAACAAGTGTGATCAAAATATGGCCTGCTTCCTACCTAAGGTGCAACTCCCCGGCTATCTTGAATCAAATTCTAAGGTGGAGTTCCTGAGTAATTATCTGTAGAAGCGGGCATAGCGGACTAGATTGGCCGGGCTGCAAGTGTCAGCCTCCTCAAACCTCTGGAGTAAGAACCCTGAAAGTTACCTGAATTCTTGGCTTTCTTAGCCAATGCCTTAGCCTGACCGTCTCGCCTCACCCCCTCCACTTTCTTCACAAAATTCTGTTACCTCATTGAAGCTTTTTACTGCAGAGGTCATATGAACATACAATACTTGCAACTCAGAATTTAGTCCCTTTACGAATAGAAGAATCCTCTCTGCCTCAGTAGTCACCAGTTGCGTAGCATATCTAGACAAAGCATGGAACTTGGCCTCATAAGCAGCCACAAACATACAACCTTGCTCCAAAGCCATGAACTCATCCTTCTTACGATCTCTCGAAGTCCGGGGCAATACTTTTCCAAGAGCATGGCATGAAACTGGGTCCAAGTGAGTGGGGGTAAAGCGGAAGATCTGCATTCCACATAAGCTCTCCACCACTGCTTAGCCTCGCCCTGAAGTTGAAAAGTCACAAACTTTACTCCATGATGATGGACAATTCCCAACTTATGAAGCCTCTCATAACAATCTATGATGAACTCATAGGGGTCCTCAGTCTCAGAACCATGGAACAAAGGCCGTTTCAATTTCAAGAACTTAGTCAATATCTCGTATTAGTAGTTACCAATATTATGGGACCCAACAAAGGACAAAAGAAGGCATCAGTACCTACAGTTCCACCCACCTCGGGAGCAATGATAACAATAGGGGTATTGGCAGGAGCTTGAGTTACTTGAACTAAGGGTAGAACTCCAAGACCAACCAATCCTTTCAGAATGACATAATTTGTTGAGCTAATAGTGGGTCTAGGGGAGGAATACCTGTAGTCTCAGCCTGCACCTCTTCCTCTTGTCCAACATCTTCTTCATTCTCAACCTCAAAATTCTCCTCTATCTCTTCATGATGCGCAAGAGGATTCTCATTTCTGGGAGCATTCTCAACCTGAGCTCCATCCCTAGTAAGGGCTACCCTTCATCGGCCTCTGCCCCTTGCTCTTTCTCCACCCCTACCTCGATCGCAACCTCTTGCTGCGGATTTCTTAACTTGCGCATTGACGGGAGCTACAGGCTTAATGCCATTGAACCTAATGTTAACCATCTGGGGACAAAAGAGTAAAGGAGATAAGATACCAATTTGGATCATCAATTACCAATTGGAACCAAATTATAGCACGAAAGCAGACAAAAGAAACAGAGAGATTTCCTAAAGTCCTATAGCCTCTTGAAGAAAAGTACATATGTCACCGTACCATTTTGTAAGACTTTACTAGACTCGTTTTGGTACATCGAGATCAATGAAACTAGGGCTCTGATACCAAATTTATCACGATCCAGATCGTTGTGATTGTCACTTATACTAACCCTCTGGTGGGGGAACCATTAATGCTAATTAGCTAACAAAAGAACTAAACAACATAATCAAAACTAAGGCATTTAAAGATATGGAAGCAGGTTTAAAGGCAAGAGTCAGGTAAAGTTCCCATAAACTCCAAAAGATCTAACAAAACATTGCGAAAATGATTCCTTAGAAGCTGAAAGTCAGTGTACCAAAACTCTAACATGGAACCATAAGTCTAAAGGAAATGCGTACAACCCAATTAAACATAAGAAAATCTAAAGTACTAATCTAAGTCTGAATTGAAATGGACTAAACATAACGAGAACTCATGGCAGCCGGGAAGAACTGGCTCACCCTTGAATTTGATTGATCACTGATCTTCTAGACGAGGTCTATCAGTAGCCACCCAAAGATGCCATGTACTCAACAAAGAAAGAGCAACTCCAGTATCAGCATACAACAAAGTGTACTGGTAGGATCACGCGGTTATTCCAATAAGTAAAATAAATGCAAGTAACCATAACATTTTAAAACAGGCATATACCAAACATATACAATTTTAGTCATCATTTCAAAATCAATGTACAATTCCACATTCTTAATAATACACATATATGACAAGTCAATGGTCCTCTCATGGAACATACACCCAAACTGTTAGTGTACTGGTATGTGGTAGCCGATCCAAGTTAGTGTGTCAGACATGACACGCGATCCCGTATATGCACCGAAATGTGGCACCGTAACCAAGTTAGTGTGTTGGAACGTAACACCCGATCCACTCAACAAGACATAATCACAATCACAATGTACATTCTTATAATCATACAATCAAGAGTTGATTCATGGCATACAATTCTTCAGTGTGATCAATAATGTAACATTCGCATACATACATGCATTAAAATGAAGTAATTAAACATACATCACACCAATATGAAATCACAACCATCACCTACCTCGAACAAATTTTGAATCCCCTAAGAAACTTGATTCTTCCCTTTCTGGATTCTTTCCACTTGTTCTTGGTCTACAAATAATCAATATAATGATAGGATCAATAAACAAAACCTAATTACCCAAATCATAATAACTAATATCAACACTAGGTCAAACCCTTGATCCCCAAACCAAGATTATTACTTTTTTCCACCATAATTCCCATATCAAAACCCACCCCCATCGATAGTTACCCAGGAAACAAAGTTCAATGGATCGAAGCATGGATTCAGGGATTAAAAACCTTACCTTTGGTTCTAGAAGAGGTGGAAAACCTTCAAGAAATATCCATGGGTCGTTCCTTAGCTCTTAAGATGGAATGTTGTAGAGTAATAACGTTTTGGAGTTTATTTCCAATTTAATTCGCGACTGGATCGCTATGGAGGCCCCATGTAACACCTCGCTATTTGAAAAGTTTAGAGCTTGAAATAGAAAGAGTTGTTTTTTGAAAGAATAAAAATCTGGAAAATTTGTTAAGTTATATTAAGTTTGAGTTTTTGGTCAATTTCAAACGACCATAACTCCTAGATCAAGATGAGATAGGTATGCTTCCAGATATAGTAGGAAAGATCTTGTAATAATCTTTCCAACGCCGCTAAGTTTACTCAATTCCGAGTTCGTATGAGTGAGATATGTCCATTTGAAGTTGGGATGTTCAAATAAGAAAAGTCTAATCCGGATTTTAGAAGGGCATTATGGTCTTTTCCATACCCCATGACTTAATTTCATTTTTTAGTAATTAATTGGGGTCTAAACTGATAGGATTCAGTTTACGCTTTTACATTATTGAGTTAGGGTTTTAGAGAAGAGAAAATAAGAAGAGAAGAGAGGAGAAGAAGCAAGAATCGTCAAATTCTCGAAGCTAGGATCGTAGATTTCATCAAGAGGTGATCCTTACGAGGTATGTGAGATCACATAGTTTTGGGTTAGTTCACCCACGCACCAATTATGATCAATTCAATGAAGTTATATAGTTTTGGAAGTAAATCCTACGAGTTCTTAATGTTAATTCGATTGAAATCTTGTGGGTTCTTGTCGTTGAAGTTTCTTTAGTTTGATTCATGATTTTAGGTGTGATTTCAAGTTGAATCTTGAATATATTGATGGTATAATTGATTCTAAGTGTTTGGGGAAAGAACTAACTTGAAATAGGGGGTTTATAGTTGAAAAACGAGCAAGAAAAATCAGAGTGCATCTGGACAGGGGCCTGGGGCTCCACCCCAGCAAGAGCACCCCAAAAGGGGTTCTGAAGTTTGGTCTCTGGGGCACCGTGCCAGCCAAAGTGCCCCGCGCCTCTCAGAGCACCAGGGATGCTAGTTCTTCCTATTCTTCCCCCATCTTTCAGTACTAGTTCCTTAGCAACGTACCTACGTTTCCTAGTTGATTCCAACACCCTAAGGTAGGTCTAAACATCATCAAGTCATCCATAAAATGAGATCATGAACCTTGAATCCGTAATCCAATTGAAGGAAAGTCAAAGTCAAGAGAAGTAAGAGTGAAGTCAAGAAAAGTTCTTAGAGTTTTCCAAAGTTTTTTTCCAAATGTTTTAACTTTGTTTTTAAGACTTAAAGTTCAAGTTCAGTAAAGAGTAAGGAGTAAATATTGAAGTTCATTTCTTCAAAAGTATATGGGAACTATGTATTCCCAATGATTTTAAAATGTTTTCACATTTAAACAAGTAAGGAAACCTTGATTTTCAAAGAGCCTTTGAGCTAGTTTTCAGAAAAGAGTAAACACTTTCACAATTAAGCAAGAGAGGAAACTTTGATTTCCAAGATAGCCTTTGAGCTAAGTTTTTGAGCAATTATCTCAAATCACAGAAAGAAGTATGTTTTTAAACATAAGAGCTAGTATCATATTTTTGGAGTAGTATTGAGCACCGATATGGGGGAGAGTTCAGACAAATCTCCCAGCCCCCATAAACCATATAGCTAATGTTTCGATTGCGCAATCAATGACACAACTTCCAGTATGAGTGTCTACGAATTGTGCAATAGTATAGTAACCCAACCAAGGGTTGGGGTCGTGTCCCAATGGAGCGGTTTTGAGAATTAATAGAAAAATAAAATTAAGTTCTAACTAGTCGTATCTAAAGACATTAACGATGAAAAATATTGTAAATTAAAGGGGGACACAAAAGTGTCAAATATCAATTTGGTGGTTTTGTCAAAAGTATAGCAAAAACCACAAATATAACAAGAAAATCAAGTATGGGGAAAAGTTCTTGGGGTGTGACCGCAATACAAGTTGAGATAAATAGTTGGGTATATGCTTTCGATAGGAAATTTACAAAATAATAGTGATTAGGCTAAGCTTTAGATGGAAATAAGTTCCCTATCGGGTAACTTACCCCATTTCAAATGTGTTTCTCTCGGACACCCATTTGCCGCATGAAGACCAGCCTACGCCTTACCCCACTCACTCTCTCGAGTTGAGTGTTAGGATATGGGACTAGGGCTCACCCTTTCGGGCTGAACCTCATGTCGACCCACTCCTTAGGCCATCAGTCTAGTGGTCTTGGTTTCGTGACCTCCCTCTCGGGCAAGCCGAAAATAAATGGGTGGCTTTGTATTTGCAACTACAAACCCATTAAATTAAACCACAATCTCTAGGTGAAATCCCCATTAAAATACATCTAACCTATCAGCAAGCAAGACCCAATAATAATATCAACACATATTTGCTAAATCACACCCCAAGAATGGGGGCTTTTAGCCACACATCAAGAAATAAAAAAATACACCTAAAATGATAGTGAAATCAAATGGGTATAAGAAATTAAACCTTGATTTAAGCAAAGGAAGAAGAATAGAGAAGACCCACTTCCAACTTGGGGAAGATGAACTCTTTTCTTCAAGTTTTCCAAAACCCTCTCCAAACTTGAGAGTCAAATAAAAAGTACTAAAATTATATTGTCTAATAATACTAAGAGTTCTAATACTAAGCTATAACTTCCAACGAGTATTTATAGGTTTCAAAAAATTTGTGCTGTGGCGGATCATTCGGTGACATTAGTCGGAATCACCGATCAACTCGGCGATTCGCCCTTTGGTGTTGTTCATAGCCATCTTGCACCAGCCTTCGGCATCGTCGTGCTCTAGGTCATTGGGCGACATAGTACTGCTTCGCAAAACTCCTCGGTGATGCACCAACTGCTCTCTTTTTCCGTCGACTTGATCCTTTCCTTCAGGGCTCAGCACACTGGAACAAAAGGCGACGTGGTACCATTCGACGATACGCCAAGTGGAGTCGGCGATCCTCAGGCCTTCCTTTTATTGTTCTTTTCAGCCTTTTTGTTCCTTTTTGCGAAGTAGTGTCCTTGCTTTCCTTCAAACTTCAAATTCCTGAAACTTAAAGGTTTTCATCAGATATTGAGATAAAATAAGCATTTGAGGACACAATTTCTATTAAAATATAGCCCTAAATGAGTCCAACTTGTGGACTCATCAATAGCCATTATGGGTAGAAAAGGGTTATACTTTTTAAATGCTTCCTTAGTATTTTTTAGCATAAACTAGTTGATCCACTTAGTAGTCAGGTTCTATACCCTCGGCAAGGTATAGGTTGGTCCTAGCGATGTGAGGCAAAATGTTTTATGTTCACAATAGCTCTTACGTGATGGTTGTCAATTAGAGAAACTCCCGCAGAAGTATTTGTATTCTTATATACACAGTTTAAATGTATCATCACATACATTTCAGAGTCAATTGTATCTTTGCATACACACATAGTGTTATTGTATTTCAAAATACACAGAGTTGACACCCACGTTTAAAAAGCTTTTCTTTATATTGTAAATTATTTATACTGCTTTATATTGAAATAAGTTCAGTTAAGTTGAGTTGAGTTGAGCCAGGTAAGTTCTTCAGTTCCTTTCAAGCCTTTGTCTTGTTTTAGAATTTCCCTCACATATTCGTACATTCAATGTACTGATGCCATTTGGCCTGCATCTTTTAATGATGCTGATATAGGTAACCAGGATCATCATCCAGCGCATCGTTGATTCTAGTTGAGCTCTAGACTTGTTGGTGAGCCTCCTTGCTTCCGGAGGATCCCTTTTATTGTTTTTAGTAGTTTTAGTTTCATTAGGATGTTGAGGGTGTTCTCCTGACATCCATCTCAGTTGTTTAGAGGCTTCATAGACAGTTAGATGTTAGTTCTTGAGTTTTCTATTTCCTGTTTTAATGGTTGAGACTTGAGTGGCCATTTTGGCTAAGTATAATATTTCTTAAAGACATTTTCATGAGTTATCCTTTGAGACTATTTTTTTTGTTTAAGTCTTCCGCTGAGTAAGTAAGCCAGGCCAAGGATTCTCTTAGGGCCAACAATTGTTCTCGAGTGCTAGTCCCGCTAGGGTGTAGGCTCGGGGAGTGACACCCCACCCTTGCGGGAATAATTTTGCTACAGCGGCTTACACGGAACCAGTAAGTCAAATTAAGAGTCCCAAACTCCCATTTCACAACACACATTTAACCCATGACACTCAGAAACTATCCGTTCACGCTAAGATCGGTTTCGGGAGTTCTACTCGCCCGAATTCATTTCCAAAAAGTCATACGATTTCCTTAACATCTTAGCTATCCACTCATGTAATCAAATACATAATTAGATCACCAATTTGTTTTAATATTTTCCTAGACCTCACTGACTCCAATTTTGAAATCTGGACTAGTTTGGGAAATTCCAAGTTACTACAAAAAAGTTTTCCAGCCCAAAAATTTTCTCCGATATCTTTTCAATAACGACAGGAACAGGTGGTTACATCATTATTCAATTATACTATAAGAGTACATGTATATTTTTATGGTATCATTAAGGTTTCTTGTTCAAAAATTACTCATTAGTCAATGATACTATATATACTATATATATATATATATAGTCACGCCCCGAGCTTACACCCTGGGCGGGACTGGCAATCGAGAACCATTGTTGGCCCCAAGCAAACCCTTGGGCTGGCTTACTTACTTAGCAGAAAACTTAAACATAAGAAAAAGAATCCAAATACAAGATAACTCAACAGTCTCAAAACTAAACTCAAATTTTTTCAGAACTCAACATTTAACTTAGCGAAAGTGGCTACTCAAATCTGAACATACGCCAATAAAAAGATAATGAAGAATGAACTAACATCTAACTGTCTATCTATGAAGCCCCTAACAACTGAGATGGATGTCGGGAGAAGACCCACGACATCCTAATGAACTATCTAAAACTGAAAGCAACAAAAAGGAATCCTCCAAAAAGCCAGTTGGCTCACCACAAGACTCTGAGTACTCAACTGGATCAACGATGTGCTGGATGATGATCCTGATTACCTGTGTCAGCATCATAAGAAGATGCAGGTCAAATGGCATCAATACATTAAATATACGAGTATGCGAGGGGAATTCTAAAACAAGACATAAACTTGAAAGGAACTGAAAGAACATGCCCGGGCTAAACTAAACTCAACTTAACTCATTTCAATATAAAGCAATAAAATAAATACAATATAAAGAACAACTTTTAAAACATGGATAACAACTCTATGTATTTAGATATACAATAGTAACTCTATATGTATGCAAAGATACAATATAAACTCTGGATGTATATTAAAATACAAGTAACTCTGTGTATATAATAATACAAAATACTTCTGTGGGAGTTTCTCTAACCGACAACTATCACTTAAGAGCTATTGTGATGATATAGTGTTTTGCCTCACGCTGCCAAGGCCGTCATATACCTTGCCGAGGGTATATAACCTGAACTACTAAGTGGATCCACTAGTCTATGCTAAAAAGCACTAAGGAATCATCTAAAAAGTATGACCCTTTTCTACCCATGATGGCTACATGGTTTATAGGGGCTGGGAGTTGTCTGAACTCTCCCCCATATCAGTGCTCAATTCTACTCCCAAAATATAATACTAGCTCTTATGTTTTAAAACATACTCTTTTATGTGTTTTGAGATAATTTCTCAAAACTTAGCTCAAAGGCTATCTTGGAAATCAAAGTTTCCTCTCTTGCTTAATTATGAAAGCATTTACTCTTTTACTGAAACCTAGCTCAAAGGCTCTTTTGAAAATCTCAGTTTCCTGTCTTATTTAAATGTGAAAACATTTTAAACTCTTTGGGAATAAATAGTCCCAATATACTCTTTTGAAGAAATGAACTTCAAATCTTTTACTCTTTGCTCAACTCAAAACTCAGGTCTTAAAACAAAGATAAAACATTTGTAAAAGACTTTTGGAAGACTCTATGAAGTTCTCTTGACTTGGCTCTTAACTTCTCTTGACTTGACTCTTAACTTCTATTGACTTGACTCTTAACTTTCCTTGAATTGAATTATAGATTCAAGGATTGTGATTTGTGATAGGAAAGATCTCATGGTGTTTAGGAGTGTTTTTAGATAGTTAAACATGAGAAAAGATCAAGAAATCACTGTTTGGAATAAGTCCGCGATGCATTTAATTATTTGGTCGGGAAATAAATTTTGAGTCAGAACAGTTTCTGACCACTCCTCGACATGGAGAAAAATGTTCAATTATGAGGAACAGGTGGTACCCAGATTTGCCCGACTTGTTCCTTTTTCGTTTTCTAACCCCAATTTGCCTAAACTAAATTCTTTTTCTTAAATTCCCTTTAGATTCATATACCGAGTATGTATACACAAGAATCTATCTCAAACAACTCAAGGAAACAACATTTTAACCTCAAGGAACTTCTCATTCTCAACCTAACTCAAGAACGAAGACCAATTTCAAGAACACCATTCAAGATTCATCAACTTTCAACTTTCTAGAACGAACTTCGCAGAAATAAACGTGATTGGTGCCTGGGTTAATGAACCCAATGCTATGAAAGACTCACATACCTCCTAGGATTAAATCCTTGGCGAAATCGCACTCACTTCCTCAAGAAATCGATGAATCCTTGCTTCTTTTCCTCTTTTCTCCTCTTCTTTTCTCTTCTCTCAAAATCAGTTTAGACCCCAACTTAATTATAAAATCAATTTAGGCCCCAACTTAATTACCAAAAAAGAAATTAATTAATAGGGTAGTGAAAAGAACAAAGTACCCTTCAAAAATCCGGATTGGACTTTCCTTATCTAGATAGCCCAACTTCAAATAGGCATATCTCCCTCATACGAACTCAAAATTGTGAAAACTCGGTGGCATTGGAAAGATTATTCAAAGATATTTCCTACGGTATCTTGTAGCACACCTAACTCATCTTGATCTAGGAGTTATGGTCATTTGAAGTTGACCAAAAAACTCAAACTTAACATAACTTAACAAATTTTTCAGATTTTCATTCTTTCCAAAAACAACTCTTTCTAATTCTAGTTCTTTCTAGTTCTTTCAAAAAGTGAGGTGTTACAATATCTCCCCCTTGAGAAAATTCTTCCTCGAATGAGATTACTCTTACTAGGCTAAGGGTTTAACATCTAACATTCAGCTCAAACACCAAACAAGCAATGCAAATACCACATGCCAACTTATAAACTAAAGAGTCCTAAGAAGAGAATTAGTACCTTGATCTGGAATTTCTCCAGTTTCAAAGAGATGTGAATATCTCTTCTTCATATCCCACTCAGCTTCCCAAGTAGCTTCATCAACAAAACTAGTTCCTCCAAAGGACTTTGACTGATGCTACTTCCTTAGTCCTCAACTTGCAAACTTGGCGATCTAGAATCTGAATTGGAATCTCTTCATAAGATAAGATATCCTTGATACCAATATCTTTAGTTAGTATGATAATTGAAGGATCTCCCATGCATTTCTTCAACATGGAAATATGAAATACCAGATAAACCGCTGCTAACTCTTGTGGTAGCTCTAACTCATAAGCTACATTGCCAATCCTCTTGGATATTCTGTAAGGAACAATATACCGGGGACTAAGCTTCCCCTTCTTACCAAATCTCATAACACCCTTCATGCGTGGAACTTTCAAGTAAACCCAATCATCTACTTCGAACTCTAACGCCCTTCTCCTAACATCAGTGTAGGATTTCTGATAACTCTACGCCGTTTTCAACCTCTCTTGAATCACATCCACTTTTTCCATAGCTTGATGGACTAAATCTGGTCCTATCAACCCTGCTTCACCAACTTTAAATCATCCAATAAGAGATCTGCACCTCCCTTAAAGAGCTTCATAAGGAGCCATTTGGATACTAGTTTGGTAGCTATTGTTGTAGGTAAATTCAATATGAGGTAGGTGATCGTCCCAATTACTCTTGAAATCAATCACACAATCTACCTTGATACCCAAAACACCATCTCCCCTTTATTCAAAAGCCATCACTTTTGTCGCTTATGAACAATTGCCTTCAATGCAAGCAAAATAGGGTCTTGGTCTTGTTTCTCTTTCACTTCTGACCCTAAGGATGATTCATCCCCATTCATCACCACTACTCCTCCTTCTGTGGAATCCATTAGTCAGACTCCTAAACGTGCAAGTCTGTGCAAATCTTGTGCTAGCTTTTTCTTATCTTCCTTAAAATGGGTAGTACTACCCATAGATAACTTGCTCAAGGCATCAGCAACAACATGAGCCTTACCTGGGTGATATAGAATACTCATGCATAATCCTTGAGTAATTCCAACCACCTTCTTTGTATGAGATTAAGCTCTTTCTGACTAAATACATATTGAAGACACTTGTGATCGGCGAACACATCCACATGAACACCATAAAGATAATGCCGCGATAATTTCAAAGCAAATACTACGCCAGCTAACTCTAGATTGTGGGTTGGGTAATTCCTCTCATGAACTTTCAACTGTCTGGAGGCATAAGCAATAACTTTTCCATTCTGCATTAACACACGACCCAAACCAACTCTGGACACATCACAAGATACAACAAAGCCTTGCGTACCTTCTGTGTAAGGTCAACACTGGGCAGTAGTCAACCTCTTCTTCAATTCTTGAAAGCTTTTCTCACAAGCTTCAGACCATTGACATTTCACTGTTTTTTGAGTTAACTTGGTCAAAGGGGATGAAATAGATGAGAACCCCTCTACGAACCCTCTATAATAGCCAGCCAAAATTTAGAAACTTCTAAAATCAGTTGGAGATGTGGGTCTAGGCTAATTCAGCACTGACTCTATTTTCTGGGTATCAACTTTAATTCCCTCTCTAGACATAATGTGGCCTAAGAATGCCATAGAATCAAGCCAAAACTCACACTTAGAAAAATTGGCATACAACTCTCTATCCTTTAGAGTTTGGAGAACTATTGTGAGATGACTAGCATGATCTTCTTCATTCCTTGAATAGATTAGTATGTCATCAATGAATACGATAACAAACATATCTAAATAAGTCTTGAATATTATGTTCATAAGGTCCATGAATGTTGCAGGTGCATTGGTCAAACCAAATGACATAACTAAGAACTCATAATGACCATAACTGGTCCTGAATGTTGTCTTTGGAATATCACATTCCCTTACTCTCAGCTTGATCTGAGGTCTATCTTAGAGAAACATGTAGCACCCTGAAGATGATCGAAAAGATCATCAGTTCTCGGAATAGGATACTTATTCTTGATGGTAACCTTGTTCAACTGGCGGTAATCTATACACATCCTAAGGGAGCCATCTTTCTTTCTCACAAATAAGATCAGAGTGCCCCAAGGTGAGACACTTGGTCGAATAAAGCCCTTATCAAGGAGATCTTTCAACTATTCTTCAAGCTCTTTCAACTCTGCTGGTGCCATTCTATATGGCGGAATAGATATAAGACGAGTAGCTTGAAGAATATCTATACCGAAGTCTATTTCTTTCTCGGGAGGGACTCCAGGAATATCATCTGGAAAGACTTTTACTACTGGAACTGACTGAATATAAGGTATCTCAACACTAGAGTTATTAACTTGGACCAAGTGACAGACACACCCCTTAGAAACTAACTTCCTTGCCTTAAGGTACGAAATGAAACGACCCTTAGGCACTGCTGAACTACTTTTCCACTATTAAGACTGGCTCATTTGGAAACTGGAACTTGACAACTCGAGTTCTACAATCAATTGAGGCATAACATGCATGAAGCCAGTCCATACCAAGAATAACATCAAAATCTACCATATCTAACTTAACTAAATCAGCCATGGTGCTCTTGTGATTGATGAAAATAGGACAATCACGATAGACTCTCTTTGCTAGAATAGACTCACCAACATGTGTAGAAACACTGAAGGGCTCACTAAGTTGCTCAGTAAGGACATTAAAATTCATTGCAACATACGAAGTTACAAAGGATAAACTCGCTCCTAGGTCTAGCAAATCATAACCATTAAAGTTAAAGACTTGGATCATAACAGTGACAACATCTAGAGAATCCTCTTGCTCTTGGTGACTAGTGATAGAATAAAGACGGTTTGATCCTCTGCCTACCCCTGAAGTAGCTTCTCTAGATGCAGCTCTATCTGGTAGAGCAACTGAAGAAGATTTGGCTCTATTGCCCTGATTCGCATTACCATTACCCTACTAGTTCTTTGGACATTCTTGCATGAAATGACCATTCTGACCACACTTGAAACATCCAGTGGAGCCATCACGATACATCCCAAAGTGGTTCCTACCACACTTAGCACAGGCAGGAATCTTAGTACCCCCTTGTGCTATACTACCTTGCGACTGTGCGGGTTTAGCTCTGAAATTCTGGGAATTCTAACTATTGTACTCACATTTGTTTCTTGGTACAGGTGCACCAGCAGATGATGGAGAAGGTCCTTTCTGCCTATGTTGGAACGAAGACCGGTTCGCATTACTCTTTTGCTTCCCGGATTCATTCCTTGATGCCTTAGCCCTCTTATTCTTAAACCCTTCTCTATCTCTCAACTTGTTGCACATGGGTCATCAGCCTTGCTATATCCATTTCACCTATTAGCATGGTTGCCTTACCTTTCTTACTTGACAGACGAGACAACCCAACAACAAATAGATTCATCATACTCCTCATATCCGCAACCATCTCCGGAGCATAGTGGGAAAGTTGGGTGAACTTCAATCCATACTCATGAATGCTCAAAGAATCCTACTTAAATGGGAGAAACTCTTTTATCTTTGCCTCTCTTAGCTTACAGGGAAAGAAGCGTCCCATGAAGACATTCTCAAACATAGCCCAACACACAATCGATTACACGCAAGCAGGAGTTAGAAAGAAACTTTTTAGAGATAAAACTCTAATGCACGAAACGAGTATGAAAGAAGTGAATGAATTTCCTAAATGTTGCAGTTTCTTAATTATAGATGTGGCGTGCTTCACACCGATAACTAGGACTCTACAGACACAACTTCATACACTCCCTGGGACTCTTAAACTCTGTGTTTTGATACCAAGTTTGTCACACCCCGAGCCTATACCCTAGAAGGGACCGGCACTCGAGAACTATTGCTGGACCCAAGTGAACCCTTGGCCTGGTTTACTTACTCAGCGGAAGACTTAAACATAAGAAAGAAAATCCAAATACAAGATAACTCAACAGTCTCAAAACTAAACTCAAAATGTTTCAGAACTCAACATTTAACTTAGCCAAAGTGGTAACTCAAATTGAACATAAGCCAATAACAAGATAGTGACGAATGAACTAACATCTGACTGCCTATCTATGAAGCCTTTAACAACTGAGATGGATGTCCAGACAAGACCCACAACATCCTAATGAATATCTAATACTGAAAGCAACAAAAAGGAATCCTCCAAAAAGCAAGGAGGCTCACCACAAGACTCTTAGTGCTCAATTGGATCAACGATGTGCTGGATGCTGATCCTGGTTACCAGTGTTTACATCATAAAAAGATGCAGGCCAAATGGCATCAGTACATTAAATGTACGAGTATGCGAGGGGAATTCTAAAACACGACATAAGTTTGAAAGGAACTAAAATAACATACCTGGGCTCAACTTAACTTATTTCAATACAAAGCAATAAAATAAATGCAATATAAAGAAAAGCTTTTAAAACATGGATAACAACTTTGTGTATTTAGAAATACAATAGTAACTCTGTGTGTATACAAAGATACAATATAAACTCTGGATGTGTATAAAAATACAAGTAACTCTGTGTATATAATAATACAAAATACTTCTGCGAGAGTTTCTCTATCCGACAACCATCACTTAAGAGCTATTGTGATGATACATCATTTTGCCTCATGCTGCCAAGGCCGTCCTTTACCTTGCCGAGGGTATAGAACCTGAACTACTAAGTGGATCCACTAGTCTATACTAAAAAGCACTAAGGATCATCTAAAAAGTATGACCCTTTTCTACCCATGATGGCTACATGATTTATGGGGGTTGGGATTGTCTAAACTCTCCCCCATATCAGTGCTCAATACTACTCCTAAAATATAACACTAGCTCTTATGTTTAAAAACATACTTCTTTATATGGTTTGAAATAATTGCTCAAAACATAACTCAACGGTTATCTTGGAAATCATAGTTTCCTCTCTTGCTTAATTATGAAAGCATTTACTCTTTTGTTGAAAACTAGCTCACAGGCACTTTTGGAAATCTCAGTTTCCTTTCTTATTTTAATGTGAAAACATTTTAAACTCTTTGGGAATACATAGTCCCGATATACTCTTTTGAAGAAATGAACTTCAAATCTTTTACTCTTTACCCAACTCAAAACTCAGGTCTTAAAACAAAGTTAAAACATTTGTAAAAGTCTTTTGGAAGACTCTATGAACTTCTCTTGACTTGGATCTTAACTTCTCTTGACTTGACTCTTAACTTTTCTTGAATTGAATTATAGTTTCAAGGATTGTGATTTGTGATAGGAAAGATCTCATGATATTTAGGAGTGTTTTTAGATAGTTAAATAAGAGAAAAGATCAAGAAATCACTGTTTGGAAGCAAGTCCGCGACGCAGAGATGCATTTAATTATTTGGTCGCGAAATAAACTTTGAGGCAAAACGGTCCATGACCACTCCGTGACGTGGAGAAAAATTGTCTATTCTGAGGAACAGGTCCGCGATGCGGATCTGGTGCCTTGATTTTCCCGACCTGTTCCTTCTTCGTTTTCTAACCCCAATTCCCCTAGGTTCTTTTTCTCAAATTCCCTTTAGATTCAGATACCTAGTATGTATACAGAAGAATCTAACTCAAACAACTCAAGGAAACAACATTTTAACCTCAAGGAACTTCTCCATCTCAACCTAACTCAAGAACGAAGGCCAATTTCAAGAAAACCATTCAAGATTCATCAACTTTCAACTTTCAAGAACGAACTTCGCTGAAATAAATGTGATTGGCGTGTGGGTGAACGAACCCAATGCTATGAAAGACTCACATACCTCGTAGGATTAAATCCTTAGGCAAAATCCACACTCACTTCCTCAAGAAATCGATGAATCCTTGCTTCTTCTCCTCTTTTCTCCTCTTCTTTTCTCTTCTGTCAAAACCCTAACTCTTTTTGATAAAGCATAAACTGAACCAAATCAGTTTAGACCCAAACTTAATTACCAAAAATGAAATTAATTAATAGGGTAGTGAAAAGACCAAAGTACCCTTCAAAAATCCGGATTGGACTTTCCTTAACTATACGACCCAACTTCAAATGGGCATATCTCCCTCATACGAACTCAAAATCGTGAAAACTTGGTGGCGTTGGAAAGATAATTCAAAGATATTTCCTATGATATCTTGTAGCACACCTAAGTCATCCTGATCTAGGAGTTATGGTCGTACGAAGTTGACCAAAAAACTCAAACTTAACATAACAAATTTTCCAGATTTTCATTCTTTCCAAAAACAACTCTTTCTAATTCTATCTCTTTCTAGTTCTTTCAAAAAGCGAGGTCTGACACACACACACAGATATATATATATATATATATATATATATATATATATAGCATCAATTAAGTGAAATTATTAGTCTTGATGATACCAATACAATATATGATACTGATTTTAGTATTAGTTAAGAGAAATTAATTTGGGAGGTATCTAGTGTAATTATTTAGTGAGGGTATGAATGTAAATGGGTTTATGTTTGTAATTATTTTTTTCTGGGGTATTTGCTTCGTTTCCCCTCTATTTAAAGACTAGATAAAAGAGCCAGCGCAAGCCCAAGCCTAATAGATATTACTTTATTTATTTTAATTTATGCGACATAGATAGAATTAGGAGAGTTAATTAAATTTTTAAGTATTTTATGTTGTTAATTATTTTTGTAATATTTTTAATGTACTTTTTAAATAATATTTGTAGCACATGTGGTATTTTGAGAGGTAATCAATTTTTTAATATATTTGTTTGAATATTTTAAGTTGTTAATTATTGTGATTTATGTAGCACATGTGAAATTTTTAGAGTTATTGATTTTTTAATATATATTTTTAAATATTTTAAGTTGTTAATTATTGTGATTTATGGTATTCTTAGTTAGCGTAAATTTCAAATAATATATGTTACCCTCTATGTCTCAATTTATGTGGCATAGGTGAAATTTGGAAAGTCAATCATTTTTTAATACTTTATAAAATATTTTAAGTTGTTAATTATTGTGATTTATAATACTTTTAACGTAATTTTTAAATAATATATACTACTCCCTCAGTCCCAATTTATGTGGCATAGGTGAAATTTTAAGAGTTAACCAAATTTTTTATGTGTTTCTAAATAAATACTATACTAAAAAAATGAAGAAATACTAAATATAAAATAGAGGAAATTTGAGTAAAAAGGAAAATCAGTCAATTGACCGACTGACCCAAAGCTCCTCAAACCTTCACTCTTCTAATATGTAGTAATTTTTAAATGCAAGATACTAGAAAGGAAAGTAACATAAATAAATTGAAACAGAGAAAATACTAAATATAAATAGAGGAAATCAAAGCAGCGGGGTAAATTGGTCAGTTCACTGATTGACCCTAAGTTGCTCACGTCTAGTTACTCCATCTGTTTCAATTTATGTGACGCAGACAAACTTAGGAGAGTCGACTAAACTTTTATATAATTTTTAAATATTTTAAATTGTTAATTATTGTGATTTATATGCCTTTTAAAATAATTTATAAATTGTTACTCCATCTATCCTAAAACGTGTGAAATTTTGAGTCAACCAAATTTTTAATAATTTAAAAACATTTTAAGTTGTTGATTATTGAGATTATAGTACCATTTTTTTTGTAATTCTTAAATACAAATACTATCTAATTTTTAATTTGTTTGATCTGTTATGGAACATGTGAAGTTTCGAGAGTCGATCTAAGTTTTTAAAATTTTAATTATTATGATTTATAGTACTATTCTTTTGTAATATTTAAATTAATAACATATTAAAAAGGAAACTAGGAAAGTAAGACAAATAAATTTAAAGAAAAAAAAAAACTAAATATAAATAGAGAAAGTTAAAGCAGAAGAGCAAATCGATCAATTGACCGGCCGAACTTAAGCTTCTCAACATTCACTTCTCTAATATAGAGTAACATAAAATAATAATAGTCAAATTAAAAATTTTAAAATAAAATAATTTTTTTTTTTATATGAGAGCGTGTAAAATAAAATGAAACAATCAATAAAATTCTATCAAGACAAAGTTTTCAACTAAAAGAACATATGATCGATGATCGAAAGAAAACAAGTTAGCAATTTTTTGCAAGAGCCCCACGTGGCCATCAATGAAGAAGCCAGAAAATACTCCTATGCAAATGTAAATTACGTTGAAAACTTCCTTATGTATTTTCCTCAATTTTTGGCCGAATAGATTTATAAAAATTTGATTTTAGATTTAGTTAATGGGTTGATGATGTTTGAATGTAGAGTAGTTGAGTGTTGAAAGTTAAATCAGTCTAATAACTAGGTGGTTTTCTCTGTCCCCAAAATTCTCCGGTTATTTATTTTGTTTAGAATAAATTATTTATTAATTGATCAAATAAATGTTGCACCTTTCTCTGAATATTCGAGATAATTGCAAACGGATTTGAAAGATCAAAAAGAACTGTTTAAAAGTCTCTTGCAAGACATTTTCAAAATAAAAACCGGGTCATGTACTTGATGATAGAGGGTAATCGTGATATATTGAGAGATTGTGAAATCTTAATCCAAATTAGATTAGTATAGGAATGTGGAATAATAGGCGGACCTCGGTAGGACTGGGAGACAAAGATAAAGATGATGTTTTCACTGGTAGTTATTTCCTCATAAAAAACATAACTGCTCCTAGCACTTAGATTGGTGTATTTTCGCATCTTCACTACCTCATGGGATATAGTTGCTTGGCACTTATACTTTATTGTCCTATTGCGTTTTATTGTCTTTTGATAAGTAGCTTCCTAGCTGTATGTACCCATCATCCTCGCCTTTGTGCGTCCCTTATCATTGCCACGGCGCGACATATATCGTTCGAAGATGGTGAGCTAGGGAGGAAGCTTTAGATAAGAATTAATATGAATTATGATGAGGAAAATTGAGTACAACATTTTGAGTTCCCTTAAGAGCTAAGACAACAACATCATAGGCAACAACATCCATTTGTTGAGTAATGAGAATCTCACTAAGATCAAAATTCTGGTTGGTCAATACTTTTCTCTCTTTTTGTATTGCTAGTAATAAATATATTTTTCAAAGATTTACTATATTACCACAATCTATAATTTTATTATTTTTCAATTCATAGTCCTATACGCATTTTGTAACTTACTAATTAAATCTATCCTTTTTCTTATTTATATATACAGTTGAAATTTGCAGTATCCATCACATTAGTCTTGACTTTGTCTTTAATTTATGATTTTTTTTCTCTCCAAAGTGATAATAAAAGAAAAGAGTGAAAAAAATTATTACAGGAGAATGCTTACATGTATATGTAGATATCTTGCTAAATAACAACATCTTGCAATGTAAATAAAAATCAAGAAACATACAGGAAATTTGTTTTTTGCTTTAAATTTTGCAGAAAAGGGTTTGATTGAGACATTGACTTAGGGTGTGTTTGGTATGAAAGGAAAATTTGTTTTCGAAAAATATTTGGGGGTTGGAAATCTGCATCAGATCCTGGGTCAGATTTTAGAACAGTCACCGGGGTCGTGTTCTAGTTCAGGTGTCAGGATCGAGTCCTAGATCGATTATCGGTACATAAATTATTTTCTTAAAGAGTATTTTCTAGTCTCAAGCAAAAAATAAAAGATATTTTCTGAAAAATGTTTTTCATTCACCAACCAAACATTAAAAAATATTTTCCAGAAAATATTTTTTACTTACCAACCAAACATGAGAAAATAAGTTAGAAATTCACTTGTTTTTCAAAAAAACATTTTCTAGGAAAACATTTTCCTTCATACCAAACACACCCTTAGTTAACTATCTGTCATACTATCAAGATATTCATCTCCTTCAAATGGTCAATTAGTCCTTTCATGTTCATGATTTTTCGTTTCTTTCTGAATACCCTATATGTCTGAAGAAGGGGAATATTTATATTCACATAAATCTAGGTAGTTTAATATACATGAAAGGATATAGAATTACAAGTATGACATTATGCAAATTCAATACTTTTGAGTCAGATTCTATTAGAAGCATACTCCCTTTGTCCCATTTATATGACGTAGTTTGACTTGGTATGACGTTTATGAAACAAAGTAAGATTTTTGAAACTTGCAGTCTAAACTAAGCGATAGATGTTTGTGTGGCTACAAATCATTTCGTTAAGGATAAAATGAGAATTTTAAAATTAAGATCTTACTAAATATAGAAATGTGTCATTCTTTTTGGGGCTGACTACAAAGAAAAGTAAGTCATATAAATTGAGACAAAGAGTATTCCCTACGTCCCAATTTATGTCTCCCTTCTCTTTTACATCAGTCTAAAAAAGAATAACACATTTTTATATTTAGTAATAATTTAACTTGAAAATGCTTTTTGGATCCTTAATGAAATGATTTATAGCCACACAAACTTCTATCACTCATTTTAGACCACAAATTACAAAAGTATTTTTCTCTTTCCTGAACTCCATGTCAAGTCAAATTAAATCATATAAAATGGAATTGGGGTGGAGTGGGGGTAATAGTTAATTCTCAATCAAGTAAATTAAATTAATTGAGATTGTCCTAAATTAAAACTCTTAAAATTTAAATCGTGAATTGAATCGAGAAAATGATCAAAATAGTCTTTATGTATAGGGGTTGAATTTTCTTGGTCCTTTATATATTTCATCTTATCCAAATAGTCCTTAATGTATATTAAAAGAGTATCATTATGATCCTTAACCCTAAAAACTAATTGAAAAAATAAAAAACTTGTTAAACTTAACTGTGGGTCCCATACTTGGTGGACCCTTCTTTCACCATCTTTTTCCGCCATTTCTTCTCCCTCTTCTTCTTTCTGTTGCCATTTCTTCTAGAATTTCCACTGCCAAAATCTTCTTATACTCAAATTTTCTTTAAATTTCAAAAGAATTTTTGTAAGATTTTTATTTTCTATCTCTGTTACCCTTTTATTTTAAAAATAGAATGAAAAAACAATGCTTGAAAACATAGTAATTTGAAAAGGTTAAAACGAAAAGATAGCTATATCCCCTCATAGATTCACTTTAATAAGAGAGAATAACTAGTTACAATAAAAAGAATTTATTTATGGCGATCTCGTTAGAGGGAAAATGAGACTTTTATCCAATTTACTTAGTTCACATTTATTTTGATAATCTTGGTTTTCTTCTTCTTATTGTGTATGAAAATAGAAGTTTTTAGAGGGAGATGAGAAATGGGTGTAGTGTGTATGGAGCATGACCCCAAATGGTGAAAGGAAAGAGTTAAGGAAAAGGGTGTGCTTGTGGTGATGGTGAAATAATAGATTGAGGAAGAAAGGGTCTAAAATTCAAGGGACCCACTATTAAGTTTAATTTTAAATCTTTTTGGTTAATTTTAGGGCTATGGACTAAAATGATCATCATTTTGTATATATTAAGGACTATTTAGATAAGATGATATATATAGAGGACCAAAATATTCAACCCTTGTACATTAAGAATCATTTTGATCATTTTCTCAATCGAATCTCACCTGCAAACTATCAAACAAAATCACATGGATGATGACGTCATAATTAAGACAACTTTCAACACAAAACTAACTTATGCTAAGTATGTCTTGAAAAATCTACACAAGGAGAAATACTTTGAAATTAGAATCAAAATGTTGATTACCAAGATAGGGTTGGCAAACTGCGAGGTGGTATCAAATTTCTTGAACTATCTAGATTTGAAAGGATTGAAGGGGGGTGAATTTTTGTGTACTTACAAAGAGAAAAAGTGGACATCGATGTGCTTTATTGTTGCAATTGTCGTAATGGTTTTATGAATGAAATGATGTTGAAAAGCTAATTAATGCAACTCATTGCTAATGAGTCCACAATTTGGACTCTTTTAGGGCTTTATTTTTGATAGATTTAGTGTCCTCAAATACATATTTTGTCTCAATAACTGATGAAAATCCTTGATTTTCAGATATTTGGAGTTAGAGACTAAGCATGGATACTATTGGGCAGAAAGGAACAAGGCAGCTGAAAAGAACGAAGAAAAGACGGCCTGAGAATCGCCTAAACCATTAGGCGAGTCATCGAATGGCTATGGTCCAGCCTAATGTTCTAGTGTGCCAAGCGCTGAGGGAGAAAATCGAGTCGACGAGATAAAAGAGTAGTCGGCGAGTCGCTGAACGATTCCGCGATGCAATACTCCATCGCCCAACATTACAGAACTTGAATTTGCTGAAGGCTAATGCAGAAAGGTGATGAACCAGACCAAAGGGCGGATCACCGAGTGGATCGGCGATCCCAACTAACTGCGCTAAGTGGTCCTTCGCAGCACACTTTTTGATAACTATAAATAGTTGTTTAAATTCTTAGCTTAGTATCAGATTTTGTATGCAATCAGTATCAAACATTATTTTCATTTTTTAGAACATAGAGTTTTGGAGACTTTGTTCCTTAGCTTTGAAGATTTGAAAGTTTCCATTTCTAAGCAATTGGAAGTGGGTATTGAAGATTCTTCATCCTAGACGTGTGTAAAGACAATATCTATCATACCCATTTGATGGAAACACTTTTCGGTATCGATTTCTATCTCTTTACTATGTCTAGCTAAAACCTCAATTCTTGGGGTGTGAATATGTGAATATAGGTTGAATTTACTGATGGGTATTGCTGATAGATAGTTAATTTGATGTTTAAAGGTGATTTCATTCAGTAGTTGTGTTTGAATTTAATGGAGTTGTAGTTGCAAATACACTTTTATCTTCGTGTTTTTGACTTGCTCGAGAGAGAAGTTTTAAAACCAAAACAACTGAATCAATAGTCTGTGGTTATTGGGTTGTCATGGGTTCAGCTCGAGACACATTCAGCTCGAGAGAGTGAATGGACTAAGGCGAAGGCTGTGCTTCATTACTGCTTATCGGTGTTCGAGAGAAATCGATTTGATTCGAGGTAAATTGTTTGAGAGAAAATTTACCCCACTAAAGTCTAGCTTAGATACCAATTTACAGCGATTTACTATCAATATCATTTACCTGATTGTTTATTTTAGCCCATATTCCTATCACATCCCAAGAATCCCGTCTCCATCTTTGCATTTTCATTTTTAATTGTTATTTTAATCGATAGTTGATTACAAAACAACCTTCGATAATTAACACTTGTGTCACCTTTAATTTGATATGTTTTTCTTCGTAAATGTTTATAGCTATAATTGACTTGAACACATTCTTGCTTTTCTCTTAATTCTTGATTACAAATCGCTCTCTTGGGACTCGATCCCAACTCACTAGTTGGGTTATATTACTATTGAACGATCGTGGACAGTTAGTATTGGATGAAGTGCCCAGATACGTCAAGTCAAAAATGGCGCCGCTGCCGGGGAGTGGTGCTAATTGAGAATTTCTAGTTAAGTTGAAATTTGTTCTTGTTAGTTATAGTTCTACTTAATTTTTAGTTTTCTTTTGCTTGTTTGTGTTGAAAAAGGGAAGTATGAGTGTAAATGGTAGCCAAGTAGGCCATCAAGATAACATTGAAAAACTCAACGATGTCAACGAGCCTCATGCTAATGACCCCCATCTCAAGGGCGGTATTGGTGCCATTCGCTTGCCTCCGGCTGAAGGGAATGCGGTATTTCACATCACAAGTACTATGTTGCAACTCTTGCAACTAAAGGGGCTTTTTAGTGGTTTGGCTCATGAAGACCCTCATGAGCATATTAGAAACTTTATGGATGTATGCAGACCGTTCTCCTTTAAGAACATCTCCCAAGAGTCGATCCAGTTGAGGTTGTTCCCGTTCTCTTTGATGGGAGAGACGTGCAAGTGGATGACTGAATTGCCACGTGAATCAATCACTTCGTGGGAGTAGTTGGTTACCGCATTTAAAGTGCAATTTCTCCCTCCTTCAAAGATGATGACTCTTCGGGATAACATTTAGAGCTTTAAGCATATAGAAGCTGAGCCAATACATGAAACTTGGTTGCGATTCAAGAAGTTGGTGCTTCAATGCCCAACCCATGGCTTGCCTGATAACGTGTTGTTGCAATATTTTTACCGGAGTCTTAACTTGATAAATAAGGGTGTTGCTAACCAACTTTCTCCAGGAGGTTTGATACAACAACCTTATGTGAATGCGGCTCAGCTTTTGGATGGCATGTCTACCATAAACAGGGCGTGGTATACCCATGAAGAACAGGTCTTCCTCTCACGTTCAAGATGAATAAGGAACAGATGGAGAAACACCAATAGAGGGACCAAAACATAGCCAAGATCATGACAGAACTTGATATTTTGTCTATAAATGTCATGAGAGCTGGTGCTCGGAGTGTCAATGCTGTGGGTGTCGGGTGTGCTAATCCGGATGAGTCCAAGTTTGAAGCCTTGTATAATGAAGAGGTAAATTTCCTAGCCAACCAAGACGGTGGCTACTGTTCAAACTACCCAAGGCAGGGTGGTAACCAAGGTTGGGCTAGGGATGAAGGTTGGAAAGATCGAGATCGTGAATGGAGGGACTGTAATCCAAATTGGAAAGATGGGGAGAATGATAGATATATACCTCCCCATGAGCGCCAAAAGCTAAAGGATTCGGAAGGTGGTAGGTCTGAGGATATGCTCTCTCGTATCCTAAACAAAGTTGAAGGGTCAGACAAAATTTTAAAAGAAATGAAAGAAGATGTGTCTACCATTAGCCAGACTGTCACTTCCCATTCAATGTCGATCAAGCAGTTGGAGACCCAAAATGGGTCATATATCGTCTCATCTCAACCCGAGACAGTAGGAGGGGTTTGCATAGTGATACTATGGCTAACCCCAAGAATGAGGTTTGAAGGTGGACTTGCGTCGTGCCGAGACGTTAACTAAGGTGCTGCTTGGGAGGCAACCCAAGTTTTCTTATTTGTTTTCTTTCTTTGTTTTGAATAATGGTGTGTTGGTTGTGTAGGTTAACATGTGGAAAGTGATCAAAAAAAGGGAAATTGGCGAGAAAAAGCCCAGTCAGCGTATCACTAAAGAGGTCGATGACCGCGAACCATACCACTGTTGGACTCAATAAAATTTTACTTTGGAGTCTGTAAAATTCGGCGAGCCCATGAAATTATTGGCGAGTCATCAACCAGGTCGGCGATCGCGATCTATATCACCGTTTTGACCCCCAAATCAACTGAGGGCCCTATAAAACTCAGTGAGGTAAGTGACCATTTGGCGTTTTGCCGAGTGGGTCGACGAGCATGACTAAAGTCGCTGAATGGGCAAGAACTGTACGGTTTTTATAAGGCCTAAGGTTTAAATTTACAAACTCTTCACTTTCCCTCACTTTAAATCTTCACAAACTCACACCTACACCTTAGTTTATACATTGTCGCATTTCGAGAAGTATTTTACCTGTTGATTGGTGCTCGGAGTTGGATTACATTACCGCTTAGCATTTCAATCTTATCTTAACTGGCATAAAAGGTTGGTTTTCCAAACCCCGAGTTCATTTTTTTCAAAATTGTACTCATTTGCAACATTATTATCTTGATTGTCGTGTGTTGGGCCACTCTGATAAGATTAGTATGTTTGAATGCCTATTTTAAGCTGATAATCTTGCCCGTATTGTTTTGATTGTTGAAATCCCGTATTCTTATGCATTGAAATGATTTAAATTTTGTGGGGTCGTGCTTGCATGTTGTCTGGTTTAGTTAGGTAAAGTCTCAGTAGCCCATATTTATGCCAAACAATGTAATTTGCCTAATGATAGAGCAGGTGACATCGTTCTTAAGGGCAAATGTCGTCAATTGGCCAAATTTAGCAAAACCAAGAGAATTCTGAGTATCCTAGGGCAATGGGTGCTATGGGTCTCGTTTGAATTTTAGTTGTGCATGTTTTGATTTTATTTTCGGGGGTTGCGAGGTTGAATTCAAGAAGTTGGGTTGAAAGTAGGCAGGTTAGGTCATTTAGCGAGCTGGGTCGAGCTCGCTAAACCACTCGGTGGTTCACCTAATGTCCCCATCTCGCCTTTAATTTCATGCTCTATTTGACATTGTTTCTGTAACTTTCGGCGAGAAGCCAGAGGTCGCCGAGGGCACTCGGCGACTCACCAAAAGTCTTCTTGATCGCCCTTAGTCTGCACCTCTGAATCCTTTTCGCCCTATAATTTTCGGTGAGCTAGTGCTTGCTCGCCGAAAGTTGTCAGCGATTCGCTGAAATGATCTCCCATCGCTAAATTTCCATAGCTTTAAAACTGTTTTCTGTGCTTCTATTAGAATATTTCCTAACGTTGTCTCAATGCTTTGCAGACATGGCTAGACCAAAAGTTGCTGGGAAAATCGTGCCACCCCGAAAGATAAGAGCATGGAATTTCAAATTAAATGAAGGGAGATCGAATCCTCCTAAGAAGGGCAAGCAAGAACCTTCACCTGGAAACAAAGGCAAGGGCAAGAGGCCCATTTCTGACAGGAAGACTACTCCCCGAGACCCTTCTATTCCTTCATGGGCCCGGGGATTTTATACAGCTATTCGGAAATTTTTAGCGGACACACATGTAGCAATTCCTGGTGAGTTTGGTGCTATTGTTCCTTTTGAAGGAACTCCGGGTACTGAGGCCCGAGACCAGACTGATGCACCGAGCACTGATGCCTAAACAAATGGAGCGACTGCGTAGACATGATGCCCTCTTTACCTCCCTATCTGTCTTACTTTTATTTTGACTTTTGGATATTATGCTTTTGTTTGCATTTGAGGACAAATGCTTTTATTTGTGGTGGGGTGAGGCTCACCTTTTGTGTGACATTCGTAATTCCTGTTTTGTTTATATTTGGGCTTTAAGCTAAAAATTGTGTTTTTACACTACTTTTGTGGATACTTGAGCTTGTGGCTCCTTTCTTTTAATTGTAAATGATTTTTTACCCACCTTTTGTATGTGTTGAATGTGGCTGTTCTTTTGCAAATTTGAGTACCGATTTTGATCAATACCGATGACTCAAATAGTGCTCATAATCGAACAAAAATGAATGTGCGGCTATGACGAGGTCAATTGAAGTTGCATAGACAATATGTGAACTCTTTGCATCTCGTTGTGACTAGCCAAGTATTGAATTGAGTCTCTTGTGATAAACATCGCACACTAGCGAAAGTGTGAAGTCTTGTTTGACATTGGTGTCAATTCTTTGTGTGATGAGCTTATCGTGAATCATGTGTGATGACATCTAGAATTTACCCCGTTAGTCCAATTGACTAAGTGATGCAATTTCTTGAGATGATCTTAGGCAACTTTAAAGAGTGTGAACCAATTTGAAATTATACCTCTTTTGTGGCTTACCTTGTGAGTGTGTGAACCTCTTTTGAGCACTCTTTGAGCCTTAACCTTTTCTTGGAAGAAACTTGATAACATTGTGACCTTTTATCGATCCATTACCCATAATCCTCATGATTTGTAATTTGTGTGAATAGCCAACTTAGGCCAAAAGCCTAAGTTGGGGGTGTGGTGAAAAGAAAAGGTAAATCAAGAAAATGCAAAGAAGCCCCTTTTGCCCTTGTTTTGAGAAAAATGGAACCCCTCCATATAAAAAAAAAAAAGAGAAAAAGAAGAGAAGATTGAAAAAGAAAAAGAAAGAAAAAGTTGTGAAATAAGGTTGTGGAAATACAAAGAAAATGGGTTTTCTAATGACCCATGAAAGATGAATAAGAGGTGACTTTTGAGCTTGAATGAAAATGATAAAGAGAAGGAAAGAAGGTGTTGTTCACATCACATTTCATGAGGATTTCAACCTATAAGCCTAAATGACCATACCATTACTCTCAGCCCTATTACAAGCCTTGAAAAGACCTTTTTGATCTTAAATGAGCTGAAGCAAAAGTAGATTGGAAAATAAGGGCAAACCTATAGGTGAAATCATGCATTGTGTTTATCTTTGTGAGTGTGAGTGTTAATCTTGATTCTAGAACTTTAAATGATTGAACCATTGAGTGAATATGGAATCATTCTTTGTGTGAGGGCATTTGAATACCTTTGTTGAGTTTGAACTTGCATTTGAAGCAAGTATAGTGAGCTTGAGATTATTTGGTAATGGTGAGTCACAACTTGAATCTTTCAGTGCACAATTGATCCTTGCACGAGTAAGTTGAGTCTTTTTGTGTGCATTCATGATTGAATCTTGTGTAATACTGTTTGAGACATCCTTTTTGAACTGCTGAACTTGAGTTTTACTTGAGGACAAGCAAAAGTTTAAGTTGGGGGTGTTGATGAGTCCACGATTTAGACACTTTTAGGGCTTTATTTTGATAGATTTAGTGTCCTCAAATGCATATTTTTTCTCAATAACTAATGAAAATCCTTTAGTTTAAGATATTTGGAGTTACAGACTAAGCATGGACACTATTGGGCAGAAAGGAACAAGGCAGCTGAAAAGAATGAAGAAAAGACGGCCTGAGGATTGCCTAAACCATTAGGTGAGTCGGGGAATGGCTATGGTCTCGCCTAATGTTCTAGTGTACTAAGCTCTGAGTGAGAAAATCGAGTCGGTGAGATAAAGGAGCAATCGGCGAGTCGCTAAACAATTTCGTGATGCACTACTCCATCGCCCGACATTACAAAACTTGAATTTGCTAAAGGCCAATGCAGAAAGCTGATGAACCAGACTAAAGGGCAGATCGCTGAGTGGATCAGCGATCCCGACTAACTGCGCTGAGTGGTCCTTCGCAGCACACTTTTTGACAACTATAAATATTTGTTTAAATTCTTAGCTTAGTATCAGATTTTGTATACAATCAGTATCAAACATTATTTTTAGTTTTTAGAACTTAGAGTTTTGGAGACTTTGTTCCTTAGCTTTGAAGATTTGAAGGTTTCCATTTCTAAGCAATTGGAAGTGGGTATTGAAGATTCTTCATCCTAGACGTGTGTAAAGACAATATCTATCTTACTCATTTTATGGAAACACTTTTCGGTATCGATTTCTATATCTTTACTATGTCTAGCTAAAACCCCAATTCTTGGGGTGTGAATATGTGAATATGGGTTGAATTTACTACTGGGTATTGCTGATAGATTGTTAATTTACTGTTTAAAGGTAATTTCATTCAGTAGTTGTGTTTGAATTTAAAGGGGTTGTAGTTGCAAATACAATTTTATCTTTGTGTTTTTGACTTGCTCAAGAGAGAGGTTTTAAAACCAAAACTACTAAATCGATAGTCTATGGTTATTGGGTTGTTGTGGGTTCAGCTCGAGAGAGTGAATCCTAAACCCTTTCCCACACATTCAGCTCGAGAGAGTGAATGGACTAAGGCGAAGGCTGTGCTTCATTGCCACTTATCGGTGTTTGAGAGAAACCGATTTGATTCGGGGTAAATTTTTCGAGAGAAAATTTACTCCCACTAAAGTCTAGCTTAGTTACCAATTTACAGTGATTTACAATCAATAGCATTTATCCGGTTGTTTATTTTAGCCCATATTCCTATCACATCCCAAGAATTTCGTCTCCATATTTGCATTTTCATTTTTTAATTATTATTTTAATCGATAATTGATTACAAAACCCCCTTCAATAATTGACACTTGTGACTCCCTTTAATTTGATATGGTTTTCTTCTTAAATGTTTATAGCTATAATTGACTTGAACGCATTCTTGTTTTTCTGTTAATTCTCGATTACAAACCGCTCCTCCCTTGGGACTCGACCCCAACTCACTAGTTGGGTTATATTACTATTGAATAACCGTGGATGCTTAGTATTGGATGAAGCGCCCGGATACGTCAAGTCAACTGCGAGTACAAGAACTCACCTCCATCAAGCTTTTAAAATCCACATAGCTCAAGAAATTCGATGCCTCCTCATTTGGATTTGTCGCGACATTCTTAGCATAAGCTAATAGTGTGTCAAAAGTTGTAATAACACCCATGGTCATTTGCTTGAATTTGTGTGATTTTTCTATTCTTCCTCGTTCTGTAGCTTTTGTGCAATGTTTGTGGTGTGTTTTGAGGGGTGGCATGCTTTTCGAGGTGGTTGGGAGAGATTTGAGTGAGTTTTACTATGTTTGGAAGCTTTTGGGTTGAAAGAGTTAATTTTGGTCAACATCTAAAAAATTTGGTATCGTATGAGAGTTCTATCAGTTCCATCAGCTCTGGAAGACTCATTGGGCTAGTGGCATTGTTAGTTTTAGGTCCCGAGGCCTTCAGCGTGAGTTTGAGTCGTTAGGTGAGAAATGTTGGAATATTTGGCAAATGATTGACTTCAGGCAACATTCTTTGTAAACATGCATGAATGTGAATTTTGTTAGTGTGGTTAGCTCCAGAATATCAATTTTTGTTTGGAACAACCATTGGTTCGGATTCCAAGGTTGTCGAGATAAGTTTGTGGTGTTTTGAGTTTTGTTGGTTTTTGGTTATTTTGTGCTAATGTTGACTTGGGTCAACATTCTATCGAGACGACCTCTGTTCGTTCTTTTATCAATTCCATTGAGTCTGGAATGCTATATTTGGTACGGTAGTGTAGTTTGTTTGCGTTCATGGGATTCCAAATAAACCTCAAGGACCTGTTCAGAGATTTGTTCACCTTAGGTTTGGCTGATGCCAAAGATGATGGTGTAATTTATTTAGCGGCGCCCAAGCCACTTAAGCACTAGCCACTTGAGTAGTGGTAGGTAACCCGGGTCTGATTGCTTAAGCGGCATCTGGACCGCTTTAGAAGTAGGCGCTTAAGGGACCCCGGACCGTTTTAGCGATAGAGTCCATCTATGGCCTAGCCGCTTTAGAGTCCAATCAACCATTTATTTGGTGCTTGCTTAAATGGCCACTTAGCTGCTTTTGCAGCCATCGCTGGGATTATATCACTCTTTCTTCTTCATTCTTTCAAAACAATCCATTGTTGAAAGAGCTCATTTATTAGTGAATTTGCTCGTTCCTCGACCAATTCCATCAATTTGAAGGTACATTTCTTCCTTTCATTTTCTAATCTTGATTGTAGCGTCAGTTTTCGTAATTCTATTTAATTTTAAACCTAATCCCATATATTAGGATCCGGCTTATTTTCTTTCTTCTTCACATGAGTTCTCTTGAAAACCTTCGGTACCAGGTTAGTGCGTTGTCACGCCCTGAGCCTACACCCTGGGCGGGACTGGCACTCGAGAACCATTACTGGCCCAAGCGAACCTTTGACCTAGCTTACTTACTCACTAGAAGACGCTAAGCATTATTACAATGATCAAATGCACTTCTACTCAACTGTTTAATAAAATAACTTAGAACGTTTAAAGGTCAAACATTCAACTTAGCCAAAATGGCAACTCAAGTCTTAACATATGAAATAATAATGTAAAGACAACTGAATTACTGACTGTCTATAAAGCCTCTAAAACAAGGAGGGATGTCGGGACAAGATCCCCAATCATCCTAACAAATGAAATACTAAAAGTAAATGATAAAAAGGAGCCCTTCGGAAAGCAATGAGACTCACCAACTGATTCTGAATGCTCAACTGGATCAACGAGGCGCTCGATGCTGATCTTGGTTACCTGTGTCTGCATCATAACAATGATGCAGGCCAAATGGCATCAGTACATTGAATGTACGAGTATGCGAGGGGAAAACTAAACATAACATAAGCTTGAAGGGAATCTGAAAGAAACACTTACCTTGGATTTACTCAACTCGTGAATAGCTTAACTCAAATGCAAAGTAAACAACAATAATGGTGCAGTTATACAAAGAATTTAAAACAATAGTAGCAACTCAATTTGTTAAATAAATGCAATAACAACTCAGTTTACTCGTAAAGTAATATAATACTGTGGGAGTTTCTCTAACCGACAACTACTACTATGAGCCAAAGTGGTGATACAGTGTCTTCCCCACGCTGCCAAAACTGTCCTATACTTTGCCGTCATATAGAATGCCTTAACTAAGTGGATTCACTAGTCTTTGCTAAAAAGAACTTAAGGAATCATCTAAAAAGTATGATCCTTTACTACCCATGATGGCTACATGGTTTATGGAGACTTGAGTTATTATGAACTCGCATGCCCATATCGATGCTTAATACTACTCCCAAAATATACTTAGCTCATACATTTTTAAAACAAAACTTCTTTCTTTGGTTTGAGATAATTACTCAAAACTTAGCTTAAAAGCTCTCTTGGAATCGGTGTTCCCTTTCTTGCTCAAATGTGAAAACATTTTTAACTTTGGGAATACTTAGTCCCCGTATAATCTGTGAAGAAATGAACTTTGCTCTTACTCTTTACTCAACTCAAAGCTTAAGTCTTAAAACAAAGTTAAAACGTTTGTAAAAGACTTTTAGAAAACTTTATGAATTTTTCTTAACTTGACTCTTAACTTTCCTTCAATTGAATTATGGATTCAAGGATTGTGATTTGTGATGGGAACGATCTCATGATGTTTAGGAGTGTTTTTAGATAGTTAAACACGAGAAAAGATCAAGAATTCATTTTCTGGAAGCAAGTCCGTGATGTGGAGATGTATTTAAATTTTTGGTCGTAAAAATAATTTTTAAGGCAGAATGGTCTGTGACAGCTCCACGATGTGAGGAGGATTTTTCCCAATCTGAGGAATAGGTCCACGATGCGGACCTGGTACCTAGATTCTCCCGACAATTTTCCTTCTTCGTTTTCTAGCCCCAATTTGCCTAAACTCAGTTCTTTTTCCCAACTTCTCTTTAGATTCAGATACCCAGCAAATGTATCTATTAACCTAACTCAAAACAACTCTATAATTTGACGTAATGATCTCAGCCCAATTCAAGAGCAATATCAAATTCAAGAATACATATCAAGAATATCAAACTTTCAACCCTTTTAGAATGAATTCACGCTGAAATAAACATATTTGGCACGTGGGTGAACAAACCCAATATTATGAGAGCCTTACATACCTCGTAGGGATCACCCCTTGACGAAATCTAGAAGAGATTCTTGAAGAACTTGACGATTCTTGCTCCTTCTCCTCTTTTCTCCTCTTCTTTTCTCTTCTCTCAAAACCCTAATTTAATTTTCAAAAGCGTAAACTGACCAAGTTCAGTTTAGACCCCTAAGTAATTACCAAAAATGAATTAATTTAATTGGGTATGCTAAAGACCAAAATACCCTTCCAAAATCCGATTTAGACTTTCCTTATTTGAACAGCCCAAGTTCAAATAGGCATGTCTCACTCATACAAACTTGGAATCGAGCAAACTCGGCGGCGTTGGAAAGATAATTCCAAGATCTTTCCTATGGTATCTAGAAGCACACCTAACTCTTCCTGAGCTAGGAATAATGGTTGTTTGAAGTTGACCAAAAACTCAAACTTAACATAACAAATTTCTAGATTTTTCATTCTTTCCTAAAATGACTATTTCCAATTCTAACTCTTTCTAATTCCTTCAGTTAGCGAGATGTTACAATATCTCCCCCTTGGGAACATGCGTCCTCGAATGAGATTACTCTTACTAGGCTAAGGGTCTAACATCTAACATTCAGCTCAAACACCCAATAAGCAATGCAAATACAACATGCCAACTTATAAATTAAAGAGTACTAAGAAGAGAATTAGTACCTTGATCTGGAATTTCTTGATTTTCAAAGAGACATGGATATATCTTCTTCATATCTTCTTCAGCTTCCCAAGTAGCTTCCTCAACAAATTGATTCCTCCAAAGAACTTTGACTGATGCTACCTCCTTTGTTCTCAACTTGCAAACTTGGTGATCTAGAATCTAAACAGGAATCTCCTCATAAGATAAGATAACTTTGATTCCAATATCTTCAGTTGGTATGATAAGTGAAGGATCTCGTATGCACTTTTTCAACATGGAGATGTGAAAAATCGGATGAACCACTGCTAATTCTTGTGGTAGCTCTAACTCATAAGCTACATTGTCAATCCTCTTGGATATTTTGTAAGGACCAATATACCGGGGACTAAGCTTCCCCTTCTTACCAAACCTCATAACACCTTTCATGGGTGAAACTTTCAAGTATACCCAATCATCTACTTCAAACTCTAACTCCCTTATCCTAACATCAATGTAGGATTTCTGACAACTTTGCGTCGTTTTTAACCTCCCTTGAATCACTCACTTTTCCATAGCTTGATGGAATAAATCTGGTCCTATCAACCCTGCTTCGCCAACTTCAAACCATCCAATAGGAGATCTGCACCTTCTCCCATAAAAAAGCTTCATAAAGAGCTATCTGGATGCTAGAGTGGTAATTATTATTGTAAGTAAATTTAATAAGAGGTAGATGATCATCCCAATTACCTTTGAAATCGATCACACAAGCCCTAAACATATCCTCCAAGGTCTGAATAGTGCGCTCTGGTTGACCATCGGTGTGAGGATGAAAAGCAGTACTTAAGTTCACTTTTGAACCCAAGCTTTTCTGGAATGACTTACAAAACTGTGTAGTAAATTGCACATCTCTGTCTAAAATAATGGAGACTGGAACCCCATGTAGTCTTACCACCTCTTGAATATACGACTTAGCATAATCTTCTGCTGAATGGGTAGTCTTTACCTGCAAAAGTGGGCTGATTTTGTCATTCTATCAACAATCACCCAAATAAAATCATATTCCCTGCAAGACCTTGGTAAACCTATGATGAAGTCCATATTTATCATCTCCCACTTCCATTCTAGAAGTTCTATATACTGAGCCAAACCACCGAGCCTTTGGCGCTCTACTTTAATTTGTTGGCAATTCGGGCACTTAGCAACAAATTCTACAATGCCCTTCTTCATACTACACCACCAATAAACTTCTCTCAAATCGCGATACATCTTTGTGGAACCTAGATGAATGGAATATCTTAAGTTATGAGCTTCCTCCATGATCCTCTCTTGGAGTTCATCCACCTTTGGTACACACAATCTACCTTGATACCTCAACACACCATCTCCCTCTTGTTCAAAAGCCATTACTTTTTGCTTCTTAATATTTGCCTTCAATTCAAGCATAATAGGATCTTGGTCTTGCTTCTCTTTTACTTCTGACACTAATAATGACTCAGCCCCATTCATCACCACCACTCCTTCTTCTGTGGAATCCATTAGTTGGACTCCCAAGCATGCAAGTCTATGCACATCTTTTGCTAACTCTCTCTTTTCTTCCTCAACATGGGCAATACTACCCATAGACAACATGGTTAAAGCATCAGCATCAACATTAGCCTTATCTGGGTGGTAAAAAATACTCATGTCATAATCCTTGAGTAATTCTAACCACCTCCTTTGTTTGAGATTAAGCTCTTTCTGAGTGAACACATACTGAAGGCTCTTGTGATCAGTGAACACATCCACATGAACACCATAGAGATAGTGGCACCATATTTTCAAAGCAAATATACTACAGTAACTAATTCTAAATCATGGGTTGGGTAGTTCTTCTCATGAACTTTCAACTATCTGGAGGTATAAGCTATAACCTTGCCATTCTGCATTAACACATAACCCAAACCAACTCTAGACGCATCATTATAGACAACAAAGCCTTGCGTACCTTCTGGTAATGTAAAAATAGGGGCAGTAGTCAACCTCTTTTTCAATGCTTGAAAGTCTTTCTCACAAGCTTCAGACCATTCAAATTTCACAATTTTCTGAGTCAACTTGGTCAAAAGGGATGAAATGGATGAGAATCCCTCGATAAACCTTCTATAATAACGGGCCAACCCTAAGAAACTCCTAATATCAGTTGGAGATGTGGGTCTAGGCCAATTATGCACTGCCTCTATTTTCTGAGTGTCAACTCTGATTCCGTCACCGAAAACTATGTGGTCCAAGAATACCACAGACTCAAGACAAAACTCACATTTAGAGAACTTAGCATTTAACTCCTTATCTTTCAAAGTTTAAAGAACTATTTTGAGATAGCTAGCATGATCTTCCTCATTCCTTAAATAGATTAGTATGTCATCAATGAACACGATAACAAACATATCTAAATAAGGTTTGAATACTCTATTCATAAGGTCCATGAATGTTGTAGATGCATTGGTCAAACCAAAGGACATAACTAAGAACTCACAATGACCATAACGGGTCCTGAATGCTGTCTTTGGAATATCACATTCCCTTACCCTCAACTGATGGTAGCCTGATATATGGTCTGTGTTAGAGAAACAGGTAGCACCCTGAATCTGATCGAAAAGATCATCAATCCTTGGAAGAGGATACTTATGCTTGATGGTAGCATTGTTCAACTGACAGTAATCTATACACATCCAAAGGAAACCGTCTTTCTTTCTCACAAATAAGATCAAAGTGCCCCAAGGTGAGACACTTGGTCGAATAAAGCCCTTATCAAGGAGATTTTTCAAATGCTCTTTTAGTTCTTTCAACTCTGTTGGTGCCATTCTATATGGCGGAATAGATGTAGGATGAGTATCTCAAAGAATGTCTAAACCGAAGTCTATTTCTCTCTCAGGAGGGACTCTGGGAAGATCATCACAAAAGACTTTTGGAAACTCTTTTACTACTGAAACTGACTGAATAAGAAGTATCTCAACACTAGAGTCATTAACTCAGACCAAGTGGTAGACACAACCTTTGAAAACTAACTTTCTTGCCTTTAGGTACGAAATAAAACGACCCTTAGACACTGCTAAAATGCTATTTCACTCTATAACTAGCTCATTAGGAATTTGAAACCTAACAACTCGAGTTCTACAATCAATGGAGGCATAACAGGCATGAAGCTAGTTCATACCAAGAATGACGTCGAAATCTACCATGTCTAACTCAACTAAATCAGTCATGGTGTTTTTGTGATTGATGGAAATGACACAATCACGATATACTCACTTAGCTAGAATAGACTCCCCCACAGGTGTTGAAACACAAAAGGGTTCACAAAGTTTCTCAGGAACAACATCAAAATTATTTGCAACATAAGGATTCACGAAAGATGAACTTGCTCCTAGGTCTAAGAAAGCATAAACATCAAGAGTAAAGACTTTGATCATACCAGTCACAACATCTAGAGAATTTTCTTGCTCTTGACGACTAGTGATCGCATAAAGGCAGTCTGCTCCTCCGACAGTACCGAAAATAGCTCCTTTAGGTGCAACCCTGTCTGGTGGAGCAACTGATGAAGATTAGGCTCTGTTACCCTGATTCCCATTACCTTGTCGATTCTTACGGCACTCTTTCATAAAGCGACCCACTTGTCCACACTTGAAACAACCTGTGGAACCATCGTGATATTTACCTGGATGGGTTCTACCACACTTAGCACATGCAGGGGCCCAGTTACCTTTTTGTGCCACACTACCCTGAGATTGGGCAAGTCTAGCCTTGAATGCTGTGAATTCTGACTATTGTACTTACCTTTGTTTCTGGGTGTAGGTGCACTAGCAGATGATGGAGCAGGTCCTTTTTTCTTTTGCTGAAAGGACGAATGGTTCACATTACTTTTTTGTTGCCCGGACTCATTTCATGTCTTCACTTTCTTGTTTCTAAACTCCTTCCTATCCCTCAGCTTCTCTTTCTCAACCTGCTGCACATAGACCATCAACCTTGTTATATCCATGTCACCTATTAGCATTGCAACCTTACCTTCTTTACTCGACAGACAAGACAACTCAGCAACAAATAAACTTATTCCACTCCTCATATCTGCAACCATCTCCGGAGCATAACGGGATAGTTGGGTGAACTTCAACCCATACTCATGGACGCTCAAAGAATCCTGCTTAAGTGTGAGAAATTCCCGTACCTTAGCCTCTTTCAATTCTCGGGGAAAGAAACGCCCCCAAGAAAGCCTCTCAAAACAAGCCCAACTCGCAGGTGGTGCTCCCTCAGCTCTACCCTTCTTCCACTGGTCAAACTAAGTCCTAGAAACATTCTTCAATTGATATGCAGCTAATTCAAATCGCTCAATATCGGCAACGTGTATAACACCAAATATTTTTTGCAGTTCCTCAATAAAGTTCTCTAGATCCTCAGTAGTGCTTGAACCAGTGAAACTTGGAGGGTTCATCCTCAAGAATTTGCGGATTCTCGAAGTGTTAGCCTCTTCTTGTCGAGCCCCTCTTTGTTTCCCAACCTGGTTAGTCATAACTTGACTTAGCTTCCTTATCACTTCTCTAAACTCAGCATTGGCAACTTCTCCTTGGGGTTGCACTTCAGGTGCATGAGGTACCCCTTGCTCCCCAATGTTAAGCCTAGCAGGATGTCCTCTGACAGCTCTTTGTGGAGGCATGGTGAATGGGAAAAAAACACGTGCAAGCACGAATTAAAAGAAATTTTTAGAGATCAAACTCTAACGCACAAAATGAGTATGAAAAAAGTGAGAAATTTTTCCTAAGTGTTGCAGCCTCCTAATTATAGATGTTGTGTGCTTCACACCGATAACTAGGACTTTACAGACATGGCTTCATAGACTCCCTAGGACTCTTGAACTCTAGGCTCTGATACCAAGTTTGTCACGCCCCAAGTCTACACTCTGGGCGGGACTGGCACTCGAGAATCATTACTGGCCCCAAGCGAACCCTTAGCCTGGCTTACTTACTCAACGGAAGACTCTAAGCATTATTACAATGATCAAATGCACTTCTACTCAACTTTTTAATAAAATAACTTAGAAAGTTTAAATGTCAAACATTCAACTTGGCCAAAATGGCAACTCAAGTCTTAATATATGAAATAATAATGTAAAGACAATTGAACTACTGACTGTCTATGAAGCCTCTAAAACAAGAAGGGGTGTCTGGACAAGACCCCCAATCATCCTAACAAATGAAATATTAAAAGCAAATGATAAAATGGAGCCCTCCGGAAAGTAAGGAGGCTCACCAACTGACTCTGAATGCTCAACTGGACCAATGAGGCGTTGGATGCTAATTCTGGTTATCTGTGTCTGCATCATAACAATGATGCAGGCCAAATGACATTAGTATATTAAATATACGAGTATGCGAGGGGAAAACTAAACATAACATAAGCTTGAAGGAAATCTGAAAGAAACACTTACCTTGGCTTTACTCAACTCATGAATAACTTAACTCAAACGCAAAGTAAACAACAATAATGGTGCAGTTATACAAAGCATTTAAAACAATAGTAGCAACTCAATTTGGTAAAGAAATGCAATAACAACTCAGAATTGTCATATACTTTGTCGTCATATAGAACGCCTTAACTAAGTGGATCCATTAGTCTCTGCTATAAAGCACTTAAGGAATCATCTAAAAAGTATGATCCTTTACTACCCATGATGGCTACATGGTTTATGGAGACTTGAGTTATTATGAACTCTCATCCCCATATCAGTGCTCAATACTACTCCCAAAATATACTTAGCTCATATGTTTTTACAACAAAACTTCTTTCTTTGGTTTGAGATAATTACTCAAAACTTAGCTTAAAATTTCTCTTGGAATCGGTGTTCCCTTTCTTGCTCAAATGTGAAAACATTTTTAACTCTTGGGAATACTTAGTTCCCGTATAATCTGTGAAAAAATGAACTTTGCTCGTGCTCTTTACTCAACTCAAAGCTTAAGTCTTAATGCAAAGTTAAAACGTTTGTAAAAGACTTTTGGAAAACTTTATGAATTTTTCTTAACTTGACTCTTAACTTTCCTTGACTTGACTCTTAACTTTCCTTGAATTGAATTATGGATTCAAGGATTGTGATTTGTGATAGGAACAATCTCATGATGTTTAGGAGTTTTTTTAGATAGTTAAACACGAGAAAAGATCAAGAAATCACTGTCTGGAAGCAAGTCCACGACGCGGAGATGTATTTAAATTTTTGGTCGCAAAAATAATTTTTGAGGCCGAACGTTCTGTGACCGCACTGCGACACGAGGAGGATTTTCCCAATCTGAGGAATAGGTCCGCGTATACTCACCCGACAATTTTCCTTCTTCGTTTTCCAGCCCCAATTCGCCTAAACTCGATTCTTTTTCCCAACTTCTCTTTAGATTCAGATACCCAGCATATGTACCTAAGAACCTAACTAAAAACAACTCTATAATTCGACGTAATGATCTCAGAAACTTCTTAATCTCAGCCCAATTCAAGAACGATATCAAATTCAAGAATACATATCAAGAATATCAAACTTTCAACCCTTTTAGGATGAATTCACGCTGAAATAATAATGTTTGGAACGTGGGTGAACGAACCCAACATTATGAGAGCCTCACATACCTCGTAGGGATCACCCCTTGACGAAATCCATAAGCGATTCTTGAAGAACTTGACGATTCTTGCTCCTTCTCCTCTTTTCTCCTCTTTTTTTCTGGTCTCTCAAAACTCCAACTTAATTTTCAAAAGCATAAACTGACAAAGTTCAGTTTAGACCCATTGAATTAATTTAATTAGGTATGGTAAAGACCAAAATACCCTTTCAAAATCTAGTTGAAACTTTCCTTATTTGAACAGTCCAACTTCAAATGAGCATATCTCACTCATACGAACTTGGAATCGCATAAACTCGCTGCGTTGGAAAGATAATTCCAAGATATTTCCTACAGTATCTAGAAGAACACCTAACTCATCCTGAGCTAAGAGTTATGATTGTTTGAAGTACTTAGCTTAACTTAACAAATTTCCAGATTTTTCATTCTTTCCTAAAATGACTATTTCCAATTCTAACTCTTTCTGGTTCCTTCAATTAGCGAGATGTTACATGCGCCCCATTTGTTTTCCTATAAATAAATATGAAATTTATAACGATATTAATCAATTAAATGGGAAGAACAAGATGAAAAGTGAATTGACTATACAATTGCATTTGCAAGGGCATTTGGGTAATCTTCAAAGAACAATGATGTTGATACCCAATTTTGACCAACCTGTAACCTTTTCTGGATTGCTATTTGATTAAATATGTATTGCAAAAACTTTTTTTTCCTTATTTTACGGGTTCAAAATTTGAAGTAGTTTTATGTAAATAATTAGATTTTAATAATCATGATTCACAAAATTTATTGTAATTATTTTTTTTATCAAATTATTATTTTATTATTTTATTAATATATTTATTGATTGGCAAATTTTGAAATAATTATTTTTTACTTATCGGTTTAAGGTTTGAAATATTTAAATGTGTCTATTTTATATAAAAATGATTTATTATGTGTAGTATATTATTAATTAAATATCAACTCACCCAGTCTTCCCTTAAATTATTTAAATCGTAGCCCTTTTTCCTATTTAATTTCATTTCAATTCTAGCCTATTTGATTTAATTCTTATTGGAATTATAACATATTCCTTAGACCTCTCCTTTAAATCTAAACCCTCCATCTCACCATGATCAAATCATAGTCGTCCATCCGTTTAATTCTGACGGTTGAGATCAAAGATCCAAATCTTTTCTATTTTAATCCACCCAGACCCTAACTCTCTTTTCTCATTCACTCCTCCTCTCTAAAGAACAGAGATGCCGCACCTCTTTCTCCTCATCTCCTATCTCCCTCCATTGTTCTCTTCCGGCGAGAAACACCGAAGAACAGTCACGCAGAAAAGTGAGCTCCGCTGCTCCGACCACCGCCACCCCTTCCTCCCAAATGTCGCCTGCTCCAGCGAAAACTACAGCAACTACAACAGCAGCTCCATTGGCTCCGACCAGCGAGCGACAATCAGCGACTCCGGGCGACAAAAACCACAACACTCCAGCCAACGACTACCAGGCCAACAACAACAATGACTAGAATGTCGATCCAACAAGGGACCTCAAGTTTTTCAGTCGGCTAGAAGATGGATTTGTTAAGATCCGTCCGGGTTTGTTTCCTTATCTGATTTCTATCTAATTTCTTAGTGTGATTAGTGAATGTATGATTTCTACATTGCATGCTTATTTGAAAGTCAATAATCTTCGGGGTATGTACTGTATTTTTTTTCCATATTCATCATATTGTTGGAAATCAATGCCGTATGTCTAAAATATTATTTATTTTCCTATGAAACCATTTAGAGTTGCTAAACATCTGTTTGATTTGCTAATTGCCTGATTCGCTCAATGTCTTTAATTCAATCTTTGATTTAGTCTAAATTTGCTTCAATTCTGTCTTGATTTATTATATTCAGCGACCGATTGCATATCGAATTAATTGGTTACCTTTAAACTGATATTTTCCTTTTTTACTTTGCTTAGGATCTACTAGAATTTACTCACTCTTGTTATAGCTATGAATGTGTGTGTCTTGACATATGATTTTGAACTATATTTATTTTCTTCCTTAAATAAATTATTTCCGTTGCCTAATAATATGTGATATTAATTTATGGGTTGTTAATTGACTGATTCTCTTAGCCTTATTTGAAATTAGACTTCATATTTGCTTATAGTTGGTAATAATAAATCTGATTTAGCTCTCCCCTTAAAACGGGTATATACCATCAAGTGATCTGATGAGAGTTTGGACCAACTCCACTTCATACGGTGAATGACATATTTTGGAAGCTTCTAGTCTCCATCAGATAACATATTCCCCAAAAGATTCATGACTCATTTTCTTTACTTCGAGCAAGTCAAACATTGTAGGATCATCTTTAATGTTAAACTTATATTTTTCTATATAGTCTAGAGTCGTATCTTTCCATGCGAGCCATTTGTCAAAGTCTTATTTGACGTACCAAGTGAAGGCTATTCCTGATAAGCTTTGAATAAATAATCTCATGAGGAGAGCTTCATTATTTCCTAAGACAAATAATCTACTGCAAAAAATCCTTGAGATGTGCATTTGGGTCTCCATGCCCATCAAACATGTTAAATTTTGGAATTTTAAATTCTGATGGCAATTCAACTCTCGGGTGCAGACATAACTTCTTTTACCTCAGGTCATGAACAAGTTTTGGGTTTAGTCTTCCATTCACCTTCTTCTTCTAGTCATACATTTTTTGTTGTAGTGCATCTTGCTTAAACTTCTCTATTTTGTCATGTATTCCCTCACTTTGCAAGGTATCAAAATTGATGTGTGTCGAAGATATTTGTTGAGAGAGAGTGTGAGTAGGAATAGAATAAGGGGAGATAGTCCAAAAGGTACTTTGTGTTGGATGAGAAGAAGGGTGATTAAAATTTTTTTGAATGTTGAACATATTTGTCATATTGTAGATTCTCAGTCAAGCCAAAGTCCAACTACTAGACAACCTTTAAGCAACAGAAATAAATCAAACACAAGCATGAGGTAGCACATAACATAAGTAAAAAAAGATATGACGAAATTCAAATTCTCTAAAGAGTGACACTATATTTTCAGAGTGTGACAATAATAACAAAAGAGCTGAAAGAGTGAATAAAGGCCACATAAGTGTTAAAACAAATAAATGCCCTAAATGCAAAGGACCTCGTTGAACTAGAGGTAGACCTAAATGATAAATAAGTGATGCTCAATAACTGATTCAAGCCATTTTTTACCAATTTGGAGTTTAGAGTCAGAGAATATAAAGAAAAGCAAACTTTTATTTATTCAACTTATTACATCATAACGGAAACTGAAAATAAACTAAAAGAAAAAAAAAGGGTAACACGGGAAAGTGAGCCCTAAAAAACAACTTCAAAGGTGTTGGTCTCCAATGTTGGGCACAATGTGCTCTCTCATCTCCGGAGTGATGTCATAATCATGATTTAGCAAATTGTGTGCCTGTCTCCTCTCCCTTTCATCACCAAAGCTAGGAAAAGCCCCTTCATTCAAGTCTCTATGCTCCGCATCCTCCAGGATCCACACGCAATACTCGAGCGTACAGAAAGACCATTGTTCTTGGACGTCAATAGCAATTACCTTTTCCCACCTTCGTAGTATAGTGCCAACTTGTGGGATGTCTGGCCCAAAGTTATACTCGTAGTGGCCCATATGAGCTCGCAAAGGTATCATTTGAATTTGTCCAAATTTACAAAGGAATCAGAGCGGTGCATATGGTTGAACACCAATAAGGCCAATAAGCTCAATGAAGTAAATCTCATTGCCTCTCACTATGGCACAGCGGGGCTTCAGCCAATAATACTTCCATTAGACGTTATAACCAGAAAGTTCTCTCATATATATGAACCAGTCTTTCACTCCTACAGGGGCAACAAAAAATTTCATCCTTTTGGGGTGATTAAAAATTTTGTTTCCCCCACCCCTTAGAATATCTATGAAGTTGTCCTTTTTGTAAAAGTGCTCGATGGTACATAGTTACAACAAAAGATTGCACCCTTCAAAATGTCTTTTACCCTTGACGCATGCAGAAAATGCCCTTATCGTCTCTGCTAGTATCATATGCACTATAGTCTTTGGAGGATTCAGCCTTCCTCGAGCTAATATGTGGACCACATAGCTCAAGGTAGTGCTGATTTTCCCTTCATTCATAGGAAAGACTAATGAACCCAGTAATGCAATGGCGAATCAGATTATATATTTTTGTCATTTTCTAGCGAAATAACCAAATTCTTTATTGAAATTTTTATGACCATCCTTATTACAATAACGAGAATATAGAAATTCCATCGAAATCCATCTAGAATCTAAACAAGTTAATTCTATATTGCGTTTCAATCCTAGACTCTTTAAGAACTTCTTCAGTGATTACTTGTGAGGCACAATCATTTGACATTCTCGGTAGGGGAGGTCGAGGAACCCACCAACCTCTTCAATTGTTGGTGTTATATCAGAAATCTCTAAATTTAAAGATCAATCTTGGATCCAAAAATTTCAGCAAGGTCATGATCAAGTAACGATCAAGAGCAACAATCAGGAGGAATGTCAAGCCACCCATTAGCTTGAGAACCTCTAGTTCATGATCCTTCTCAATTCTCCTTCACTATTTTTTCAGAAGATCACTTACTTTTACAACCATTTGCGTGTTGGAGAAGCTAGGAGGGGCCATGACTCTACAATCAAAACAACAAACAAATTCTAAACTCCATTTTGACATAGTTTGGCTTGAATTAATTATAGTGATCACGTTGACATATAATATGCATTTTATCTAACGGATGTTGGGATCTTTTAGACATTAGGGTGGCTACTAATGATGTGAATTAACACTAAGGGTCAAACCACCTAGGTTTTATGTAGCATGTATGACCTAATTAAGATTTCTAAGAGTTGGATAAACATGGACTAAAGGTATTAAATGCGAGAAGGCTTGTGGTTCCACGGTGGTAAGACTATCTGCTTCTGCCACGCATATGCCGACGCTATAATATAGGGTGTTTGATGAGAATTTTATAAGAGATGCAAATGCATAACATCACGAGAAACTAAAATAAAAAGAGGTTCCGAATTGAAGGAAGTATGAACAGAATGATAGATATCAAAGCGGTAACATTTACTATGTAAATAAAAAGTAGTAACACATAAACAACTTTAAGGAAAGCAGTAACTAAACAAATAAATAAGTAAATAAATAAATAACTACACAATAACAAATAAATGCGAGAAAAATGAAACAAAACACATAAAGCACAGGGGAAAGGAAACAAAACACATAAAAGACAAGGGAAAGGTTTGATATGTAAAGCAGCTAAAAGAAAATAAATAAATTATTACAAATTAAATAAAACATATAAACACATAATAACAAATATAGGGAAAAGGAGAGGGACAAAACTTGGCATAAGACAAAAACAAATTAACAAAATAACATATAAAGTAAAAACAGATAAACCCCACATAAAAAAACGTGACGGTAAGAATCTAAATATCCCCAACAGAGTTGCCATTTTGTCGCGCCACATTTTTTGTAAAACAGGTTTTGTGCAACGACTTGACCACTCTTTCATGTTTATTTTGAAAGAAGAGTCGCCACCTAAAGGATTAAGGTGTGTTGCGGCACTTATATAACCTAACTAATTCTAATCTAAAGGGCCTGCGAAACCATGATTCAGGCAAGGGTTCAAATTAACTCAAAAGGAAGGTGTTAGACACCTTTTGAGGTCTACAAATGTGCGTCCTGACTGTATCTCATATAATTTATGTGGGGGTTAAGACATGTAGCAAATAAGGTCCAATATTTATTTATTATTTAGTTAAGTATTCAAACTAGTTGATAAAGTAATTAGACCACATTTGTGGGACCAACATTTCCCCTTATATGCAACATGTCTTAACCCCAATGTAAATTATACGAGATACGATTTGGACCCACATTTGTGGACCTCCAAAGGTGTCTAACACCTTTCTTTTGAGGTAATTTGAACCCTTACCCGAATCATGATTTTGTAGACCCTTTTGATACTCATGATAGGCGAGCAAAATCACGCCTTAATCCATTAGGTGGTGATTCTTCCTTCAAAATAAACCTAAAAGAGTGGTCAAGTCATTGCACAAAATTCGTTTCGTGAAAAATGGGGCGAGACAAATGACATGTGTGAATGCGGTGGACATGATAGCTAGTACTTACCTCTATAAATAGACAACGAAAAATCTTATGACTCACTTTTCTTTTTCCTCACTGAAATAGTTGAAAGAAACTTAGACACTACAACGGATATGAAGAAAGTGAATGCCAAACATAAAAATTTGGATGAATCTATCGAATCTTCTATGACTCCAAATAAAGAAAAGAATGTTTCGCCAATCGGCTATGGAAACTCATCAACTCTTTAGGTATAGAATTTTTGTTTTCTCCAAAAGATTTGATTTAACATTTTGGCTCTATCCGTATTTTAATTTATCTTGATTTCCCTAAGGTGGAAAATGAGAAACTACATCATGTGACTATAAAGAAAGAAGAAGAAACGGACATGTGGATCTCAGGGATCATTGTATTAGAATTTTCTGAGCCATTCAAAGATCCTCGTTACCTGACCGGATACCATGAGAAGTGACCCTTGAACATCCTAATCTCTATAGGAGGGACTGAGACTAATCATATTTTTATTGATGAATCTTTAGCAGATAAGCTAGGGTATGACTCATATCCAATCAAGCCTCGAACTATTAACTGCTCTTTTGGGAAAAGGGTGACTTCTAGAACATGTAACAACTTTCAAGTCACAGTGCAAGATGCCCTGTTTAATGTGAAGTTGTATCTGCTTCCATTGTCGTCAAATTGAAGTGCCATTGGTTTCCTAATACCATCTCACAATTTGACGACAATGGAAGCAGATACAACTTCACATTAACCAAGACACCTTGCACTGTGATTTGAAAGTTGTTACATGCTTTGGAAGTCACCATTTTCCCAAAAGCCCAATTAACAGTTCTAGACTTGATTGGATATGAGTCATACCCTAGCTTATCAGCTAAAGATTCATCAATAAAATTATTAGTCTCTGTCCCAGCTACAAAGATTAGGATGTTCAAGGGTCGCTTATCATGGTATCCGATCACACAATGAGGATCTTTGAATGGCTTAGAAAATTCTAATACAGTGATCCTTGAGATCTTTCATGTTCATTTCTTCTTCTTCTTATTCTTCTTCTTCTTCTTCTTCACTTATAGTCACAGGATCTACATTCTCATCCTCCACCTTAGGAAAATCAAGATAAATTAAAATATGAATAGAGCTAAAATTTTAAATAAAATCTTTTGGAGAAATCAAAAATTCTATTCCTAAAGAATTGATGGGTTTCCATAGCCAGCAGATGAAATATTCTTTTCTTTCTTTGGAGTCGAAGAAGATTCGATAGATTCATCCAAATTTTCATGTTTGACATTCATTTTCTTCATATCTGTGGTAGTTGATGAGTTTCTTTTCACTATTTCAGTGAGGAACAAGAAAAGTAAGTCATAGGTTTTTTCGTTGTCTATTTAAAGAGGAAAGTACTAGCTGTCATGTCCACCGCATTCACACTTATCATTGTTCTTCTAAGATTACCCAAATGCCCCTGCAAATGAAATTGTATAGTCAATTCACCTTCCATCCTTTTCTTTCAATTCTTATAAATATCAAGTGTCATTATATGTTCAATAAAACCTCTAACACCGTCAATAAACTCATGTTTCAAACCATCACCGATTTCATAATGCATATTATACATCCACAAACGATGATCCATCAACAAAAATATAGATATTCAATTATAAATTAAATTTAATAATAATTTAACTACATTAAACTAATTTATATTGTCAATATATATTAATAATTACTTAATAATTATATTTATTATTACTTATATATATTTAGCTAATTTATTTACCTAATAATTAATTAGTTCATAAATACTACATTTCAAGATCTACAAAGTTCAAACTTAATTAATTCATAAACACTAATTAAGTTCAAGTTCAAAATTAAGTTTATATTCCTAATTAAATTTTCAAGTTATTATAAATTAATTAAGTTCAATAAAGTTCTAATTAAGTTCAGATTGATTAAGGTTAATAAGATTTCAAGTACTTCAAAGTTCTAATTAAGTTAAAATAAAATCTAAGTTCTAATAAAGTTCAAAATTAAGTTCTAATTAATTAAGGTCAAAAAGATTTCAACTTCATATTCCTAATTAAGTTCAAGTTATAATAAATTCAAGTTATAATTAATTGTAAGTTCTAATTAAGTTGTAGTTTAAGTTCATATTCTCTAACTTCAAAATCACTTCATCAATTCCCAACTTAATAATATTTACACAATTCACTTATACTGAAAAGTCAAAACACTTGATCAGTTACTAATTCAAAAAAATACTCATGGTCAATATATTCATGACATTCAAACATCCATCTTATACTCAAAGCACTTCAATTACTAAATTCTAACTTCAAATTAACACTTCAATATCAACTCAAGATATACACTAATTCAAACTAGTCCTAAAATCTCAAATCTAAACTAGGCCTAAAATAAAGAAGAAAAAAACCCTAATTCAGTCACTAACTAATTAACAATATATCAATCATGCAAACTAACAATCATAAAACACAAATTCAATAAACTAATTACAATAAACTAACTTCTAACTTCAAATTAATACTTCAATAGCAATTCAAGAAATACCCTAATTCAAACTAGTCCTAAAATCAAAAATCCCTAATTCACTCACTACCTGACAATCAATCATTCAAGCTAACAATAAATAAACACAAATTCAATAAACTAATTACAATAAAATAACTAAAAAACTCAAATATAACTAAAATTGAAAAAAAAAAAAAACTAAAATTGATGAAACCCTAAGCTTAATTAAAGGAGTAGAAGAGAATGAAGAGAGGAGCTGCAAGAGCGGTGGCGTCATGACAAAGGCAAAGGCAGTGCGGTAGGCGTTGGTTCTTTAGAGAAAAGAAAGATATAAGGAGAATAGAGATATCTAGAAAAACGAGAGAATGAGGAGAAATTCGCATCTTCTCCCAGATATTTTAAAAAACGTGACGGACAACGTCTCTTTGTCCATCACTTTTTTAAAAATGTTTGATAAAAAAATTTGACTAAAAAGTAACGGACTAAACGACACTGTCCATCACTTTTTTAAAGTGTTTGACTAGTCAATTTGACCAAAAAGCGACGGACTAGGAGATGTCGCCCGTCTGTAATTTTAAAAAATAATTAATAAATTAAAATTACTCACAAATGACAGACAACATGGTTATTATTTTATTTAATGATAATTATTTTTAATAAAAAGCAACAGACGATGTCTCTACTTATATTAAATAAATAATTAATAATTATATATATTTTGGCGCAAAAATCCGTCAAATAAAGCGACAGACAAAGAGATGTCGTCCGTCGCATTTTGTAAAAAAAAGAATTATTTTTATTAAAAGGCGATAGACAGTGAGGCAAACGGCGTCGCTTTTCGAAGCGACGTCGTCCGTCGTATTTTAGCAGATTTTTAGTAGTGAACAGAAATATTTTGTTTGACCAAAATGAAGAGAGAATATATACCATGAGTGAAAACCAAGAAAGACGGTGATGCAAATCAAGAGAATAATAATCTAATCCACGATCCTAAATTCTCTCATAAACCGTCTGCCAGACTGCACGTAATTCATCATCAACATCACCCTCAACAATTGGATCTTCTAATAATTGGGTTTGGATTATGGGGCACTGAATGTTAGGGTTTTGTCCTGATTTTCTTACCTTATTTGAAGTTTATTTTTTCCTAAAAGAAAAGACAAAACATTACCATAAATGTTTTTACTTTTCCTGAAAGGAAAATATAATATTCTTTCATATTTGAGTTATTATTTCCTTGGAAGAAAAGTTTGAAACTCTATAAATTGAAGACCCCACTTCTCATATCAAAAACACAAGAGCATCCACAATGTAGTTTATGGGGAGATTTTTCTCTTAAACATATTTATGTTTGTTTTTTCAATATTATATTAGTTTTATAATATGTAGGTCACTTGACCAAACACTATTAATAATATGTTTTTACTATGTTTTTATTTGTCATCTAATTTATCAATCATATGATTTTCAAATTATTAGCTTCCGCATAACGTCCTAATCACCTTCATAACCAACAAGTGGTATCAGAGCACATGGTTCAATGATCCAATGGTTCAACAAGATTGAAGAAAGGTTCAAGTGGTTTCAAATGAATTTGCAACATTTTTTATGATAATGAAGATTTTTGTTAAGCTACATGTGGAGAAAATTTTCAAATATATTTTCAACAATCCTACTGCTCTATCCTTAAAAACAAAATAAATTTCCAACCCCAGCAAACTTTTAATGCTCGGGCTCCACTTTTAACTCATGCATCTTACTTTTAACGCATGAGCTCCACTTTTAACTCATGCATATTAATTTAAACGCATGAGCTCCACTTTCAACCCTGATCATAACTTTTAACACGGGGCTCCAATTTTAACCCATATCAAATTTTAAATCATGGTAAGCAGCAGTGATACATGAAGATTGTGTGAAGAAAGAGGATCAAGATTATGATGCAAGAAAATTCAAGCCAAAAGGGGAGATTTGTTAGGGTTTTGTCTTTATTTTCTTACCTTATTTGAAGTTTATTTTTTCCTAAAAGAAAAGACAAAACATTACCATAAATGTTTTTACTTTTCCTGAAAGGAAAATATAATATTCTTCCATATTTGAGTTATTATTTCCTTGGAAGAAAAGTTTGGAACTCTATAAATTGAAGACCCCTCTTCTCATATCAAAAACACAAGAGCATCCACAATGTAGTTTATGGGGAGATTTTCTCTTAAACATATTTATGTTTTTTTTTTTGAATATTATATTAGTTTTATAATATGTAGGTCACTTGACCAAACATTATTAATAATATGTTTTTATTTGTCGTCTAATTTATCTGTCATATGATTTGCAAATTATAAGCTTCCGCATAACACCCTAATCACCTTCATAACCCAACACTGAAATGGGTGGATAGGAGAAAATTAAATAGATTGGGATTTAAAAAAAATGTTGTTAGTTATAAGGGTAACAATGGACCAAAAAGATAGATTGAGGGGTATTTTTGACCCAATATGTGAATGAGTATATTTAAACCTTTTCAAATAGTCCAAGGATATTTTTGACCCTTTTCCATTATTGTTATTATTATGCTAAATGAGTAAGAGCAAGGGCACAGCTACAGTGTGTCGAGGGTGTCCAATTAGACACCCTTCGTAGAAAATTTTTATTGTATATATAGGTAAAATGTTACTTAATATGTGTATAAATATACTTTTGGACACCTTGAAATCAAGTTGATGAGTAGATCAGTGGTCGAAGGCTTACCAATAGAGTCAAGCCATTCGTGCACATGCATGATCAATAATAACTGTTACTTTTGAAATGTTATTTATCGATAATTTCTTAATTAATTTTATAGTCTTTTTATAAGAGAATTTTATTTTTATACATAAAATTTCAAAAAAGTCTTTTTCTAATTCAATTAAAAAGTGGCAAATAGATTTAATTTTCTCGTAAACATCTCTAAAAGGAATAAAAATATCAATGGTCAATATTTGAATTCTCATTCGATGTATCTTTTTACTTTCTTTTACGTTACATTAAAGATTTTAAATAAAACTTAAAAATATTCTACAATTCTGCCAAAATCTAAAGCAAAAATATTTACAAGGATTTTTTTTCTTCATAAAATCTCGTTTGATGTTGGTCTCCATTCTCGTGTCTCACGATTATCGTTGTCGTTGCTAGAAGCTGATGAAATGTTAAAGCCTAAAATGGTTCTTTCTAGGCTTAACTATCTTCAGGTTTTCATTCTTCTTCATTTAATTTCATTATTAAATTAGATATGACTCATTAGAGCTAAATATTATGCATATTGTTTGTAAAATTTTGATGCATCCAATTATTTAAAAAAGTCAATTACAATAATACATGGTTTAATTTCAAAAAATATGGTTCACCTATTTGTCAAAAAAAAAAAAGTTACTTGTATTACGCTTGGATACCCTTTGTAAAATTTATGGCTACGTCACTGAGCTAGAGGTACCGTTGTAGAATAAAATAGACCTAAACAGAGGTGGTGACTTGAGAAATTGGTCAAAACATATTGCAATTACTAAATATATACAAATTTATACACTATATTTATCAAATATAGGAAGAATTTTAAAACAAAATATCAAATATTGCGAGAGTTTTTGAAATTCATCAAGTATAAGTAATATAATAATTTTTGAATATTGTTTTGTATTTGTGATACAATAACTTTTTTAATTCGTTATCATTGATACAAAGTAAAATGATTTACCACTAATACGTAGCAAGTTTCAGAAAATATTGTATTTATTGATATAAAATATATTTTAGAAAATGTTGTTAGATTTGGTAATCATTAATTGTTATATCAAAGCTCGAACTATTACTATTTTAAAAAAAGTCACACAAATATTTCTTCGTACTTAACAAAGCTGTCAAAATAGACTTGGCCCATAAGGTCAAACCCAACTTATTCTCTATGCAAGTGGGATTGAGCTAAAATTTCATCGGTCCATTTAGAAGTGATCAACAGTCCAGGCTCTCTTGGTTAGTCGGCCTTAAAGGATTGAGTTGAGGTCAGAAAGAATAACTAATTTTATTTCAGATTGCAAAATACTTTATGTTGAGATTGTGCCAACAATTACTTAGAAAATGCAATTTTTAATGAAAAAGTTTAAAGGCTAGGTTGTCTTAATCAGCAATTCACTTAGGATCATTTGGTTGGGAATAAATTATTACAAAATTAGTTATTTTGGGATAAATTATTTTATCATGTATATAAGATAATTTATCCAATCACTAAGGGATCATTTGGTGTGATGGATAAGAGAAAGTTCTGATGAAACAAAATTTTAGTGTCTCTTATTAATCTCTTGTTTGATTACACGAGACGGGATAACTTATCCTAGGATTAATAAATATTACTAAGATAAGTATCCCTCCCTAGAGGTAGAATAGTAATATTAGGATATCTTATCATAGGATAAAGTATGTGTAATCACAAAAATATCCTCTTACACTCTCTTTTATACACCAACTAGCATGCGTGCCCGTGCGTTGCGCGGAGATTACTAAAAAATACGTAATTGTTCAAATACATTACATCATATTGATTTTATAAAAATAACTTTAAAACTTTATATATATATATATATATATATATATATATATATATATATATATATATATATATATTTAATATCATCTAAAAGAGAATAAGTTTATGAACCAGTAAAAGTATATTTAGAACTTTTTTGGTAGGAATTCATATTTTTAAGCTAATTGTATTTTCTTCTTTCTAAAATCTTAAGGTATTAAAAGAAGATAAATTTTCATCATTTTTCTTTATCTTTAATTATTTTTTATATTTTTTCGTATTATATATATATATATATATATATATAAAGAGAGAGAGAGAAATGTTTGAAATGAATAAGAACAATTCAATTTTTTTTTTTTTATAGATCATAACCATATTTGTAGAAAAGAAATCAACAACGTTATTGTTTCGTGACATCGTGACAACACCAATTAAAGGATTAAAAAAACTGAAATGAAAGTATTTGTAGCACTTATATGTAATCCGTTCATCCTTTATTTTTTTTTTCTTTTTTTTTTTTTTTTTTATCTTTGCACTTGTTAGACTTGTATGAGAACTTATTTTTTTCACTGCATTTGTTTCTAGAAGTTGTTTCTAGTTATTACTTGAGTAAAAAATGGAGACGAACACCAATTTGAAGTGTCATAAGCAAATTACTTGCTCGTGTTCCAAGTCTTCAATAAAACTAATAAAGTGATCATCCTGAATTGAAATAGAAATTCATGTTACGCTAATATACAAAAATAATTAATTAGAGTTCATGAATATTTTCCCTAAATTTTTTAATTAAAAACTTTCCAATGCAGCTGTATAAGATCATCCTAAATTGAAATAGAAATTTGTGTTATGTTAATTGTCATGCTCCGAACCTACACCCTGGATGTGGCCGGCACTCGAGAACCATCACTGGTCCCCAAGCAAACCCTTTGCCTGACTGATTGCTTAGCGGAAGACTTACTCAAGAAAAATGGAGACTCCAATTACCAAGCTTTAATTCATAATAACTCAAAACAACTTAGCTCAATGAATGTCGGGAAGTAATTAAATAAACATAAGCAAACAACTCAACATCTCAAAATATCACAAGGGAAACAATGAAAAACTCCTCAACTATTACTGTCTATAAAGCCCCTAAATACCACGATAGATGTCTGGACAAGACCCACGACGTCCTAACAAAGCTGAAATATAAATGTGGAACCCTCTAGAATCAAGAAGGCTAACCAAAGCTAACTGTAATGCAAATGGTATCAACGAAGCGCCTGCTGATGACCATCAACACATGTATCTACATCAAAAAAAGAAAAGATGCAGGTCGAATGACGTCAGTACATAGAATGTACGAGCATGTAACGGGAAAACTGAAAGCAATAGATAGCTAGACTGACAAGGCTGGAAGAAATACTCACCTCAACTCAATGCAAAGCAACAATGATAGATGCAATATTTAAAACATTATAAACAGGAAATAAAACTCAATGAATGTATAAAAATACAATAACATACTTTTTACTCTTATTTGGGAGATTCTCTAACTGACAACAATCACTACGAGCTACATGATGATACAACATCTCGCCCACACTGCCAATACTATCCTATACATTATTGGGGTATAGAACACCTCAACTAAGTGGATCCTCTAAGCTATGCTTAAAAGCAATAAGGAATCATCTAAAAAGTATGATCCTTTTACCAATGTTGGCATACATGGTTTACGAGGATTTTAAGTTGTCTGAACGCATCTCCATATCAGTGCTCAATACTACTCCCAATGATATATATACTCATGCTCAAATGTATAAAACATAACTCTTTCTCAACTTGAGGTAATTACTCAAAAGATCCTCTTAAAAGAGGTAGTACTCTGAAAACATTTATGAACTCATAACTCAATTTAAAAATTTATGTGTCCCTGTTTTAAATGTAAAAGTGTCACATCGGAGAATACTTAGTTCCCTAATACTCATTTTGAAATATGAAATACAACTCTTCTCATTCTCATACTCATTTACTCAAGATTCTGTTCAATAATATAGATGATTTCAAAGGAGTTCTCAAATTTGACTCAAAAGGACCTCTTAAACTTTCATCCTAACTTTACTTTAATTTGAAATGTAAATTTAGAAATGTGATTAGGATATGTAGGATCTCTCAAGGATTAATAAAGACTCTAAGAGTTAATATCAAGAAGAGAGTGAAGACATGATTTGAAAGAACACATACGAGATGAAGAACAGGGAAGAAATGGTCTTGACGACCCTGGCGCAAAGAGCTAGGCTTCCAATTACTGAGGGGAATTTTAGGCGCAGGGCACCAGACCTTAACCTGCAACGCTCAGGTCTTGGCGCTTTAAGGGAACGATTCCCTACCCCAAAACCTAGATTTTTGACAAATTTTCTTGCTCAATCTCGGGGTCGTAACTCATCTAGAATCGATTAGTTTATTCATAAATCTCTTCGATTGACAACACAACACAAAATCATCAAAATTCCACTAAAAATCTATCAAGAAATACCACTCTTCCTCAAGGCCCTCACCTCAAGAACTCATAAACATCCATTGTTAAAAAATAGAAGCTAAAACTCAAGAACTTTTCAAGAATCTCAATACAAACGATTTCAAGAACGGATTTACGAATGAAATTTCATTATTGGTGTGAGGGGGAATAAACCCAACACTATGAGAAGCTACCCAACACTATGAGAAGCTTACGTAACTGGAAAGAACACTTTTTCTTGGCGAAATTCTTCAATTCTTGGAAGAACGCTTGAAAACCCTTTTTTCCTCTTCTTGAAACTTAGCCCTTAAAGTCTAAGAGTTAAGGAATGTGAAAAAATGACTTAGTCTAATTAGACCCCTTAACTTGGGTGGGTAAAACATGGGTAGGCCTATAGGGGTAAGGAAAAGACCAAAATACTCTTTCCTTAAACGGATGGAAAGCCTTAACTAGAAAGGCTCTACTCAAATGGGCATAACTTCTTACTTCTAGCTCGAAATTTAGCAAACTCGGCGGCATTGGAAAGAGGACTAGAAAACCTTTGATTTGATAGCTCATGAACCCTCTAATTCTTTCTTTGCAAAAAGTTATGGTTGTTTGAAGTTGACCCAAAACTAAAAATTGATCGAAGTTCGAGGTGTTACAATATCTCCCCTTGGGAACATTCATCCTCGAATGAGATCACACTAACCAGAACAGGGTAGGAAGCATCTAACAACCCCGACCCAACCACACAACATGCAATTAATATAACTCAGCATATTAACTTGAAAAAGTACTTTGCAATGAGTTAGTACCTTGGTCTGGAATTTCTTCGGAAGGAAAGAGATGAGAGCATCTATTCTTCATATCCTCCTCGGCCTCCCAAGTAGCTTCCTCAACAAATTGATTCCTCCATAAGACCTTGACCGATGCAACCTCCTTAGTTCTCAATTTGCGAACCTAATGATCAAGAATCTGAACGGGCATCTCCTCAAAAGATAGGTTGTCTTTAATACTAATATTTTTGGTAAGTATAATAACTGAAGGATTGCACATACACTTCTTCAACATAGAAATGTGAAATACTTGATAGATTGATGCTATCTGTGACGGTAGCTCCAACTCATAAGCTATATTGCCAATTCTCTTGGATATCCGGTAAGAACAAATGTACCAGAAACTGAGTTTCCCCTTCTTACCAAATCTCATAACACCATTCATGGGTGAAATCTTCAAGTAGACCCAATCATCAACTTCAAATTCTAAGTCTCTCCTCCTAACATCTGTATAAGATTTCTGATGACTCTGCACGGTTTTTAGCCCTTCCTGAATAATCTTCACTTTCTCCATGGCTTGATGAACCAAGTTTGGCCCCATCAACTCAACTTCACCAACCACAAACTAACCAATAGGCGATCTACATCTTCACCCGTAAAGAGCCTCATAAGGAGCCATTTGGATACTAGAGTGATAGTTGTTATTGTAAGCAAACGCTATGAAAGGCAAGTGGTCATCCCAATTTCCTTTCAAATCCATAACACATGCCCTCAACATATCTTCTAAGGTCTAGATTGTGCGCTCTACTTGACCATTAGTTTTAGGATGAAAAGTAGTGCGTAGATTACCTTCGAACCCAAACCTTTCTGGAAAGACTTCCAAAACTCAGCAGTGAATTGTGCACCTCTATCTGAAAGGATAGACACAGGAACTCCATAAAGTCATACTATCTCTTGAATATGTAATCTAGCATAGTCTTCTGCTGAATCGGTAGTCTTTACCTGTAAGATATGGGTTGATTTAGTCATCCGATATATAATCACCCAAATTGAATCATGTTGCCTGTGAGATTGTGGCAAGCCAGTAATGAAATCCATATTAATCATCTCCCACCTTCATTCCAGAATAGCCACATTCTGAGCCACACCACCGGACCTCTGGTGCTCTACCTTGACTTGTTGGAAATTCGGGCACTTCATAATGAAATCTGCAATTTACCTCTTAATGCTACTCCACCAATAGACTTCTCTCAAGTAACTATACATCTTTGTGGAACTGGGACAGATTTAGTATCTAGAACCATAGGCTTCTTCCATGATCCCCTCGTGGAGCTCATCCACCTTTAACACACACAATCTACCTTGATATCTCAACACATAATCTTTCCCTTGTTCAAAATCCATCACCTTCTGCTGATGAACATTTGTCTTTAGTTCAAGCAAAATAGGGTCTTAGTCTTGTTTCTCCTTCACTTCAGATACTAGTGACGATTCAGCCTCATTCATCACCACAACTCCACCTTCACTAGAATCCAATAAACGGACTCCAAAATGGGCAAGTCTATGAACTTCCTTAGCCAATTCTCTCTTCCCTTCCTTAACATGGGCAATACTTTCCATAAACAACCTTCTCAAAGCATCAACAACAACATTAGCCTTACCTGGGTGATAGAGGATATGCATGTCGTAATCCTTGAGCAATTATAACCACCTTCTCTATTTGAGATTAGGCTCTTTCTGACTGAATACATACTGGAGACTCTTGTGATCAGTGAACACATCTATATGAATACCGTAGAGATAATGGCACTATATTTTCAAAGCAAATGCTACCGCTACCAACTCGAGATCATAAGTCGGGTAATTCTTCTTGTGAATCTGGAGTTGTCTAGAGGCATAGGCTATTACCTTACCATTCTGCATCAATACACAACCAAGTCCAACCCTGAATGCATCACAATTAACAACACAGCCTTTTGTACCTTCTAGTAGGGTCAATAATAGGGCAGTAGTCAACCGAGTTTTTAATTCCTGAAAGTTTTTCTCACAACCTTCAAACCATTGAAACTTAATTGTTTTCTAATTCAACTTCGTCAATGTGGATGAAATAGATGAGAACCCCTCAACAAACCTTCTACAGTAACCAGCCAATCCCAAGAAACTCCTTATATTAGTTGGAGATGTGGGTTTGGGCCAGTTCTGCACTACTTCAATCTTCTGAGTGTCAACTCGAATCCCTTATTTAGATACAATGTGGGCTAAGAATGCCATTGACTAAAGCCAAAACTCACACTTACAAAATTTAGCATACAACTCTCTATCTATTAGTGTTTGGAGAAATATTCTGAGATAACTAGCATGATCCTCCTCACTCATCGAATAAATTAGTATATCATCAATGAATACGATAACAAACATGTCAAGACATGATTTAAACACTTTGTTCATAAGATCCATGAACATTGTAGAAGCATTAGTCAAGCCAAAAGACATAACAAGAAACACATAATGACCATAATGGGTCTTGAATGTTGTTTTTGGGATGTCACTTTCCCTTACTCTCAACTAATGATAGCCATATCAAAGATATATCTTAGAAAAGCAAGTGGAACCCTGAAGTTGGTCGAAAAGGTCATCAATTCTCGAAAGGGGATACTTATTCTTTATGGTGCTTGTTCAACTGGCGGTAATCAATATACATTCTAAGGAACCATCTTTATTTCTAAAAAATAAGACCAGATCGTCCCAAGGTGAGACACTAGGTTGAATGAAACTCTTATCAAGAAGATCCTTCAACTACTCTTTTAACTTGGCTGGAGCCATTCTATATGGTGGAATGGAGATAAGTCGAGTAACAGGAAGAAAGTCTATGTTGAAGTTGATTTCTCTCTCTGGAGGGACTCCGGGAAGATCATCACCTCTAGAAACTCATTCACAACTGGAACTGACACAATAGGCGGTGTCTCACTAGAGTCATTAACTCGAACTAAGTGATAGATGCACCTCTTGGAAACTCACTTTCTAGCCTTAAGGTATGAGATAAAATAACCCTTAAGTACTGCTGAACTACTTCTCCACTCTAAAACTTGCTCATTTTGAAACTGAAGCTTGACTACTCGAGTTCTAAAATCAACTGAGGCATAACAAGCATGAGGCCAATCCACACCTAGAATAACATCAAAGTCCACTATATCTAGGTCATCTAAGTCAACCATGGTGTCCTTGTGATTGACAGAGATGGTACAATCACGATAAACTCTTTCTGCTAGAATAGGCTCACCAATAGGTGTGGAAATACTGAAGGGCTCAAAAATTTATCCGGGAAGAATATCGAACCTCATAGCTATATAAGGAGTCATAAAAGATAGACTCGTACCTAGATGAAGTAATGCATATACATCAAAGGTAAAGACTTTGATCATACCAGTGACAACATCTGGTGAATTCTCCTGCACTTGGCGACTGGTTATAGCATACAGACAGTTGGCACCTCCGTCTATCCCTGAAGTAGCTCCTTTCGCAGCAGCTCTATCTACCAGAGCTGCTGAAGAAGATTGGGCTTTGTTGCCCTCATTACCATTACCCTTCCTATTCTTAGGGCAATCTCTCATGAAGTGGCCTGTCTGACCACACTTGAAACAGCCAGTGGCGCCATAACGCTCGTAGGTGGTTTCTACCACACTTAACATATGTAGGGGTCCAATTAGCCCCTTGTGCCATACTACCCTGAGACTGAGTAGGTCGAGCTTTGGGTTCTGAAAGTTCCTGAAATCACCTCTGTTCTTTGGTGCAGGTGCACTAGCTGATGATGCAGTAGGTCCAGGTGACCTTTATTGAAAAGATAATCGGTTAACATTTCCGGTCTTCTGTTGTCCGGACACATGACCTGTTGTCTTAGCCCTCTTACTACAGAACTCTTCTCTGTCTTTAAGCTTATCTTCCTCAACTTGATGCAAATGGATCATAAGCCTGGCTATTCCATTTCCCCTATCAACATTGCCGCCTTACCTTCCTTACTTGACAAGCGGGATAACCCAAAGATGAACAAGCTTATCCAGCTTCTCATATCAAGCACTATCACCGGAGCATAACGGGACAACTAGGTGAACTTGAGGTTGTACTCACACATACTTATGGACTCCTATTTCATATTCAAAAATTCCCTCACCTTTGCTTCCTTTAGCTCACGGGGAAAGAAGCGCCCTAAGAAGACACTTTCAAAAATAGCCTTACTCACCAGTGATGCCCCTTCAACCCTGCTCTTCTTCCATTGGTTGTACCAAATCCTAGCAACACTCTTGAGTTGGTTGTAGCTAACTCCACGCGCTCAACATCAGCGACACGCGTTACCTCAAACACCTTCTACAGTTCCTCCACAAAGTTCTCCGGATCCTCAGTGACATTTGACCCTGTGAATTTTGGGGGATTCATCCTTAAGAACTCATGGATCCTAGATGTATCAGCCACATCCTGATGAACCACTATTTGTTGCCCAACTTGATTTGCCACAACTTGGCTCAATATTCGGATAGCATCCCGAAACTCAGCATTGGTGATTTCTCCTTAGGGGTTGCACTTCTGGTGCATTAGGAACCACTTGATCTTGTGGATTAACATTCCTCCAAGCAAGACATCCTCGAACAACTCTTTGTGGAGGCATGATCTAAAAAAGATATGTGCAAGCATGAATTAGAAGAAAACTTTCATAGAGTTGAACTCTAACACAAAAAACAAAAGTAAGAAGAAGTGAAATGTTTCCTAAATGTTGTAACCTCCTAATTATAGATGTAGCGCACTTCACACCAATAACAAGAACTCTACAAATACGGCTTCATTGACACCATAGGACTTTTGAACTCTGTGCTCTGATACCAAGTTTGTCACACCCCAAGCCTACACCCTGGATGTGGCCGACACTTGAGAACTATCGCTGGTCCACAAGCGAACCCTTGGCCTAGCTGACTGCGTAGCGGAAAACTTACTCAAGTAAAATGGAGACTCCAATTGCCAAGCTTTAATTCATAATAACTCAAAACAACTTAGCTCAATGAATGTCTAGAACTAATTAAATAAACATAAGCAAACAACTCAACGTCTCAAAACATCACAAGGTAAACAGTGAAAGACTCCTCAACTACTACTTTCTATGAAGCCACTAAATACTGCGATAGATGTCGAGACAAGACCCACGACATCCTAACAAAGCTGAAATATAAATGTGGAACCCTCTGAAATCAAGGAGGCTCACCAAAGCTAACTGGAATGCAAATGGTATCAAAGAACCCCCTATTGATGACCCTAAACACATGTATATACAACATAAAAAGATGTAGGTTGAATGGCATCAGTACATTGAATGCACGAGCATGTAAGGGGAAAACTGAAAGAAATAGATAATTGGACTAAGAAGGCTTGAAGAAATACTCATCTCAACTCAACTCAATGCAAAGCAACAATGATAGATGCAATATTTAAAACATTATAAACAGGAAATAAAACTCAATGAATGTATAAAAATACAATAACATACTTTTTACTCTTATTTGGGAGATTCTCTAATTGACAATCATCACTACGAGCTACATGATGATACAACATCTCGCCCACACTGCCAGAACTATCCTATACATTATTGGGGTATAGAACACCTCAACTAAGTGGATCCTCTAAGCTATGCTTAAAATCAATAAGGAATCATCTAAAAAGTATGATCCTTTTACCAATGTTGGCATACATGGTTTTTGAGGATTTTGAGTTGTCTGAACTCATCCCCATATCAATGCTTAATACTACTCCCTATAATATATATACTCATGCTCAAATGTATAAAACATAACTCTTTATCAACTTGAGGTAATTTCTCAAAAGATCCTCTTAAAAGAGGTAGTACTCTGAAAACATTTCTAAATTCATAACTCAATTTAGAAATCGATGTTTCCTTCTTTTAATTGTAAAAGTGTTACATTGGGGAATACTTAGTTCCCTTATACTCATTTTGAAATATGAAATACAACTCTTCTCATTCTCATACTCAATTAATCAAGATTCAGTTCAAAACTATAGTTAATTTCGAAAGAGTTCTCAAATTTAACTCAAAAGGACCTTTTGTACTTTCCTCTTAAATTTACTTTATTTTGAAATGTAAATTTAGAGATGTAATTAGGATATGTAGTATCTCTCGAGGATTAATAAAGACTCTAAGAGTTAATATCAAGAAGAAGAGAGCAAATACATGATTTTGAAGAACACGTATGGGACGAAGAATAGATAGGAAATGGGCCTGACGACCCTGGCGCAAAGCTGGAGCAAGGCACCAGACCTCCAATTACTGAGGGGACTTTTGGGTGCACTGTAGGTGGAGGGTTCCAACCCTCAACCTGTAACACCCAGGTCCTGGCGCTTTGATGGCGCGATGCCCCCACCCGAATCCCTGATTTTTGATGAATTTTCGTACTCAATCTCATGTCCTAACTCATCTGGAATTGATTACTTTCTTCCAAACTCTCTTTGTTTCATAACCCAATAAAAAATGATCGAAATTGCACTCAAAATCTATCAAGAAATACCACTCATTCATAAGACCCTCACCTCAAGAACTCAAAAACCTCCATTATTAAAGAATAGAAGCTAAAACTCAAAAACTTCTCAAGAATCTCAATACAAACGATTTCAAGAACGAATTCACGAATGAAATTTCATGATTGGCATGAGGGCGAACAAACCCAACACTATGAGAAGCTTACATACCTCAAAAGAACATTTTTTTCTTGGCGAAATTCTTCAATTCTTGGAAGAATGCTTGAAAACCCTCTTTTCCTCTTCTTGAAACTTAGCCCTAAAAGTCTAAGCATTTAGGAATGTGAAAAAAATGACTTAGTCTAAATATAAACCCTTAACTTGGGTGGTTAAAACGTAGGTAGGTCTATAGGGGTAAGGAAAAGACTAAAGTACCCTTTCCATAAACGGATGGAAAGCCTTAACTGGAGAGACTTCACTCAAACGGGCATAACTTCTTCCTCCTAGCTCAAAATTTAGCAAACTTGACAGCGTTGGAAAGAGGACTCGAAGACCTTCGATTTGATAGCTGATGGACCCTATAATTCTTTTTGGACTAACATTTATGGTAGTTTGTGTGAACACCTAATTTTTGACGTGTTTAATTTACTCCCACAATATATAGTAAGGTCTTTTCTTATAATTTTGTTTTATATTTTTTATTTTGGTTTGTTTGTATTATTTTTCTTTATTGTTTCAAATGACCCAATTTTGATTGAATTGGGCTGATTTTGACCCAATTCTGATTACCAATCAATTTTAGACCCGGTCCATTAGCAATGGTCAAGACTGAATCTCAACCATTCATAACATTTTGATCCAAGGGCTCTTATGTGACCCTACCAAAAAAATAAAAGACTCCAAAAATTAAATTTGTGGACCTATTTTGAGTTTATTTTCTTCTTCCCTTTTCTTCCCACCATCGCCGCCATCATCGTCGACTGGCCACTGCCACTGCCCCTGGCAGCCACCACCCCATTGCCGGAAAATTTCTCCAAAATTTTATCGTTTCTTCCTTTCACCCTCGTCTATATAAATCCACAAACCATTCATCTTTATCCGTAGCTAAACTTCATAGATGTAAGAAAAAACGAACACAAATCATCACTTTTTATTAGATTTCTGAAGTTTCGATCATCCCCATCATATACCCTTTACATAAATGTATAGAGTTCTTTAAGGACTATCTTTTGATATAAATTTTATGTCAAAATTCCATCGAAAAATTCCCGGTGAAGTTTTCCGGCAACCCCCATTCACCCAAATTTCTATGTTAATTTTTTTCCCTCTATCTGAATCCGCCACTATCATAACCTTTTTTTTAACCATATAAGTCATTTTGGTGCCGGATTTTGTATTGTTTTGTTAGTGTTCTTTAAGTTTAGTCATGTTGAAGTTTTTGCTTGAAGTTATTTTGAATTTTATTTTTATTTTTTATTTTTATTTTCTGCCTTATTTGTTGTGTTTGATCTTCAAGATAGGTTAGATGTTTGAAATTTTTTGTTAGTAGGCTGGTTCTTCTTTTGATTTTTGGGTCTTGATCAAATGGGTCTACATTTTGGGCCTATTTTAAATTTTTCAGATGGCTCATTTAGCTATTATTCTATTAATGAATAAAAGAATGGACCATCTAAAAGGGCAATGCAGTCTTTTTAAAATTAATCTTCTCTTGGGAAAAGAAAAGAGAAAAGAGAAAAGAAGAAATTTCATTGGCCATATTGCGTGGCACATTGAGAAGGTAAAGAGTCAATGCATTGACTCTTAAATTTTCAAGAAGAGTGTTGTTTAATATTCTACGCATATTTAAACCCCATTCTTCTTTCATTTCAAAAGAAAGGAAGAACAAGACAAAAAAGGCACACAAAAAAGAAGAAGAAAAATTAGAAAGAACAGAGAGTACCAATATCTTCTAAAAATAAAGAGAAAAAAAGAAATATTCTAGAATTGAAAGAAAAACAATCATCTTTTGTGAAATTGTTGGTTCAACTAGTATTGCTTTCACCATTTGCTTGTCATCACCTTTAGGAATTTTCTTGTACATTTCACAATGTAATTTTAAATTAATGTATCATGTTCTTTTTATATTTTGATTAAGTTGTTTGTATTAAGTTTGTTTGATTTGGCCAAGTCTATTGTGATTCTTATATGATTATGTTTTATTATTATGTACATATATGTTTATTATTAATGAGGTGTTTAGTTTAATTTTATGTTATTATGGATTTGATACATCAACTCATGTTTTCCCTAAAAAAAAAAAATCAAAGTTTTTTTTGTTGTATTTTAGTTTCTGATTTTCAAAGAAAAAAAGTGGCTGCTTTTTTGCGAAAAACATAAACTGGTCATTCTTGCAAATAAATATGAATCTGGTCATTTTGTAAATACTTTTAAAAAATATATATATAGATTTTTCCTCTTAAGTCAATATATGGAATTGGTTATTGAAACAAAAATGCAAATTTGATTGTATTTTGGTTAGTAATTTAATTATTAGACAAATTGACTATTTTTGTAAAAAAACAAAAATTCAAAAGAGAGCAATGTGATCATTTTATGTAAAATTGAAAATTTTAACTAAAATGATAATTTCTGAAATTTTATCAATATTCGAAAAAAAAAGTCTTTTAATTAAGGAAATCTTTTTTTTTCTGTTTTAATTTGTTGTTATTGTCAAATAGTGATACTTTCAAAAAAAAAAAATTAGTTAGCATTTTGCAAAAAAACATAAATCATTTTCATGTCAATATGCTACAACAAGTTCATTTATTCATTAATTTTTTTATCATTATTAAATAAAATTTGAGTCATTAATTATTAGTTTTCAGATTTAGATACTTAAATTTTTTAATAGTTATCTTATATATATTTTAAATTATTAAATGGTTAATTTTAAGTAATTCTTTAATAGTTAAATTTAATATTTGAATTTCGAATTTAAAATAATTACAAATAGTTGATTTTATTTTTTTAAATGATTTTTAAAATAAAATAGTAATTTATTATTTAATCCTGTTACATGCAATAAATATTTTTAAAAAGCCTGTTTTTTGTGGTGCTGACACGTAGGCGCTATCACCTCTCGTATTATATATATATATAATAACAATTTATATTTAACATTCTTCTTTTTATTATTGATTGCATTTATAAAAAGAATTAAAAAATTCCTAATTATTTATTTTGAAATAAATAAAAAAAATTAAAATAATTAAATAAATGTAACTAATAAAGATACAATTAACTATTTTTAAAATAAAAAGAATAGAAACAATTATTTCTAATCCTAAAAAAATCCGTTTAATTATTTTTTAAAATAAAAAATTTAAATTGAAAATAACTAACAAACACAAATTAAAACTATTTAAAAAAGTAAAATTTTAAGATTAAAAACTTTATGGTGCTGACATGTGACACTTTTTCTTCTTCGATTAGATATAGATAGAATTACATTCATGTATATTAACATAATTTTTAACAACTATAATAACGCTAACAACCTTAATTAATAGTTGTTTTTATGATGATATATTTTTGGAAAAGGGGCCTAAAATACCCTCAAACTCTTAGAATTGGTACAAAACCACCCTTCATTCTCCTATTAGCTCCCAAATACCCTTGACATCCACCTTTGGATCCAATATTGACCATTTTTTTAACAATCACTTATTTAAATAATTTTAATTAACTCCTTATATACTTGGTGATATTCTATTGGTCACATTTTAAATAATTTGAATTAATACCCTCCTGTAATGACCTGTTCCCATCATTATAGAAAATCCATCGGGGAACGAATTTGGATCAGAAAACCTTTTCGTAGTAGCTTGAGAATTCCTACCCTAGTCCAGATTTGGACGAAATCAGAGTCAGTAAGGTCTATGGATAACTAGTAATGAAGGAGATATCTAATTATGAATTTGACCACAGAGTAGATAGCTAAGATGTTAAGGAACCCGTACTACTTTACGGAATCGAGTTCGAGCGAGTAGAACTCCTGAAACTGATCTTAGCGTGAACGGGTAGTTTCTAAGTGTCATGGGTTGAAGGTGTGTTGTGAAATGGAGGCTTGAAACTCTAAATTCGACTCTCTATTTTCGTGCAAGCCGCTAGGGCAGGATTATTCCCGCCAAGGCGGGGCAGTTATGCCGGGATGGGGGCCGCCATAGCAGGTCAGTCATGACTTATGTCGGAAATAAACCCCAAAGATGTTATTTTCTGCAAGTTTCATTCTTGAGAGCTATGAGACGACCCCAGGTGATTTCTTGATAGTTTTCCACAACTTTTTGGTGCTAAAGGTAAGGATTTTACTCCCCTAATCCGTTTTTCGATATTCTTGATTATATATTGTTGGGGAGGATCTTTGAACTGAATGGGATGGTGGGAAAAAACCCTAGCTGCACCTTAGGATCATGAGTTGGGTCTTGGGTTTGGGTTTGGTTTGTCAGAATCCGGGTAAATTAGACTTTAATTATTGATCCTCGTATTGAATTGATTGTTTGTAGACTTAGAATAAAAGGAAAGAATTTGGAAAGGGAAGAATCAAATTTCTTAGGAGGATTCAAGCTTGTTTTTTAGGTAGGTGATGGTTTGATTTCATGTTTTATGTGATGTATGTTAGCAATTGCTTCATTGTAATGCATGTATGTATGCAAATGTTGCACTATTGATCACACGTAATGCAAATGAGTATAAATGAATAATTGTATGCCATGAACCAATACTTGATTGTATGATTTTGAGAATGTACACTGTGATTGTGGCCTGTTGAATGGATCACGTGTTACGTTCCAACACACTGACTGGGATTGGATGTCACATACCACATACATAGTGGAACGGGTGTCACGTTTTGACATATTAATTGGGATCGGGTACCACGTTCCGGTGCACTAATAGTATGGGTATGAGTTCCATGAGAGAACCATTGAATTGTCGTAATTATTTGTTAAAGAGAATGTGGAATTGTAAGTTGCTCATGATTGATAACCGATATATGTGTTATATTTTGTGCATGTCATATTTACTATGTTGTGGCTGCTTATGTATGTTCGCTTACTGGAATAGCCACGTGATCCTACTAGTACATTGTGCTTGTGTACTGATACTACACTTGCTCTTTCTTTGTTGTGTACAGGGCATCTTCAGGCGGTTACTGACATACCTCATTTAGGAGATAACTGATCGAGATCGAATTCAAGGGTAAGCCAACTCTTCCAAGCAGCCATGAGTTCTCCTTTAGTTCAGTCCGTCTTACTCGGACCTAGATTAGTACTTTAGATGTTCAGTTGTTTAGATTTCAGGGTTGTACCCCATTTTCCTTAGACTTATGGTTTATTAGAGTTTTGGTACACTGACTTTCAGTTTCTAGGGAATATTTCTGCAATGTTTTGATAGTCGTTGTTAGACTTTTGGAGTTTATGGGAACTCTACTTTATTTCTACATTTAAACATGCTTATGTATCTTTAAATGTGTAGTTCTTGAGTTAGCTAATTAGTATTAATGGTTCTCCCATCGGAGGGTTAGTATGGGTGTCAGTCACGATGGTCTGGGTCGTGACAAAGTTGGTATTAGAGCCCTAGGTTCATTGATCTCGGGGTACCAAAACGAGTCTAGTAGAGTCTTACAGAATGGGGAGACGTTTGTACATTTCTTCGAGAGGTTATAGGAAATTTCTCTATTTTCTCTTGTCTCCTTGCGTGCTATAACTTGATTCCAATTGGTATCTGGTGATCCGAATTGGTATCTAATCTTCTTCACTCTTCTGTCTACGGATGGTTAACACTAGGTTCAACAGTGTCAGGCCCGCAGTTCTCATCATCGAGCCAGCTTAGGAATTCATAACAAGAGGTTGCGGTCGAGGCAGGGGTAGAGGGAGAGCAAGGGGCAGGGGCAGAGGAAAGGTAGCACCCGCTAGGGGTGGAGATCCGGTTGAGAATGCTCCCAGAAATGAGAATCCTCATTCGCATCATGAAGAGATAGAGGAGAATATTGAGGTTGAGAATGATGAGGATTTTGGACAAGAGGAAGAGGTGCAGGTGGGGACTACATGTATTCCTCCCTTAGACCTAGTGTTAGCTCAACAGATTATGCCTTTCTAGAAAGGATTGGTTGGTCCTGGAGTTCCTCCCGCAGTTTAAGCAACTCAAACTCCCGCCAACCCCCTATTGCTATTACTGTCCCCCCAAGGTGGGTGGAATTACAGGTACTGATGCCTTCTTCCATCCTTTGTTAGGTCCTGTGATGAATGGTAATGAACATGAAATGTTGACCAAGTTCCTGAAACTGAAGCCTCCGGTATTCCATGGTTCTGAGAGTTAGGATGCCTGTGAGTTCATCTTAGATTGGTATGAGAGACTGCATTGGAGTAGAGTTTGTGACTTTTCAGTTTTAAGGTGAGTCTAAGCAGTGGTGGAGGGCTTATGTGGAATGCAAATCGTCAGCTTTACCTCCACTCACTTGGACCCAGTTTCATGCTATGTTCTTAGAGAAGTATGTGCCCTGGACCTTGAGAGATCATAAGAAGGATGAGTTCATGGCTTTAGAGCAGGGTGGCATTTTTGTAGCTACTTATGAGGCTAAGTTCCATGTTTTGTCTAGATATGCTATGCAATTAGTGACTACTGAGGAAGAGATGATCTGTCTATTTATCAAGGAACTAAATTCTGACTTACAGATATTGTCTGTGCACATGACTTCTACAGGAAAAAGCTTTAATGAGGTAACGGGTTTTGTGAAGAAAGTAGAAGGAGTGAGGCGTAATTGGCAGGCTAAGGCGTTGGCTAAGAAAGCTAAGAGCATAGGTAACTTTTAGGGTTCCTACTCTAGAGATTCAGGGAGGCCGACACTTGCAGCCCGACCAATACAGTCCGCTATGCCCACTTCTACAGGTAATTACTTGGGAACTCCACCTCAAAATTTGATTCAGGATAGCCAAAGAGCCGCACCTTGGGAATCAGGCCATTTTTTATCGTACTTATTATAACTGTGGAGAACCTGGGCATATAAGGAGAGATTGTCCCCACCTACGCATATTGGACACCGCACAACAACAGACTAGAGCAGTGGTACCCACGGGATATGGTAATAATAGTCGAGAACGTCCATAAGGTGGGTGAGGAGGATATCAGTGAGGCCGTAGAGGTCGGGAAAATGGTAACGCAGGTAGAGGTACGACACAACCAGGCAGGGAAATCGCTCATCAAGATGATAGGGCTCAGTGTTACGCCTTTTTAGGCAAGAGCGAGGTAGAATTTTATGACGCAGTGATCACAGGTACCATTTTTGTCTATGACCGAATGGCTAATGTGTTATTTGATCCAGGTTCTACTTATTTTTATGTGTCCGTTCAGTTTGCCTTGGGTTTTGATATGATTTGTGATATACTTGATGCCTCCATCCATGTTTCTACCCCAGTTGGAGAGTCTGTCATAGTCACTCATGTTTATCGTGCTTGTTCTGTTATGTTTATGGGTTTCCAAACTTAGGCTGATTTGGTTATATTGGATATGACAGAGTTTGATATAATCTTAGCCTTGACTTGGTTATCCCCCTATTATGTTGTGCTTAATTGTAATACTAAGTCTGTGACTTTAGAGATTCTAGGTAGGGAAAGGTTAGAGTGGGAAGAGGTGTACAAGCCTAAGCCTGCTAAGATCATATCCTCCATTTGGGCTAGGAAACTGGTGAGGTAGGGATGTTTGGCATATTTGGCTCATATTTGGGATGTTGAAGTTGAGTCTCCCTTTATTGAGTCTATTCATGTGGTGTCAGAATTTAGAGAAGTGTTTCCTACCGATTACCTGATATGCCTCCAGATAGAGATATAGATTTCTGCATTGATTTGGAACCTAGTACCCTCCCCATCTCCATCCCTCCTTATCGCATGGCTCCGGTGGAGTTTAAAGAGCTTAAGGCTCAAATTCAAGAACTTCTTGATAAAGGTTTCATTCGTCCTAGTGCTTTTCTGTGGGGGTGCTCCTGTCTTGTTTGTTAAGAAAAAATATGGTAGTATGAGGATGTGCATAGACTACCGGCAATTGAATAGAGGCATTATTCGAAATAAGTACCCATTGCCTCGAATAGATGATTTGTCTGACCAGTTGCAGGGTGCATCCGTTTTCTCTAAGATTGATCTAAGATCTAATTACCATCAGTTAAAAATTAGGCCTGAGGATATACCAAAAAGGGCATTTAAGACTCGTTATGGGCACTATGACTTTCTAGTTATGCCGTTTGGGTTGACAAATGCGCCTGCAACTTTATGAGTTTGATGAATGATGTGTTCAAACCCTTTCTTAATTCGTTTGCGATAGTATTTATTGATGACATTTTGGTCTATTCAAAAAGTGAGGAAGGGCATGTCAACCATCTTCGTATTGTTCTGGGTTTTCTTAGGAAACAAAAGTTGTATGCGAAATTTTGTAAGTGTGAATTTTGGTTGACTTCAATTGCCTTTTTGGGGCATGTAGTTTCAAGGGAAGGGGTAATGGTAGATCTACAAAAGATTGAAGAGGTTAAGAATTGGGTTTGACCTAACTCTGTAACTGAAGTTAAGAGTTTTGTGGGGCTCGCTAGCTACTATCGTCGATTTATGAAGAATTTTTCTTCTATTGTCACGCAACTGACATGGTTGACCAAAAAGGAGGTGTCGTTTGAATGGACCGAAAAATATGATGAGAGATTTCAAAAGCTCAATGCTCTTTTGACCATAACACCTATTCTAGCACTACCGATGGAAGGTCAAGATTTTATTGTTCATTGTGACGCTTCCCATTCGGGTTTAGGTGTTGTAAATGCAAGATAAGAATGTTATAGCTTATGCATCGCGGTAGTTGAAGGTGCATGAGAGAAATTACCCAACACATGATTTAGAGTTGGCAGCGGTGGTGTTTGTTGTTAAGATCTGGCGCCATTACCTCTATGGTGCCAAGTGTAAGGTGTTTACTGATCATCGTAGTTTAAAACATGTATTCACTCAAAAGGATCTAAATTTGAGACAGTGAATGTGGATGGAGTTACTCAAGGATTATGATGTGACCATCTAGTATCATCCGGGTAAGGCTAATGTAGTGGCAGACACGCTAAGTCGGAAGGTGGTGAGTATGGGTAGTCTAGCTTGCTTGAGTTTATCTAAGCGACCTTTGGCTAAGGAAATTCAAGCCTTGGAATCGAAGTTCATGCAGTTGGGCATCTTAGAGAAAGGTCGAGTATTAGCTAGCATTGAGGTAAGGGCCACATTTATTGAGGAGATCAAGGCCAAACAGTTTGAGGATGAGAATTTGAATGAGCTTAGAAAGAAGACGATATCTGGTAAGGCACAAGATGTGAATTTAGATGCAGGGGGTGTGCTCAATTTTAAAGAAAGGATTTGTGTCCCTCAAGTAGATGACTTGATTCAGAAACTATTGATAGAATCTCATAGTTTACGGTATTCTATTCATCCGCGTGTGACCAAGATGTATCGAGACTTGAAGCGACTATATTGGTGGCCAGGCATGAAGAAATATCTAGCGGAGTTTATGGCTAAGTGTCAAAATTGCCAACAAGTAAAATATGAGCATCAAAGGCTGGTAGGTTTGCTTTCAGAGAATGCCAATTTCAGAATGGAAGTGGGAAAGAATAGCTATGGATTTTGTGGTTGGTCTTCCCAAGACTTTGGGCAAGTTTGATTTTATTTGGGTAGTGGTTGACAGATTGACTAAGTTAGCCCATTTTATTCCAGTCAAAATAGATTATAATGCGCAACAATTGGTTAAGGTATATGTAAAAGAGATAGTAAGGTTGCATGGGGTACCCCTTTCTATCATCTCAGACCATGGTACGCAGTTCACATCCATGTTTTGGAGGAAATTACATGATGTATTGGACACACAACTCACTTTTAGTACAACTTTCCATCCACAGACGGACGGGCAGTTGGAGAGGACTATCCAAGTGTTAGAAGGCATGTTGAGGGCATATGTGATTGACTTTGGAGGGCATTAGGATAAGTTCCTACCTTTGTGAAAGTTCTCCTATAATAACAGTTACAACTCTAGCATTGATATGGAACCATTTGAAGCACTGTATGGGAGGGGATGTAGATCACCCATAGGATGGTTTGAGGTTGGAGATGTGAAACCTTTGGGGGTTGATTTAGTGAAGGATGTTCAAGATAAAGTGAGAAGCATCCAAGCTAAGCTTTTAGCAGCCCAGAGTAAACAGAAAAAGTATGCAGACCATAAGCTAAGAGATATGACATTTCAAACTGGTGAGAAAGTTCTTCTTAAGGTGTCACCTATGAAAGGGGTGATGAGATTTGGCAAGAAGGGCAAGCTTAGTCGTCGATACATTGGACCATTTGAAATTCTTGACTGTGTAGGACCAATAGCGTATAGATTGGCTTTACCTCCTAACCTATCGGGAGTTTATCCAATATTTCATCTATCTATGCTGAAGAGATATTATGGTGACAGGTATTACATCATAAAATGGGACTAAGTGTTGTTAGACAAAGACCTCCAATATAAGGAGGAACCAATTGCAATTCTTGATCGTGATGTCCAAAAGCTGAGGACCAAAGAGATTAAGTCCGTGAAATTTCAATGGAAGCATCCTCCAGTTGAGGAAGCTACTTGGGAAACCAAGAAGGACATGCGAGAGAAGTATCCCCAGTTGTTCGTCGATTCAGGTACTACTCTACCCTTACTTTAGCCTGTTTTTTCTAGTTTGTCACTCGGGGACAAGTGATGGATAAATTGGTATATATTATAATGACCTGTTCTCGTCATTATAGAAAATCCATCGGGGAAATAATTTGAGTCAGAAAACTTTTTCATAGTAACTTGAAAAATCCTAGCATAGTCTACATTTGGACGAAATCGGAGTCAGTAAGGTCTAGGGAGATCTAACGAATGAGAGATCTAATTATGAATTTTACCACAGGAGTAGACAGCTAAGATGTTAAGGAACCCGTGTGACTTTACAGAATCAAATTCGAGAAAGTAGAACTCCCGAAATTGATCTTAGCGTGAACAGGTAGTTTCACAGTGTCATGGGTTGAATGGTGTGTTGTGAAATGGGGGCTTGAAACTCTAAATTCGACTCTTTTATTCCGTGCAAGCCGCCAAGGCAGGGCCGCTGTGGCGGGATGGGGGCCGCCATAGCGAACCAGTCGAGACTTAAGTCAGAAATAAATCCCAAAAACGTTATTTTCTGAAAGTTTCGTTCTTGAGAGCCAGGTCACGACCCCAGGTGATTTCTTGATAGTTTTCCATGACTTTTGGTGCTAAAGGTAAGGATTTTACTCCCTTAATCCATTTTTCGATCCGTAGAACTTAGATTCTTGATTATATATTATTGGGGGAGAGTTTTTGAACTGAATTGGATGGTGGGAAAAAGCCCTAGATGCACCTTAAGGTCATGAGTTGGGTCTTGGGTTTGGGTTTGTCATAATCCGGCTAAATTATACCTTAATTATTGATCCCCATATTGAATTGATTGTTTGTAGGCCTAGAACAGGTGGAAAGAATCCGAAAAGGGAAGAATTAAGTTTCTTAGGAGGATTTAATCTTGTTTTCGAGGTAGGTGATGGTTTGATTTCATGTTTTGTGTGATGTATGTTAGAAATTGCTTCATTGTAAAGCATGTATGTATGTGAATGTTGCACTATTGATCACACCTAATGCAAATGAGTATGAATAAATGATTGTATGCCATGAATCAATACTTGATTGTATGATTTTGAGAATGTACATTGTGATTGTGATTGTGGCTTGTTGAATGGATCGTATGTTACGTTCCAACACGTTAATTGGGATCGAATGTCACGTACTAACATACATATTGGAACGGGTGTCACATTCTGACACATTAATTGGGATTGGGTACCACGTTCCAGTGCACTAACAGTTTGGGTATGGGTTCAATGAGAGGACTATCGAATTGTCATAATTACTTTTTAAAGAGAATGTGGAATTGTATGTTGTTCATGATTGATCATAGATATGTGTTATATTCTGTGCATGTCATGTTTACTATGTTGTGGCTGCTTATGTATGTTCGCTTACTGGAATAGCCATATAATCCTACCAGTACATTGTGGTTGTGTATTAATACTGCAGTTTCTCCTTCTTTGTTAAGTATAGGGCATCTTTAGGCGGCTACTGACAGACCTCATTTAGGAGATCACTGATCGGGTGAGCTAACTCTTCCAGGCATCCATGATTTCTCCTTTTGTTCAGTCCCTCTTACTTGGACCTAGATTAGTACTTTAGATATTCAGTTGTTTAGCTTTCGGGGTTGTACCCCTTTTTCCTTAGACTTATGGTTTGTTAGAGTTTTGGTACACTTACTTTTAGTTTCTAGGGAATATTTTCGTAATGTTTTGATAGTTGTTGTTACACTTTTAGAGTTTATGGGAACTCTACTTTATTTCTACATTTAAACCTGTTTCCGTATCTTTAAATGTGTAGTTCTTGAGTTAGCTAATTAGTATTAATGGTTCTCCCACCGAAGGATTAGTGTGGGTGTCAATCACGACAGTCTGAGTCGTGACACCTCCACAACTCAACAAACCCAATTTAGGTTTTGAAAACTCCAATGGTGGTGGTTCGAAAGGTATAGATGTTTCCATCATGAGCAGCAAAGTTGGCAGCGGTGTTGACCATTTAATTTCTTTTAACTGCTATTGTTTGAACCGATATATAAGTTATTGGGTAAAATCAGATTCATCACCTAATTGAAAAATTATTTATGAAATTCTTGATGATTAGGAAGATGAGTTACAGAGCAAACAAGAAAAGAGTTAAAAAGAACAAAGATGGTTTCAGTGGGGTTAAGTTAATGTGGGTCGGGTGGATATGATTTGGGCGGGTCTAATTAGGAATGGTAAGTTTGTAAATTTATTTAGGTTATTTAAAATGTGACCAATAGAATGTTGCCACATATTTAAGGAATTAATTAAATTAATTTAAATGAGTGGTCGTTAAAAAAATTGTGAATATTGGACCTAAATGTGGGTGTCAGGGGTATTTGGGAGCTAAAAGGTGGATGCATTGTAGTTTTGTACCAATTCTAATAGTTCGAGGGTATTTAGGCCCTTTTCCGTATATTTTTTTATTAAAAAATTACATTTATAAAATAATTTTTATTTTTGAATATATTATAAATTGAATTTATTTGCTAATTCTTATCTTTATTTATATTTTGGTTTCTCTTAAAATATTCACACCACTACTAAATTATGTATTTTTAATTAAGTAGCTTATTACTCACTTAAAAATTATATTTTATGTATCAATTAAAATGTATATTACTTTAATAATAAAATTTCTTTTACTTTGATAAACTTAAAATGAAAGTTTTATTTTCAAGCTAAATAAGATAGAAGTTTTATTTTTAAGCTAAATAAGATGAAAGTTTTATTTTTAAGTTAAATAAGATGAAAGTATAATTTTTAAGTTAAATAAGATGAAAGTTTAATTTTAAAAACATACATCACAATTATGTAAATGCACACACGGAAATATTTAAGCTAAATAACATGAAAATTTGATTTTTAAGAATGAATAACTAAATTTTGCAAAGAAAGTGTAAAATAAAATAAGGCGAATATTTTGGTAAACAAACAACTTATTCTTAAAAATTATATAATGAATATAAGTTCGAATATGACAAACCAAACAAGCAATAAAAACTACTCTCAGCATAACTAATCTCAGCATAATTATCCTAACATGCCTAATCCCATCATAATTTGTATTCAAACCAAATCACCCCTAAGGTATAAATATGATGGCATAAATAATCACATCACTGCCTAATACCTCAAACAAAACACAAGATAAAATAGTCCTACATTTTATTCTTGAGATTATTATACATTATAACTCACACAAATTGATTACTCAAAGTTAGATTGACCTGCTCATTTAGCTCTTTGATCTGTCAGATATGAGTAGCATTAGGTTGGATTAACTCATTTTGATATCTCTATGCTTCATATTTACACCAAATAAAATAATTTAAATTTTAAATTCACAAAAATATATATCATGTTATCATAAACCATTTTTAATTGATACAATTTATACCACTACAAGAAAAATATGAATTATATGGGGATTTTCCTAAGAATTGCATATGAAAATTCGCAAGAAAAATAGTTTTGATTTTCCTATACAAAAAATCCGATGGTAAAACCTTCATAGGTAATTATTTCTTGCAAATTTTAAAATCTCCAAGTAATTTATCTAGGGATTTATATTTCGCAGGTACATTACCTACGAATTTTCTTGTAAAAAATATACCAATTTTTTTTTTTTTTTTTTGTAAAAATTAACCAAAAAAAGGGAAATTTTCTAGACAATACTAATTAGTATCTCCTAAATTAATTATTTTGTTCATGAACCCCATACACATAGGACACCCCATATACATAGACACCTATTCTTGGGTAGGTGCATTTAATGCTATTGTCCACGCTTCATATAATCGCACTACTTAATCCTAGTCCACACTACTCAATTGACTAACTTAATCCTAAGCTCACTACCCAATGCCCTACCTATAGGTAATTACTCTATTCTACAAATGTTCTAACTAATAGCATTATAAATGCTAAAGATCATGTGTCTTCCACCGTTGTGGTGAAAGGTACCACTAGCATTACACTAAATTTTGGTGTTTTCCTCCAATTTGATTAATTTTTAAAGCTAACTTTAATTAAATTAATTGATTATTAAAAATATAATTTCGATATTCATTATGCAAAAAGTACTATAAAGTCATTCTCATATTAATATGAGAACAAAATACATCTTAAAATGTTGGGTAAAGTTCATGTTATTTAACTTCAAAAATAAAGCATGATAACTATTTATATATTTAAAATAAACCACTACCACCCAACATATCATGAAAATTTTATGCTGAGATAATACCTATAACAAAACATATTAAATGTAGACAAAATTTAAATTATACATACAAAGTTCTTATAAATAAATAATTGAAAATATAAATATACTTATAAATTTAATGTGCAAGGAAGTTATAAACAATAATTGATAATATATCTTATTAGGTAATTTGGTATTTATAATTTTAATTTATCTTTTGATAATTATATTTTAATATACTTAATTTTATATTTGGAAATACATATCATTTAGCAACTTACTGTAGAGAAATTATATAATTTTAATGCTAGTAAAAATATAATATATCAATTGGATATATAAGTAAAAATTATTTATTTTTCTTTTCATATAATTCTATCAACAAGGGGTAATTAAACTTTTATGATAGTTATTTTTCTTTTGGATAAATAACTAGCAATATAATTTTTTTTTTTATCTTTCAAATAACAAAACAATGTACAAAATGGTATCATTGGTTTTTAGTGAGATGAACCATTAATTATATATAAGCTAAAAATATTTATCCTAAAATTTGTGGTAATGTTCCAACACTGTATTAGTTTGACAAATATTTAGGATAGTTACTTTTCTATTGGATAAATAACTAGTCATTTAATTTTAATTCTTTGTATCTTTTAAATAAAAAAAAATCAAAATTGGTATCATTGATTTTTAGTGAGATTAAATATTAAATATATATAAATATTCATCCTAAAATTTGTTGTAATGTTCTAACACCGTATTAGATTGATGAATATTTATAATAGTTATTTTTTTATTGAATAAATAACCGGCCATATAATTTTAGTTCTTTTTTTCTTTCAAATAAAAAAAAAAGATGTTTAGTGAGATTAAATATTAATTATATATAAGTTAAAAATATTCATCCTAAAATTTATGATAATGTTCCAACACCTTATTAGATTGATATTATTCATAATAATTTATTAAACCTAAAAATAGAGTAATTATTTAACAATAAATTTCATTGTAGTATCATTTGTCCTTTTTTATATTTTATGATTTTTAATTTTTGTATATATATTTTTAAGAAAATATTCCTCCAAGACTCCTAATTCTAAATATCCGTAGATTTCAATTAAAAAAACTCCAATTAAATTATATTAAAAACATTCAAGTTTGTATATTTCCAAGTCAATCCCTAAAAAATCTCAAATCAAATTTACAATAATAAAATCCCCTAGTAATTCTTTAAATAAGAAAATTCCCAAGTAAATTCATGGAACATGAATCCCCATGTCCACATAAAAAAAATATTTCTAGATAAATTCCCAAGTAACTATTTCTAGTTAAATTTGCAAATAAGTTTATCTAGGAATTTTCTTGCTAGGAGATAAATAAATTCCTTTTTTCATTACTTGGGAATTTACCTATGAAAATGCTACTTGCAAATTATTTGCCCCAAATAATTCCCCAGGTAACAATTTTGCGAAAATGACGTCAAATTTACCCACCAATTTTTCTGGGAAACTATTTTTCGTAGGTAAAAAAATCTATAATTTTGGAATTTCGTATTTCTGCATAAAAATTCATAGGAAATTTCTGCAAAAATAATCCCCAAGTAAAATGCGCAGATAATCTACAGTATTCTAATAGTATATATCATACCTTTTTTTTGGAACCCTCAATGAAATTTGCCGTCCTGTATTTGATAAATTTAGTTGTGTATAATATCATACGAATTATACAGGAAATATAAATTGTATTAGACAAATTCTATGCAACGAACTCGCTGAGAAGGCACTGACATGGAAATCAACTACGTACTCTTACGGGTTTATCAGAAGCACCGTGTATATATTCACTTTTCTAATAAAATATTATTTTGAAGGAATCTATTTTTTTTTAATTTTGAAATCCTTTAATTAATATAAAGTGGAAAATACTTTGTTTTTTTAACTCTTTTTATCAATTAAAATAAAATTAATGTAAACATCATGTGTCAAATTAGACCACTTTTGTACCTCTTCTGCAGGTATACACTAGTGGAAACTAAAGAAGTAAGGAAGGCTCTCAACCAATCAAAAGAAATCTTTCTCTCTACAGAGACCTAGTCCTGTCTAAAGGTTAGCATTCTTTTCAGTGATTTTAAAACTGTCATTGAGAACCGTTGAGACCTCCACGTGTCAGTCATCGGTCACTCTGACCGTTGTGTCCCATTGCTTTAAGTTCAAGCGTCGCGTCTCTTAGGGATCAAAATGATATGAATAGCTTATACTAAATAATATCTTTTTGTATTTAAATGATACGTCAAAAATAAAAACGAAGGGTTAAAATGAAACACAATTAAAATGAAGTGTCAAAATAAAAATTGATGACTAATTAATGAGATTGTCTATGAATTTGGCCTTTCTAAATTTTCCATCTCTAATTATGTTTTGATGTAGCCAAAGTGTCCTACCAATTTGATATTGACTATTCTCTCTGTTCCTAATTACTTGTCCATTTTTTCCTTTTTTAGTTGTTCTTAATTACTTGTCCATTTTGACAAATTAAAAAAGGACGATTTTTTTTATATCTATTATACCCTCAATTATTTACTTTAAAAAAAATAAAACTTCTTAAAAATCTGAAGTTTTCTTATGTAAATTCATATTTAACAGGAGTAAATGGTAAATTCATTATGTCAATCATTGTTTTCTTAATAAGTGTGTAAATTCAAAAGTGGACAAATAATTAGGGACATATAACTATTAGTTTATTTATTTCATAAATATATATTGGATATTGAATGAGAGAAGAAGTCACCATCTAATATAAATGAAATAACAATTGGTTGAGAAAAAGAAAAAAATAAAAAAATAAAAGTAATTTTCATACGATGATAACAATAGAAGATGTATGAGATAGTTTTTCTGTTACGAAGAAAAGGTAAATGGGGATCAGGGCAACATCATCCAAACCACTCTTCTGCTACTCAAAACTTCTCTGCATTTCTGTTATCTACCTTTTCACCTCTCTCTTTTTAGTTCTTTACACTTCTTTTATTTCTCCAACAAATTGTCTATTCAGATATTCTCCTAATGATCCTATTCAAACACCTCTATTCCTTTACAATTCTTCTTATGGTGAACATAAACATGCCCTTCCTACTTTTCGTTCGTCTTGTAATTCCCCTGTTTATTTCTCAGGTAAATATAAAATTAAATTATCATTTTCGAATTCGTTCATCATCATTTTGTTGTTTTGATGAGTAATGTGATTCTTGTTTGGTAGATTATTGGAATGCTTTGAAGGAAATGAATGAATTCAGTGAGAATTCTACGTTTCTTGGTTCGCGAAACTTGAGGTATATTCAGGGGAATGCTGATAGTTTTGGTGGGAATTTCAGTATCAAGAAGAGGTTTTCTTATTTTGATCATCGTCGTCATGTTGGAATTGAAGTTCCTTGTGGATTCTTCAAACGTTTTCCTATCACTAAATTTGGTTCGTGATCTGTATACTCAATTACACAAGATTTGCAATTTTTGATCTATGAAACTAGAGATATACACTTTTTTTTTCCCCTTTTGTGAATTCTGATTGTGGCTGTTGAAGATATAAATTCTTACTACTATGCTGGAATAATATCACCTTTATATAATTACTAATGAAAAGAAATGAATCTTGGAGGTGTTTCAAGGATCAGCTGATAACAACTCGTCCCTCTACTTTTCTCTACTTAAATATATACAACACTTTCATTTATGATGGTATTTGAACTAGTGATGTGTGTCAATCCACATATCACACAATGCACTCTTACTACTAGACCAAAGAGGCAAAATTATTTTGATGTTTTTAATTTGTATTTTTGAAAAAATTTCAGATAGGATTTCCATGGAAAATTGCAAGGGAATAGTGGTTATTTCAGCAATATTCAATGATCATGACAAAATCAGGCAACCAAAGGGACTTGGTAAATATACACCCAACTCAGTATGCTTTTACATGTTTGTTGATGATGTGACACTCAAGGGACTTCAATATCACAACTTAATTTCAACAACATCATCAGAGGAGAATTCAGTGGGAGTGTGGAGAATTGTGAAGGTTGAAAAAGAAAATTTGTATGAGAATTCAGCAATGAATGGAGTTATTCCCAAATACTTAGTTCATAGGCTGTTCCCAAATTCTAAATATAGCATTTGGATAGATGCCAAAATACAGCTAGTTGTTGATCCATTCTTGTTGATTCACTCACTTGTTGTTATGGAAGATGTTGATATGGCTATTTCAAGACATCCTTTTTATGTCCATACAATGGAAGAAGCCATGGCAACTGCTAGATGGAAGAAATGGTGGGATGTTGATGGATTGATGAGACAAATGGAAACATATTGTGACAATGGATTGCAACCATGGTCTCCAGAAAAGCCTTACCCTTCAGGTATTCATCTCGTAGTTTCTTGTCCTTCGATTTTTGTTATTACATGTTGATTCTTATACTTTGATTATCGTAATATATCGGTTTGTTATGATTTCACTTTCGTTATTTTTTTTGTGGACTACTTTGCATAGTTATTCCTTGAGCCAAGGATCTATAATGAACAATCTCTTCACCTCTTAGGTCGGGGTAAGGTCTACATACATCCTATTCTCCTCAGACCCCACTTTGTTAGACTACACTATGTATTTTGTTGTTGTTGAAATGAGAATAGCTACTCCAAATATTACGTACACACCACCCTTCCCGGATTCTTACTTGTAGAGTTACACTAAATGATATGGTTATTATTGTGATATATATTAAAAAACATGATACTTTTCTAGTTTGGAAACAATTCAACTTCAAATTTCATATTTAACCTTAGTAGCATGTTTTCATAGTCATATGGAATTTTAATAGTATGTTAAACGTCATAAAATTTCAAGAAAACTTCTTTCCTTTTTGAAACATTGTGTCCGTCAAATATAATCACATAAATTGCACTAATTGTTCAAGCTAATTGTTCTAGCTAGTAAAGATGTACGAATTTGCACTAATTGTTCTAGCTAAGTCCGGCATTTCTTAATGAGGATTACAAGTGGGGAAGTTGAATAATACATATTTTTGGAAAAGCATGAGTTGTCTGTGATACTTGGAGTTATATAACATTAAATAAGACACATTCCTCGTGTCCAACAAGAAAAAGGGAAAGTAAATAAAATATTGTTGTTAGGTGAACATACATATTTTTTATTTAATTAAAGTCAGTTTCACATATTCAAATAGTTAATCCACTTTTAAGAAACAAGGTAGCAGTATTATTTTTAGTGTTAAACTCTCCCATCAAATAGTTTCTAGAAAGAAACAAAAGTTTGAGGTATATTTATTTATTTATTATAAATAAGTGAGGTACAATGGATTGTCACATTATGAGCAAAATCTCAACATCGATGATTTTTTGAATATATATACTGGATTATTGTCACTTTTCTTTCTTTGGAAGGTAGTTTAATGGTAGGGCCATCTTGTAAGCTCTTACCTAATTTTTCTCTCTCCCATAGTCACTATTCCAAAAAGTTTGATGAATTTTTTATATAGATTGCTTCTTCAAGGTTATTCCTAATAAAAAGTGTCTTATTTTGATCATTGTACAAAGAAAAATGTCTTAGTTTAACATGCTAGGGTGTGACCTCGTGGTTGAGAATTATGAGCTCTCAGGTTTAAATTTCAAGAGAGACAAAAACATTAGGTGATATCTTAATTTTTATCTATCCTGGTCTTGATGAACATATCTACCTGTTACGTGTTACGTTGTTGTTTGGAAGCAGGTATCCCGTGAATAAGTTTAGCTACGCGCAAGCTGGCCAATAAGTCATAGTTTAATCATGATTCTTGTCTAAAAGCTAAATTCTTTATAGTTTGTGTCTGACTTTATTGCAAATTAGTCTTATTGAGATTCTTCTAGCCAATTTTATGGAAAACCTTCTTTTATGTTTATGTTTTTTTTTCCCCATGGTTCTTGCAGATGTACCAGATAGTGCAATAATCTTGAGGAAACATAGTGTGGCAACCAATTTATTCTCGTGCCTCTTATTTAATGAACTTGAAGGATTTAATCCAAGGGACCAATTGCCCTTTGCATATGTGAGGGACTTAATGGACCCAAAACTAAAGTTGAACATGTTTGATGTGGAAGTATTTGAACAAGTGGCAGTTGAGTATAGGCACAGCCTTAAAAATGATGGGGTCAGTAATCCAAAAGTGATGCCCAAAAAGACAAGGAGGGCAAGTTCTAAATTCCTTGTGAATGGGACTAGTAGCAAGTGCGATAGCTACCTTTTGAAAATGTGGGGTGAATCCCAAGATTGATTTCATGTATTTTTTTAAAGAATTCACTTTATATACACTGATCATCAATAAGAATTTTTCAACGCCAAGTTAGTAACCGTCTGATCATCAATTTTAAAATATTATCTTCCGATATTAATTTGGCCATGTAATTTTTGGTGTGATTTTAAAAATTCAAGCATCAAATATTTTTAGATTCTCAAAAACTCGGTCAAACTAGTTTTCAGCGATTTTTTTTAGATTTTTGGGACTTCCACTCACAATTTTTTCTAATAATATATTTATCTCCTAAAAAATATCAAATTTCATTAAAGGTAAGGGTAAATATGGAAAAAAAAAATCAAACATCCATGAACTTTGAACAATTTGATTATTTTAAACAATGAAAAAAACCTCAAAAATTAAATTAATATGGAATAGAGGGAATAAAGTCTTATAGTCAAATACTCATCCTAATCAATATTCTCTTAAGGGGCATATATATGAAAAATGTAACAAGTTTTTTAGGACAGAGGGAATAGTGATTACATTAAAAATTTTAAAGCATAACTAATATGATTAATTTAGTAAAGTAACCCTTTGACCACTAAATTTTCGTAGTTGAAATATATCAATTAAGACAAGAAAAATAGGCAAGTAATAATAAATTTTAATTTTAATAATTGGTGCGCCTCACCACTTTAAGACTATGATGACATTATGGATGTGTTTGGTATGAAGGAAAATGTTTTCCTAGAATTTTTTTTTTTATTACTTATTTTCTTATGTTTGGTTTGTGACTGAAAAATGTTTTCTAGTGTATGATTGGGGAATGAAAAATGTTTTTAGAAAATATATTTTATTTTTTCTAGAGTGTAGAAAATACTTTTTAGAAAAAAGGTTTCTGATCTGGAAAGTGGAAACCAACCCCGATACTGGCAACCGATCTTGTACATGACCCTTACTCCCGACACGAGACCCGACATTTGAACTGGAATCTGACCATGATGAGCTACGATCCCAAGAACCAATCCAGGACCTAACCCTGGCTTTCAATCTAAGACCAACATTTCAACTAGAATATGATACTGACACCCGAACTTGACCCTGACCCCAACCCGAGACTCGACCTCAACCAAGACCTGATCCCGACCGAAGACTCGACCTCAACCAAGACCTGATCTCGACCTAAGACTCAATCCTAACTCCTGACCCCTCTGACTTAGGATCAAACTTTTGAATCGTAATTCGACCATGACACCTGACCCAATATCTGACCCAACTCGAGATCTGACCCTGGTCTGACCTTGACTCCCGAACTCAATTTCTGATTCAGGATCCAACTTCTAAACATAATCTAATTTTGACACTCAACCCGACACTCTACTCTTACCCCGAACCTGAATCCGATTCAATACCCAATCCGACCTTGACTATGACCTTGATACCCGACCTAAGATCGGACCTTGACTCGGTCTAATCAAAATATAAAATACATAGACCTTACAAAAGAGGAAAAAGTAGCAAGTCTCTAGACAACAAGAGTTCACCACAATCCAAGTCTGCGATGTCCATGGGAGATCCAATGCTCAACGAGGGTGACTCATGCTAGGAATATATATATACTAATAACGATAATGTTTGATAGGTAAGTAGAAGTAAACAATCATTAGTGACGGTGAAAAAGGCAAAAGCAACAAATCCATACCATACAAGTCAATAAATCACAAACAGACAATAACACAAAGCTATGTAATGCACATGTCAGCAATGCATGAATAAAGTAAGAAGTTTGAAATTGTCTTGCTGACCATCCTGTGGGCTCCCGGGACAACTACAGAATCACCTCAGCTCAACTATAGATGCAATAGTCATAAAATTTTGAATTCAGTCTGCGAACCGTCATAACTTATCAACATATGTAGAATACATATAGTGAAACCTGAAAATAACCAAAAAGGTCACAATATCAAATAACCTAGTACCTCTTTCACTAAAAAGCTAAAGAGTGCAAATTTAAAGAAAACCTCTCTCTTTTACTCCGATGGTAAATCTGAAAGGTTAAAAATAATAATCCTTTTAAGGCATAGAACCTCAAAAATAGAGCATTTCCTTTTAAGTATCCAATTTTTGTCAGTAAAATATTAACCCGCTCCCTCTGAGCTGAATTCACACGGAAAATTATTTCAAAACATTTGCAGGTCCCAAATATATCTTTCACTTATTTCAAAATACAAACATGCCAAATGCAAATGTTATGTGCATGATTTCATACAAAAACACAATCAAGTCATTGTTGACACCCAATTTTTACCGACCTATAACCCTTTCGGAAGTGCTATTCAATTAAATACGTATTTTAAAACATATTTACTTTTAGTACGTGTTTAAAATTTTAATCAATTTTATCTAAATAATAATATATTTTAGTATTGATAATTTACAAAATTATTTTAATTATTACTATTATTAAAGTATTTTATTATTATTAAATTATTATATTTATCAATTTTAAATTCAAAATAATTACTTTTCTTATTCATTTAAATGTTTTTAAATTTTAGGTGTGCTTATATGAAAATACTTTAATATGTGAAGATTTTTATTAATTGAATGGCACTTCCCTAATCTTCCCTTGTATCATTTAAATTTTAGCCTATTCTATTCCAATTTATTTAATTCGTAGCCTATCCTATTCAATTTCGTTTCAATTGTAACCACCTTTTCATTTCAATTCTAGCCAATTTTATTTCAAATTTAGCCATTCCAAGTCCAACCAATTCCAAATCAGATTCAAGAATCAATCTTAACCGTTCATCATTTGTGTCAATTCCAAGATCCTATCCTGGCCGTTCATTTTCATTGATCCAACGATCATGAATGACCAATCTTTACTTTCATTTTTAATACCAAAAGACCCAAAATTCTAACATAATCCATTCTTCCTCTTTTCCCTTGTAGATCAGCGCCGCTAGACCCCCTCTCCCTCTCTTCTTGCGCTACTCCTCCGGTGAGACCATCCATCGCCGGCGAAACCAACCAACGAGAGCTTCCTCTCTCTCTCCTCCCCTATTCTTCTCTTCTCAAAAACTCTAGCCCCAAACCGTCTTCTTCCCCTAATTTCTCTCTTCTCCGGCGAAGATGGAAATAAGCAAGGACCAGCCAAGCCCCGACCTTCGCTGGTTCTATCCTTCTCTTTTGCTCCGACAGAGACAAATATCAACAGCATTAACGACTACTCCAAGCAGCAACTCCGACTAGCGGGGGCGACCAACATCCATTGGCGTACCCCTCTTCTCGGCGAGAATGTTGCAAGATCAGAAATAAACAAAAGAAATGCAAGAAGAAAAGGTGCTAGCTAAAGAAACTTAGGGCAAAAGATACATGATAATTCTCATTAACTCTCCGACCTGCTATTATATATATATATATCCCTAATTTGGATAGAATAGGAAATAACCACCTGACACACTGTACTGAGTACCAAAAGTAAATAACATATTTACTTTTGGGGACTTATTTGTAAATACTGAAAGTAACTAATAATACTACTTCTTACCTATAACTACCATGTATACTTCTTGAGGCTTAATGTACAACTTCACTCGTATCAGTCCCTCCATGTTAAAGAACTTTCTTGACCTCAAGGAATAAAAGAAGGAAACCTTACTAACAAGGCATGATAATCTTCCCAAGTAGCTTGTTCTGGAGGAAACTAAACCCAATACACTTTAACTTGAGTGATTGCCTTGTTTCCTTTTTGAACTATTCTTTCTATCCATAATCTTCATTGGTTGAGGGTAGTATGGACTAGATATATCAATGACTGGTGGGTGGTATATTTCAATTGGTAAATGATGCCACTTCTTTAGCCGAGAGACATGAAATGTTAGATGAAGTAACAACTGACTCGGGACTGAGAGCTTATATGCTACAATACCTACCTTTTCTAGTATCTAATAAGTTCCATAGTATTTGGCAAAAAGTTTTGTGAAATGAGTTTTTAATAGAGTGATCTGTCTGTATGGTTGTATTTTTAAGTACACCTAATCCCCAATGCATAATTGTCTATCTGACCTATGTTTGTTTGCTTGATCAATCATTTTTTGTTGAGCCCTCTTCAAGTGATACTTCAATTGTTGCAGCTTAAACTCCCTTGTAAGAAGTGTTCTGTCTACTTCCTCATTTGCTGAATCTCAAGCAAATTATGGCAAATGTAAGGGAGGTGGTTGACCATATAGTGCCTCATAAAGAGTTTGTTGTATAGAAGAGCGAAAAGTGGTATTATACCACCATTCAACAATTGCTAAATAGGTCGACCAGTCCTTCTGTGAATATGAATAGAAACATCTAAGATAGGTCTCCAAGCACCTGTTAACAACTTCTATTTGACCATCTGTTTGTGGGTGGTATGCATTGGAAGTGTTAAGGGTCGCTCTTAACATTGCAAACAACTCCTGCCAAACCTTACTTGTAAACATAGGGTCCTTGTCATTCATAATGTCTTCAAGCACCCCATGAAGTTTGTAAATGTCTTCAGCCTATCCACTACTACCCGTATCATTGTTTTCCCATTGGACCTAGGAAACCCATCAATGATGTCCATGTTGATGCTAGCATTGTCATATTTATGTCTTTGGTATACATCAGATGCCTTGACGTAAGAATGTACATCATCTCTCAACCCCTTCCAATAAACGAATACAGTTAACTTTTTGTAGGTATTCTCAATACCAGAGTGTCCCCCTACCATAGTGTCATGCCAAAGTTGAATGAGGTTGGATCTTAGTTGAGCATTTTCTCCTATGACCAGTTTCCCCTGCCTCCTTAGTTGACCATGTAAGAATGTATACCTTAGATATTCGTCAGTTCCCTTATCCAAGCTTTGTGTTATCACATTAACTTCAGGATTGAAGTCTAACTCTGCTTAATTATTTCTAGAAGATCAGTTTTCACAGTAGAGTGAGTAAGAGCTGCCAACTCTACTAGTGGTAGCCTAGAAAGAGCATCAACTACTGTGCTCTCCTTCCCCTTTTTGTATTCTATGATAAAGTAAAATTGCATTAGCTTGGCTATCCATTTCAGTTGCGATCCAGTATGAAATTTTTGCTCCAATAAGAACTTGAGTGCCTTCTAGTTTGTGTTGACTGCAAATTGCCCCGCAGTCAAGTGTTGGTTCCATTTGCTGACAGCCATGACCAAGGCCAATAATTCTTTGTCATACACAGAAAATACATGATGTTTAACAGAAAGACCCTTGCTCAAGTAGGCAATAGGTTATCCCTTTTGCATGAGTACAACTCCTATTCCCACATTTCAAGCATTTGTCTCCACCACAAATGGCTGACCATAATCAGGTAAGGTAAGCACATGACCAGTAGTTAAGGCTGTCTTGAGTGCTTGAAAGGTTTCACTAGCCTGACTAGACCATGAGAAGTTGTCCTTCTTCAGTAAGTTAGTTAATGGCTTACTAATCATTCCATATCCTTTTATAAATCTCCTGTAGTACCCTGCCAGACCCAAAAATCCTCTCAACCTCTTGAGAGTAGTAGGTTCTTTGGCTTGCTCGAGAGAGAGGTTTTAAAACCAAAATTACTAATCGATAGTATGTTGGTATTGGGTTGTCATGGGTTCAGCTCGAGATAGTGAACCCTAAACCCTTTTCCACACATTCAGCTCGAGAGAGTGAATGGACTAAAGCGAAGGCTGTGCTTCATTGCTGCTTATTGGTGTTCGAGAGAAACTAATCTGACTTGGGGTAAATTGTTCGAGAGAAAGTTTACCCCCACTAAAGTCTAGCTTATTCACCGATCTGCAGCTGTTTACTATTAATCACAATTACCCGATTGTTTACCTTAGCCCATAATCCTTTCACATCCTAAGAATCCCGTCTCCATATTCAAATTTTTGTGTTATTTACTGTTTTAGTTAATAGTACAAAAAAACCCCCTTGATATTTGACACTTGTGTCACCTGTAATTTAAACCATATTTTTCTTCATAAATATTTTTAGCTATGATTGACTTAAGCATATTTATGCTTTTCTATTGATTCTTGAGTACAAACCACTCCCTTGGGACTCGACCCCAACTCACTAGTTGGGTTATATTACTATTCATGATCGTTGGCACTTAGTATTAGATGAAGTGTCCTAATACGTGAAATCAAAATGGCACCGCTGCCGGGGAGTGGTGTTACTTGAGAATTTTTATTTAAGTTGAATGTTATTCTTGTTAGTTATTCATGGGAGGTATTGGTGCTATCCGCTTGCCTTCAACCGAAAGGAATGTGGTGTTCCACATCACAAGTACTATGTTGCAACTATTTCAACTAAAAGGGTTTTTCAGTGGTTTGGCTCATGAGGATCCCCATGAGCACATTAGAAACTTCATGGATGTATGCGGACCATTCTCCTTCAAGAATGTCTCCCAAGAATCGGTCCGGTTGAGGTTGTTCCTGTTCTCTTCGATGGGAGAAGTGGGCAAGTGGCTGGCTGAATTGCCACATAAATCAATCAATTCATAGGAGGAGTTGGTTACCGCATTTCAAGTGCGATTTTTCCCTCCCTCAAAGATGATGACTCTTTGGGACAACATTCAGAGCTTTAAGTGTCTAGAGGGCTAGCCAATTCATGAAACTTGGCTGCGATTCTAAAAGTTGATACTTCAATGCCCAACCCATGGCTTGCCTGATAACGTGTTGCTGCAGTATTTTTATCAAAGTCTCGACTCGGTAAATAAGGATGTTGCTGACCAACTTTCTTCAGGAGGTTTGATGCAGCAACCTTATGTGATAGCGGCTCAGCTCTTAGATGGCATGACTACCATAAACAGGGTGTGGTACACCTGTGAAGACCAGGTCTCCCCTCTAACGTTTAAGTTAACGAAGGAACAAATGGAGAAGGACCAAGAGAGAGACCAGAACATGGCCAAGATCATGACACAACTTGACATTTTGTCTAAAAATGTCATAGGATCTGGTGCTCGAAGTGTCAATGTCATGGGTGTCGGGTGTGTTAATCCAAATGAGTCCAAGTTTGAAGCCTTGTATAATGAAGAGGTAAATTCCTAGCCAACTAAGGCGATAGTTATCGTCCAAACTACCCGAGGTAGGGTGGTAACCAAGGTTGGAGTAAGGATGAAGGTTGGAAAGATCGAGATAGTGAATAGGGATGAAGGTTGGAAAGATCGAGATGGTGAATAGGGATGAAGGTTGAAAAGATCGAGATGGTGAATGGAGGGACCGTAATCCAAATTGGAAGGATGGGGAGAAGGATAGGTATATGCCTCCCCATGAGCACCAAAAGCCAAAGGATTTGGAAGGTGGTAGGTTTGAGGATATGCTTTCTCGTATCCTTAACAAAGTTGAGGGGTCGACAAGATCTTGAAAGAGATGAAAGAAGACGTGTCGACCCTTAGCAAGACCGTCACCTCCTATTCAGTGTCGATCAAGCAGTTGGAGACCTAGATGGGTCATATCTCGTCTCATCTAAACCCGAGACAGCAAGGGGGGTTTCCTAGTGACACTATGGTCAACCCCAAGAATGAGGTTTGAAGGTGGACTTGCGTCGTGCCACGACGTTAACTAAGGCACTGCTTGGGAGGCAACCCAAGTTTTATTTTCTTTCTTTTTAAGATTGCAATAATGGTGTGGTTGAATGTGCAGGGCAAAGTGTGGAAAGTGAGTGAAAAGTGCAAATAAGCAAGCCAAAGGTCCAGTCGGTCCATCGCCAAAGAGGGACTGCCGTTGGACTCAAGATAGTTTTAAATTGGAGTATGTAAAACTCGGCGAGCCCAGGAGCACCTGGTCGGCGATGCAATCTAATCCGTTGTTTGGACCCCTACATTAAGTGGAGGTCCTATAAAACTAGGCGAGGTAAGATCCCACTCGGCGTGTCACCGAGCAAAACTTATGTCGTTGAGTAGGCGAGAACTGGATGGTTTTTAAAAGGCCAAAGGTTTAAACTTCCAACTCTTTCACTTTCCCTCATTTTTCATCTTCCCAAACTCACACCCGCACTCTAGTTTATATATTTTTGGACTTTTAGAGTATTTTAGTCATTGATTTGTGTTCTAATTTGAATTGCATTGCCGCCTAGCATTCCAATCTTATCTTAATTGGCATAAAAGGTTGGTTTTCTGAACTCCGAGTTTACTTTTATCAAAATTGTACTCTTATGCAAATAACCTTATCATATTGACATGTGCTGGGCCTCTCTAATAGTGTTAATTTGTTTGAATGCCTTTTTAATTTGATAATCTTGCCCGTATTGTTTTGATTGTTGAAATCCCGTATTCTTGTGCTTTGAAATGATTTAAATTTTGTGGGGTTGTGCTTGCATGTTGTTTAGTTTAGTTGGGTGAAGTCTAAGTAGCCCGTATTTGTGCCAAACAACGTAATTTGCCCAATGATAGAGTGGGTGACGTCCTTCTTAAGGGCAAAAGTCATCAATTGGCCAAATTTGGCAAAATTGGGAGAAGCCTGAGTATCCGGGGCTGTTGGGTGTTATGGGTCTTGCTTTAATTCAACTAGTGCAACTTTGATTTTATTTTCGGGGGCTGCGGGGTTGAATTCGAGATGAAGGGTTGGAAGTAGGCAAGTTGGGTCATTTGTCGAGTTGGGTCGACTCACCGAACCACTCGGCGGTTCACCGAAGGTCCCCATCTCGCCTTTAATTTCATGCTTAATGTGTGGTTGGGCTCTATAACTTTCGGTGAGAAGCCTGAGGTTGCCGAAGGCACTCGGCGACTCATCAAAAACTTCTTGATCACCTTCTGTCTACATCCCTAAACCCTTTTTGCATTGTAACTTTCGGCGGGCTAGCCCTTGCACATCGAAAGTTGTCGGTGATTTGCCAATAAGCCTTTTCCATTGCCGACTTGCCAAAATTTTAAAGCCAATCCTTTCGGCGACTCGCTGACTAGTTCGGCGAGTTTGTCTGCAACTATTTTTTTGTGCTTTAAAGATATGGTGAAGACAAATATGGACATTCCACCCCGAAAAAGAGTACGGGGTATCACTATCAACGAAGGGGGATCAAATCCTTCAAAAAGAGGAAGGCAAGAGCCTCCAACTAGAGGTCAGAGTAGAGGCAAGAGGCCCATTTCTGACAGGGAGACTACTTCCCGAGGCCCCTATATTCCTTCATGGGCTCGGGGATTCTATACAGTTGTGCAGACCTTTTTGGCGGACACACCTTTTGTAGTCCCTAGTGGACCTACTACTTTTGTTGATGTGACTCCGGGCACTAATGCCCAAGACTAGAGTGATGCACCGGACACTGATGCCCAGATAGATAGAGCGACTATGTAGACAGGACCCCCTTTTACCTCCCTCTCTGTCTTATTTTATTTGACTTTTGGATATTTTCTTGCATTTGAGGACAAATGTTTTATTTGTGGTAGGGTGAGGCCCACCTTTTGTGATTTTGTGACTCTCTTGTTTTGTTTATATATTGGATTTTTTAGCCATAATTGTGTTTTTACATTGCTTTTTGTGGAAGGTTTGAGCTTGTGACTCAGTGTTTTTAATTGTAAATGATTTTTGACCCTTCCAAAAAAAATTTGCCACCTCTTGTTTGTGTTGAATATGACTGTTCTTTTGCAATCGATTTTGAACAATACCGATGACTTGAATAGTGCTCATAATTGGACAAAAATAAATGTCCGGCTATGATGAGGCCAAATGAAGTTGCATAGGCAATATATGAACTTTTTGCATCTCGTTGTGACTAGCCAAGTATGAAATTGAGTCTCTTGTGACGAACTTTGCACACCAGCGAAAGTGTGGAGTCTTGTTTGACTTTGGTGTCAATGCCTTGTGTGATGAGCTTACCGTGAACCATGTGTGATGCACCTAGAATTTGCCTCGTTGGTCTGGTTGACTAAGTAATGAAATCTCTTGATATGATCTTAGACAACTTTAAAGAGTGTGAAACAATTTGACATTATACCTCTTTTGTGGCCTACCTTGTGAGTGTGTGAACCCCTTTTGAGCACCCTTTGAGCCTTAACCCTTTTCTTGGAAGAAACTTGATGAAAACATAACCTTTCTTTATCCAATACCCATAATCCTCATGATTTGTGGCTTGTTTGAATAGCCAACTTAGGACAAAAGCCTAAGTTGGGGTGTGGTGAAAAGAGAAGATAAATCAAGGAGTGCAAGAAAGTCCCCTTTTACCCATGTTTTGAGAAAAATCGAACCCCTCCAGACAAAAAAAAAAAAAAAAAAAAAAAAAGAGAAGAAAAGAATGAAAAAGAAAAAGAAAGAAATATTTGCGGAATAAAGTTGTGAAAATGCAAAAAGAAATGGGGTTTCCAACAGTCCATGGAAAGTGAATAATGGGATGACTTGTAGGCACGAATGAAAAATGATGAAGAAAAGGAAAGGAAGTGTTGTTCACACCACATTTCATGAGGACTATAGCCATTGAGCCTAAATGACCATACCTTTGCACTCAGCCCCGTTACAAGCCTTAAAAAGACCTTTTTGATCTTGAGTGAGCTGAAACAAATGTTGGTTGAAAAATACGGGCAAACCTATGGGTGAAATCATACATTATGTTCATCTTTGTGAGTGTGAGCGTTGCATCTGATTTTGAAACTTTAAATTGTTGAACCATTGTGTGTGAATATGAAATCATTCTTTGTGTGAGGGCATTTGAGTACCTTTGTTGAGCTTGAACTTGCATTTGAAGCAAGTATTGTGAGTTTAAGCTTGAACTTGCATTTGAAGCAAGTATTGTGAGTTTGAGATTCTTTGATATTGGTGAGTCAAAACTTGAGTCTTTGAGTGCACCATTGATCCTTGCATGAGTAAGTTGAGTCTTGTTGTGTGCATTCATGATTGAGTCTTGTGTAGCACTGTTTGAGACATCTTTTTTGAACTGTTGAACTTGAGTTTTACTTGAGGACAAGCAAAAGTTTAAGTTGGGGGTATTGATGAGTCCACGATTTGGACTCATTTAAGGCAACATGTTAATAAATTTAGTGTCCTCAAATGTATATTTTGTACCAATAACTAATGTAAATCCTTGAATTTAAGGTATTTGGATTAAGGAAGAAAGCATGGACACTATTGAGCAAAAAGGAACAAGGCAGCTGAAAGAACGAAGGAAAGAAGGCCTAAGGATCGCCTAACCCATTAGGTGAGTCACCGAACAGCCAGGGTCTCGCCTAATGTTTTAGAGTGCCAAGCCCTGAAGGATAAAATCTAGTCAGCGAGAAAATGGAGCAGTCAGTGAGTCACCGAACAGTTCCGCGATGCAGTGCCATATCGCCTAAAGTTACAAAACCTGAAGATGCTGAAGGCAAAAGCAAAACGGCGATGAAAATGACCAAACGGCGGATCGCCGATTGGGTCAGCGATCCCGACTAACTACACCAATTGAACCTCCACAACACACTTTTTGACAACTATAAATACTTGTTTAAATTTTTAGCTTAGTATTCGATTTTGTGTGGAATAATATTATTATTCAGTTTTTGAAATTTAGAACTTAGAATTGAATAGAGAAACAATATTTCCTTAGCTTTGAAGTTTTGAAGATTTCCATTTTTCTAAGAAATTGGAAGTGGGTGTTAAAGATTCTTCATCTTAGACCTTTGTAAAGACTATATCAAGCCTACCCAGTTGATGGAAGCACAACTTGGTAATGATTTTTACCTTTTACTATGTCTAGCTAAAACCCCAATTCTTGGGGTGTTATTTTGTGATTATGGATTGATTTAACTGCTGGGTATTGTTAATTGATAGTTTATGTGCTGTTTAAAAGTGATTTCGTTCAGTATTCGTGGTTGAATATAATGGGTTGTAGTTGCAAATACAATCTTAACTTTGTGTTTTTGGCTTGCTCGAGAGAAAGGTTTTAAAAACAAAATTACTGATCGATAGTATGTCGGTATTGGGTTGTCATGGGTTCAGCTCGAGAGAGTGAACCCTAAACCCTTTTCCACACATTCAGCTCGGGAGAATGAATGGACTAAAGTGAAGGTTGTGCTTTATTGCTGCTTAGTGGTATTCGAGAGAAACCAATTTGATTCGAGGTAAATTGTTCGAGAGAAAGTTTACCCCCACTAAAGTCTAGCTTATTCACCAATTTGCAGCTGTTTACTATTAATTAAAATTACTCGGTTGTTTACCTTAGCCCATAATCCTATCACATCCCAAGAATCGCGTATCTATATTCGTATTTTCGTGTTGTTTACTGTTTTAGTTAATAGTACAAACAAATCCCCTTGATATTTGATACTTGTGTCACCCATAAGTTAAGCCATGTTTTTCTTCGTAAATGTTTTTAGCTATGATTGACTTGGGCATATTTATGCTTTTCTATTGATTCTTGAGTACAAACCACTCTCTTGGGACTCGACCCCAACTCACTGGTTGGGTTATATTACTACTCACGATCGTTGGTACTTAGTATTGGATGAAGTGTCCTGATACGTGAAATCATCAACCCAAATGGCATGACTAGAAACTCATAGTTTCCACAATGAGTTTTAAAAGCTATCTTAGAGACATTAGTAGGGGCTATCATAATCTGATGATATCTAGCTCTCAAATCTATTTTTGAATAAATATGAGAGCCACCTAGTTCATCTAATAACTCCTCAATAATTGGTAAGGGGGACTTATCTTTGATGGTGATCTTGTTCAAAGCCTTGTAATCCACATAGAGTCTCCAAGAACCATCCTTATTTCCTACTAGTACTACAGGTGAGGCATAAGAGCTACAACTGTAATGAATAATACCTTGACTCAACATCTCCTTGGTCATCTTCTCAATCAAATCCTTCTGAATTGGAGAGTATCTGTATGGTCTTGAATTTATAGGGTTGCTATTCTCCATTAAGGGTATGTGATGATCAAACACACCTTTAGAAGGGGGTAATTGCTTTGGTTCATTAACAAGGTGTCTGTACTGTTCTATTAATCCTTGAATTTCTTTAGGTCCCACATCAATTTTCATGAACATAATGTTCTTCTCATGTTCTTCATTATTGACTCGGATCATAAAAATCTACACATTATCTTCAGATAGGCCAGTCAAGGCTTTAGCCCCAACAATATTAAATGAAGGGCAAGTCCCTTGTAAAGTCACTTGTTTTCCCAAGTAGTTAAATTTCATGAAGAGATTTCCAAAGCTTATTTGTATATCCCCAAGTTTACGCAACCACTGTATTCTCAATACAGCATCACAACTGCCTATAGGAAGAATTAGGAAATCATCTTCAAAAGTTGACTCTTGCATCAACCATTTGAACTTTTGGCAACCATCATAAGATTGAATAGTCCTCCCATCAGCTGCACCAACATTTTGAGGGATGATCTTTTGAACCTTACAGCCTATCCTCTTAGCAGCTTGTTCGTTGATGAAATTATGCGTAGACCCACAATCAATGAAGATGTTAATGGGTTTCTTGGTAGTGTACCCACTAATTCTCAGGGTCCTGTAACCTTTGATGCCATTCAAATCTATTAAGGAGATCTCACAATTCTCTATAAGGTCCCTCAACAGTGCTTCAATTTCCCCTTCTTCCAAGGCCACATCTGCATCATCATTAATATCCTCCCTTTCGACTTCTTCCAACTTAATAGAATACAAATGCCTCTTGGCTCTACACTTGTGCCCTAAGATATACTTTTCATCAAAAAAAAATAGTAGATCCCTTGAGATCTTATGTCATTTATTTCAGCAGGAGTCAACTTTGTTCTTCTATTAGCATCTACTACTGTAGGGTAACTTTTGTTAGCAAATGCACCAGCCCCTTGGAGAGTAGGTGGCCCCCATTTATAATGACCTTACATTTGACCAACATTTGTTCCATTTGTTCCTCTAATTGCTTTACTTTGGGCTGCAAAAGAAGACTCCTCCAATCTGGCTAGATGATAAGCTTGTGGCAAGTTGTAGGGTTTCCCTCTTCGAACAACATCTTTCAGCTCTGTTTTAAGCCTATTTATGAACACACTAATGGCATAGTCTGTAGATAAATTTACCCTAGTCATGCACTATCAAAATCAGCTTGAAAATCTTTAAAAGAACTAGCGTGTTTAGTTCCTATCAATTCAGTCATGGGGTCTGTGTATTCTGCCCTGAATCTATCAGCAAGGGCATATACATACTCATCCCATGATGGAGGCATCCCGGAGATCTTCTAAAGTATCCTTGATGCCATTGTAAGGCCACCCCCTCAAAGTGTATAGCAGCTAGCTTGAGCCTTTGGTAAGTAGGCACCTCTTCAATGGAAACGAATTGTTCTACTTTGTACAACCAGCCTCTCAAGTCGTTACCATCAAATTTGGAGAATTACACCCTAGTGTACTTAGTGAAAGCTGGATATGGTAAATTTGAATTTGGTGTTGGATTAACTTGGGAAGAAGGATACGGGTTTGGTTGGGTGGTTGTTTGGGAATGATGGAAGAAGGGTCCAGTAAACAAATTTGGGGCTGGGGAATACTGATATCCTTGAGAAGGCATAGTTACAAAGTGGGCACTAGTGTAGGTTGGGCTAGAATCTATGGAGTAGATGGGCATGAATTGTTATTGATTGTGAGCAACAAGGGTGGACTCTGAAACCCTTAGCTAAACAAGGAGTGGGCATTCTGCATCCTAGAAATGGAGGGCAGGGGAAGGTTTGTCTCAGTATTGGGAACTGATTGAGGAGATGGGAATGAAAAAATGTAGGGTAGTATTTGGTTGATTAGATCTAGGGTTTTGCATAATAGTGGGTAGGTTGTTCAAGAGAGGTCGTAAATGTGAGGATGGAGTAATATTAGCATATAAATTTGCATAAATGAGAGGGTTATCAGATGGAGAGTACAACCCACCTTCTCTGATGGTTGACAATACTTCTTTTCCCCGTCCAGGTCGTCTCTCTTCTTCAACACTCAGCTGAAGCTCGTGAAAAGATTTCTCATGATTCGCCTCCAGCTAGTCTTGTCGTGCACTAAATTTAGTCATCTCAGTGGACATTTTTTACAGTATATTACAAATATTAGCTAACTCACTCGACATTGATCCCACAGAGTCGAGAAAAATGCTCTGATACTACTGTTGCAAGATCAGAAATAAACAAAAGAAATGCAAGAAGAAAATGTGCTAGATAAAGAAACTTAGGGCAAAAGATAGATGATAATTCTCATTAACTCTCCGACCTGCTATTACATATATATATATATATATATATATCCCTAATTTGGATAGAATAGGAAATAACCACGTGACACATTGTACTATCTACCGAGTACCTAAGTAAATAACATATTTACTTTTGGGGAGTTATTTGTAAATACTGAAAGTAACTAATAATACTACTTCTTACCTATACCTACCCTGTATACTTCTTGAGGCTTGACATACAACTTCCCTCATATCAGAGAAATAGCCTAGCTCCAACAAAGGCAGCGTGCTCTAGCGAGAACAAACGAGGCAGCAAGCTCCGATCAACAGTAGCGCAGCTCCGGCGAAGCAATATTCCGGCAGAATGACAACCATCATGCAACCGAAGAAACGTCGAGATCTCATGGGACTTCACATTTTCGATCAGGTATTATTGTTTAAAATTTATGTTAACTTCATTGTTTACATTTTACTAAGATCTACGGCTAACTCTTGATTTCTGGATTGTGATTTCTTGATTATTGTGGAATTGTTACTAATCCCTCTGTTTTGTCAATATATTATTGTGAAATATCCATGTCTATCTTTAAATCTGCATGCTATCATTTTGATTACTTTGTTAATATGGATACTTACTTGTCACCCCGTTAATCGTCTCTCATTCATTAGTACTTTGTATACGTTTAAATATGGTCTATATTGGCTAGTTGGTTATAACGTGTGATTTTGGATTGATTGTAATGCTTGATTTTAGCATGACCAATTGATAAGATTATTGTATTATTGGATCTGTGAATTGATTCCTCTTTGCTTATAAGTCCTACCATATATATATTTCATACCAATTTCTGATTTATATGTTTATATTAAATTATTATAATATGTGAGCATGAATCTGACTGTAATTCCCCCTTCCTTAAATAATTATGTGTATTTGTTTGACTATATCAATTTACCGTCTCAAATTATTCTCTTTGCTTGTTTTACCTTTCTGTCACTATGGTTAATTGATTTTCTTTACCTTAATTAAAATAGGGCTAGTTTCTTACATGTTTATATTTGGTGAAAAATAAATAAATTGAGTTTGGCTTCCTCCTGAATAAGGAAAATATGTTCTAATTAAATCTTCCTTATTTCTTTTCCTTTAATGAGAACCCCCTCTCACTATCTGAGAAGACCCCCTCTCATTATTTTCCTCACGGTTTAAACATTTTAACAATTAGAAAAAACACCCTCTACTCTTTGAAAGAAAAGAAGAATTCTGGTGCTTTGTGAGTATGCCTTCTTGCTGTGTTGCTGTTTTGGGGGAAATATTTATGTTCAAAAACTTCATTGCTGATAAATTAATCTGCTTAACTGGGTAGTATTTCTGTTCAAGTTAATCTTCTGTTTTGCATTAATGTACCATTTAGTTTTAGTGTGATTTGTAATGGTTAAAAGGAAAGCATTCGGGTCAGTTTTCTTATCTCTTCTTGCTTTGTCCGATTTTATATTCTCCATAACTTGTTTGAATTTTTGTATGTCTGTTTGCCGCCTGTGTATATGAACTAATTAAATATTATGTGCATATAATTAGTTTTATCACCTCGCTATATTAGACCACTTTTTATGTGTTATTACTTGTCCGTATTCTTTCATTGCTTTAACATGGTTGTGAACGTAAAGGTTCAAGATGTTGAAGAGTTGCCTAGGAGGGGATTTTGGACGGGGCTAATATTTTTTTAAATGTATATTTAATTCTTTATATCGTATTGATTTATTCTTTATTTTAGCTTGTAATAGTTTGTATAACTCTAACACTTTCTATATATGATATGATTTGGGGATCGCTTAAGGGGAAGGGATATACATGCAAGATGTTTTCTTCTTTTATTTTATTTTTATTACTTGTGAATGTTACAGACAATCTTATGAACATGTTACAATATCTCCTAAACAATCGATCTAAAATCAAATATCTATTCGTCTATACTTCGTTTTAATCTGAAATCAATCAACATGTAATAAAATAATTTAGTCCCTGCTAAAATTTGGAAAACGTGCTTATGTGATAATATTCATGTTATTCTATGTAGAGATTTGTGCCTATAATTTGATATATATTTACAACATGCTTAACTAATCATATTTAGTAACTTTAAGTATGTAATTAGTTTTAAAATAATTATACTCTAATAACTTTTGCATGTTAAAATTAGATTGTAATTATTTTACTGTATGTTAATAACTTTTCAGCATGTCTTATCACTTAGAAGCCATGTCTATAGGATTCAATAATTAAATTCGATATGTTAATTAATTTGATGTCTTAAAAGTTTTGTTATAGAACTCATGCCTATTGGATTTCAATTAATTTAATTTGTATCTGGGCTGGAAAATATATTTGAAGGCTTACACTAAATTGCTTGTTTTATATTATATATGGGTTAGAAATCATGTTTAAGACATTGTCTGTTTTCAGCATATCAATTATTTTCCAATATGTTAATTATCATCATGTGTTAAATAACTTTTCAACATGCTTATGCTTAGAAACCATGCCTATAAGACTTGACAAGATTAATATGTCAACCAATCAGATTAAATAATTCCTGCATGCTAATAACTGAAACAATTCAATTTATACATACTTCTTTGCCCACTGTTAAACAAATTCTATGACATAATTATTTACTGCCACTTAAAAAATAAAATTAACGAATTATTCTCTGCATGCTACAATTTAAAATCTGCACTATTTAGATAAATTATCAAATTAAGTTGAGCTTTGCTTTTAATATTATACATGTATTATGACTGTTTTAAATACTTGATGTCCTGATTAAATTTTGCATTCTGAATAATGTTTTGCTACTTAAAATCAACTAATAAATCAGTGTTTGCATGCTATTTGAAACTGCCCTATTTTAGATTAATTATTAATTAAATCAGTCTTTGGCCCTTATAATATTCTATCTGTTTTAATATTATTTTAATACTTGTTAATGTATTTGTATGCTCACACACTTAACATGAGACCTTTCATTTTTACTTGGGTTTGGAAGCATGTTAATTAAAACTAAGAGGCCAATTTGAGATTTATGTGCTAAATGCTTGTCCAATATGTTTTGCTTGATGTTTAGGTGGGTCAAATTTATATTTTATTTTAGTCTAAACCCATCCTAATAGAAGTCCAATGCCTCTTGGACATTAAGTGGGGGCGTTAGACACCTTCTAGGACGTTATGCATGCGAAAGGTGGGGTAGGGGTAGATAGGCCCTTTACTGGAGATAATGAAAATTGACTCGAGCAGAAAAATGACAAAACCTTGATTTGTCTTGACACATCGAATAAGCCGAGCGCCGATCCAAAAAGGGGCAATTTAAATTAGGTTTTTTTTTCATGTTTTCTTTTCTTTATATATTGTTGTGTGTATTTATTTGGGGTAGTTTTAAAATTAAAAAAAAAATATTTTTGCCCATTTACTTGTGTATATTCTGTCTTCTTACTTATCTTCTTTAATTGTTTCATGTTTAATGTTTGTTTAATGTTATGTATATTATCACCTAGTTGAATACTTAATTAACTAATAAATAAGTAAATAGAGACCTTAATTGCTACTTGTAAGCCCACATAAATTATGAGATGTGGTCAGGACCCACAATTATGGACCTCGAGGGGTGCTTAACATCTTCCTATCGATGACAAACATCTACCTCACAAATCTCCACAGGATGCCTTAGACAAGGAGAGAAGAGAGATTATACGAAGATCCGGGTTCATAACCTACACAAATGTAGAAGCAAGGGGTGAGTACCAAACCACACGGTATTCAACAAGTGAACTCTTAAGCACAAGTTAAGCAAATAGAATACAGGCACTCCTATCACTCCAACTGAACCTCCACAACTACAAACATCATAAAACCAATCTAACCTAACAACTTACAATTTAAATAACACATAACTCAATAACAACACTCCAACCATTACAAATCAACAACACAATGAATCAAGTTCATTAATCACAATTACCATAGAAAAAAGCACTCATATGTTTACTATGATATAAATATGCAATGCAGTGAAATGCAATCCCAAGTATGGAGGTGCATGTCTGATCTAGTGATATACACCCAATATATCTTAGTTTGGGACTCATAGGGGGACATATTTGTCCATGCATCTGTCGCGGGGCATGACAAGACTCTCGATAATAGAATTTGTTCTAGCTTACGACATGTTCCTCAAATCATAATATTCATCGCGGCGTGCGGAACATCACTCGAATATAATATCCGTCGCGGCGCGCGGCACATCACTCGAATCATAATATCTTTTGCGGCGTGTGACACATCCCTCAAAATGGTATATCCTCTTTAATTTCTTATTCTTCCTCAATTCACATAACATTTTTTACAACCATGTCTCAGAACCAATGCAAATGACATGTTCACAAATAATGAGGAGATGACCAATTCCATATCAATGCCCAATTTTCAACAATACAATCGTGATAAAATGTCACCAATGAATCAATAAACCTTCTATATTATTCTCAACACATCACACATCATTATACAATCAAGTTGCCTTTTATTACTATTTTTCCTCATTAGGATCATTCAATATGAATAAGTCAACCAATCACCAAGTCTCATTACTCCCTATCACATACAACAAGGAAATTCATGATTATTATTACTATTACTATTGTCGTTGTTGTTGTTGTCATTATTGTTATTGTTATTGGTTATTGTTATTGTTATTATTGTTATTGTTGTTGTTATTATTGTTATTGTTGTTGTTATTATTGTTATTGTTGTTGTTATTGTTATTATTGTTATTATTATTATTGTTGTTGTTGTTGTTGTTGTTGTTGTTGTTAATTCTTACCTAGATGTGAAGTAGTCGGTTCCCATGCCGGCCGCCGCTTTGCCTAGGTAATTTTTTTTTTCTAGGTAAAAATTTCTGTTTTCCTTTCTTTTTGTTACTAAATTAATTATATATTAAAAGTGACAAATTCTATCAACTTATTTTAATAAATATGAGTCAAGTGATATAAGGTATTAAATAAAGGAAAAAGTGTTTGAAATATATTCGAACATTAAACGAAATTGTTGTAACAATCCCAAACTTTGGGCTGAACCTATTACCCCATGTACTATTTAATAGTGCATTTTAAAGATATATATATATATAGGTGCCCACATGAACATCATAAATATTGCATTATTTTAAATAGTAACTTGTCCAACTGGACACTTATATATCTTTAAAATATACTATTAAATAGTGCAGGGGCTAATAGGTCGTGCCCAAAGTTTGAAATTATTTCAGCAATTTCGATCAAAGTTTGGATATATTTCAGACCTTCTTGCCTTAAATAAATTATAGACTTATTCCATTATTCACAAACTAAATTAATTATCTAAAAATTATCAGACACTTTATTTAACTATAGTTAAACGAATAGTTCAAGATTCCCATTTACAATTTATGGAAAAAGGGTCTTTTATGAAAGAGAGAGGACTAGTTCTCAAAATGACCTAACGGGTCATTATAGGTCCGTAAACTAAATTTTAAGAATTTAAAAACAAGTAAAATTAGGTTCTAAATGAAAGAGAATTACATAAATGAAGCTACAATCAAGATTAGAAAGTGAAAAGGAAGAAATTAACCTTCAAATTGATGAGACTCGTCGACATACGAGCACACTCACTAAGAAATGAGCTCCTTCAACAATGGATTCTTTCGAAAGAATGAAAGAGAGATATAATCCCAACAATGGCTGCAAAAGCGGTCAAGTGGCCATTTAAGCGACCACTGGATAAATAGTTGATTGGCCGCTAAAGCAGATAAGCCTTAGATGGCCTCTACCGCTAAAGCGGTTTGGGGCTGCTTAAGCGCTTACTTCTAAAGCGTTCTTGATGCCTCTTAAGCGATCAAACCTAGGTGGCCTTCCACCGCTAAAGCGGCTACTACTTAATAGGCTTGGGTGCAGCTAAAGAACTCACACCAGCATCTTTGGCATCAACCAAACCTAAGATGAAAACGTCTCCGAACGGGTCCTCGAGATTCATTCGGAACCCCATGAACGCAAACAAACTCTGTTACCCTACCAATATCAACATTTTGGACTCAACGAAATTGACAAAAGAACCAATAGATATTGTCTCGGTAGAATATTTACCCAAGTCAACACTAGCACAAAATAACCGAAAACCAACAAAATGCAAAATGTCGCAAACATATCCTGATCACCTTGGGATCTGATCCAAAGGTTGTTATAAACCAAAATCGATATTCTAAAGCTGACCATACTAACATAATTCTCATTCAAGCATGTTTACAAAGAATGTTGTTTGAAGTCAAGCATTTGCCAATCTTTGCAACATTTCTTGTCTAACGACTCAAACTCACGCTGAAGGCCTCATGACAATATAAAATCGATCATGCCACTAGTCAAAAATGGACCTTCCGAAGCTGACGAAACTGATAGAACTCTCATATGGTACCAAATTTTTTGGATGTTGACCAAAGTCAATTCTTTCAACCCAAAAGCTTCCCAAAAGAGAAAAACTCACTCAAATCTCTCTCGACCACCTCTGGAAGCATGCCACCCCTCACAATACACCACAAACATTGAATAGAAGCTACAAAAAGGGGAAAAAAAATAGAAAAATCACACAAAATCAAGAAAATTACCATAAGTGTCATTACAACTTTTGACACACTATTAACGTATGCTAAGAATGTCGCAACAAATCCTAATAAGGAGATATCGAGTTTCTTGAGCTATGTGGATTTGAAAAGCTTGAAGGGGGTGAGTTCTTGTACTCGCAATGAGTTGAATTAATTATCTTTTCAACATTATTTCATTCATAAAACCACAACGACAACAACAACAATAAAGCACATCGATGTCCACTTTTTCTCTTTGTAAGTACACAAGAATAGTTCAAGAAATTTGATACCACCTCGCAATTTGCCAACCCTATCTTGGTAAGCAATATTACTGATTCTAATTTTACACTATTTCTCCTTGTGTGGATTTGTCAAGACATTCTTAGCATAAGTTAGTTATGTGTTGAAAGTTTCCTTGACGTCATCATCCATGTGATTTTGTTTGATAGTCCCACTACAACATTTTTGCCTTTCAACCACCCTAAGAAAGTGTTGCCTAAACTGTCAAAAAGTGTGGTCTTTGATCAAAGACCACACTTGTTGACTTTAGACAACGTTTTTGCAGGGGTGGCCTAAAGAAGTGTAACCTTTGACTTTAGGCCACACTTTTCAAGTGTTGCCTTAGTAGCTACGCTTCAAAAGCGTGGCCCATGAGTTAAAAAAGCTACGCTTTTAGCACCACATATAACGCTTCTCATAATCTCAAACTACATTTTGCAAATGTGACCTTTGATACCTTAAGCCACACATGCAAAATGTGGTCATTGCTATCTCCTCTAAAGCAACATGTGTGATGTGTAATCTTTCCTAATGTACCATATTACAATTTACAATCAATAAGCCACACAAGCAATGTCCCTATAACGGCACTTTCAAAGCATGATATTTTGTATATGTTAAAAAAATATAGTTAAAAAAATTGTACCCTACAAATGTATGAATTTACAGTACACTTCAACAAATCAATATATGTCTTGTACTACACATACAAAGAAAGAGATATTTCAAGATATACTCTTGCAAAGAATTCCAAAAAATTCAATGTAGATTCAAACATCAAAATTATTCAGAAAGTCTTCATAATAGCCATGCAGCTGTGCATATATCTTAGCTCCTTGCTTTCTTGTATGCTTCCTTAGGACATTATACCACATTTATGACGGGAGAATAGTACAATTAATGCTATCTAGCAAAATTGTCTCCTTATCCTTATATGTTGTTTGACAATCTTCACCTCACTTACCTGTATATCTACAACATAAAAGGAAATAAAAAAGGACTCTTAAATTCTCTAACTTATCTTCCTTGGTCAATAAATGAAATGAATCACATATAAGACCAAAGAGAAAAAAGTTTTGTACTTCTAATTAATGACATAAGATGTTTTTCAAAATGATCAAAATGATGAGCTATAATACTGTTGAGCATGTAAAGAAAAATATATTGTACTTATCATCATAGACACAGTAGAATATCTGAAGGCATAGAAGTTGTTATTGGATACAACAATATGAAATTGTGGCAAATCAAATCATAATGACAAAAATATGATAAGCATAGGAAAGTTTCGATTTCAAACCAGCCATTGCTTCAGGCAAGGAGGGTGACACATATGCTTGCTGGGAAACTCTTGCATCTTGTAATCTAAAACTAACACCTCCCTGAAAATTGGACACTCCATATATGTACCAAGCTTCCTCAAGAACTCATTTATGACAATAGTAACTGGGAAGTTTGCCATGACTTGTTTACTGGTAGGTGGTGCTCCCAGGGCAGCAACACCATCGTCCAACATCTTAAATAGAACAAATTAGAATCGTCTTTAGTTCAAGGCAACTTGTATTTGCCTAAGTAAGAATGAATCTAATTCCCCTATAAGAAGTTTTCTTTTTTATTTAAATAAAGAAAAGCATACCGCCATGGTAAAACATGGTCTAGCATTGAATAAAATTTTCAATTCAAGAACATTTTACCCAGATAGCTATGTATGTATTAAACAAGTGGTTAGCAAATGAGAAATAAAACAAGAGTGGATAAAGTTAATTGTTTAACTCAATTTTTTTTTTATACTGGAGGTCACGTGAGAATGCAATAAATTTGTAGGTTAGGGAACTCCAAACAACACACCTTTGACATATCGTTGCTCAACTGACTGAAAACTACAGGCTACAGTTGTATTTAATACGAGGAGTAGATTAAAACAAGAGATACCTCTGATATTATATCATCCACTCTAGAAACCAGTTGCTCAAGTACATTGAGAGAACCCTATGTATCACAAACATTGCTGGATCACCTTGAGAAGATTCACCAGAAAGAAGTGCTGCAGTGAGAAGATTAGACATCTTGGGCCAAGCAGGTTGTGTCACGCCCGAGCCTACACCCTGGACGTGGCTGGCACTCGAGAACCATTGCTGGCCCCAAGAGAACCCTTGGCCCGGCTTAACTACTAGTAGAAGTCTTAGTCAACAAGAAGTAACTTTAAAAGTAAAGTTGTAGCTCAAAGAACAAACTCATATTGTATAAAGAAACATTCACTAGCCAAAATTGCAACTTAAGTCTCAAACATCGAAACTAGAAATGAACAAGACTCATGAACTATATCTATCTGGCTATGAAGCCTCTACTAACTGAGATGGATGTTGGGACAAGACCCACGAAATCCTAATAAGACTAGAATGATAAAGAAAATAAAAGGGGGTCCTCCAGAAGCAAGGAGGCTCACCAACAACTCTGAAGCTCAATTAGACAAATGAAGCGCTGGATGCTAATCCTGGTTGCCTGTATCTGCATTATAAAAGATGCAGGCCAACTGACATCAGTACATAGAATGTATGAGCATGAGAGGGGAATTCTAAAACAAGACATAAGCTTGAAATGGAACTAAAGAAACTTACCTCGTCTCAACTCAACTCAACTCATTTCAATATAAAGTAGTAATAACGATGCAGTATAAAGAAAAGCTTCAAAACATGTAGCTAACAGCTCAGTGGATTGAAAAACACAACAATAACCTAGTTTTGTATATGAAAATACACGTAACTCTGTGGGAGATTCTCTAACCGACAACCATTAATATGAGCACTGTGATGATACAACATCTTGCCTCAGCTGCAAGGGTCGTCCTATACTTTGCCAGGGTATAGAACCTACTACTAAGTGAATCCACTAGTCTATGCTAAAAAATATTAAGGAATCATCTAAAAAGTATGACCCTTTCTACCCACATTGGCTACATGGCTTATGGAGACTTTGAGTTATCAGAACTCGTCCCCATATCGGTACTTAATACTACTCCCAAAATGTAACTAGCTCATATGTTGAAAAACATAACTCTTTTTGTGGTTCGAGATTATTACTCAAAAATCTTTCTCTTAAAAGAGATGGTACTAAAACTGCTTATGAAAACTCTTTTGGAAACCGGTGTTACCTCTCATCTTAAATGTGAAAACATTTACTCTTGGGAATACTTAGTTATAAAGAAATTGAACTCAGCTCTACTCTTTCTCAAACTCAATGCTTAAGTCTTAAAACAAGTTTAAAACAATTGTAAAAGACTTTTTGAAAAGACTCGAAGAACTCTCTAGCCTTGACTCTTTGCTCTACCATGAATTTGAATTATGTATTCAAGGGTTATGATCTCATGTTATGGATGATCTCATGATGTTTAAACGTATCTTAGAGTATAGAAATCAACTAGAAAACATAGGTACGATTCGAGGAAACTCAAACGGAAAGAAGTGGGAAAGGGTAGAGGACTTGGCGACCCTCGCGTATTGAGTGGCGCAGGGCACCAGACCCTGAACTACAGATTCTAGGTTGGGGCGCACTGAGTGGCGCGGTGTCCCAGATCCCAAACTATAGACTCTGATGTGGGGCGCACGCACTGAGTGGTGCGGTGCCCCACACCTTTTCTGAGAAAACTTGACAAATTTCCTAACTCATTTCCCAACCCCAATTCACCTAGAATCGAATGGTTTCTTCCCCAATCACTTAGATTCGAATACCCATCATTAGTGTAAAAGAATTTACTCAAAAACAACCTTAAAACTCATACGATTAACTCAATAACTCATCAAAACCTCAATAATCAAGATTTATGAAAGAAACTTCAATGAGACTCATCAAGAACTCAAATCTTTTACTTTCTAGAATGAAATTACACTGAATTAATCATGATTGGTGCATGGGTGAATGAACCCAGCGCTATGTAAACTCACATAACTCTTAGGGATCAACCCTTGGCAAAATCCGCAATAAAATCTTCAAGAACTTGACGAATGCTTGACTTTTTCTCCTCTTCTCCTCTTTATCAACTTCTCTCAAAACCCTAGCATGAATTTGGATTTGTAAAACTGAAACAAATTAGTTTATACCCCTAAGTATTACCAAATTTCTCCTAAATCTGATTGGGTAAGGAAAATACCAAAATACCCCTTTTAAATTCGGGTAACTTTTCTTAACTGACAGATAAATTTTCAAATGATCATATCTCCCTCATATGAGCTCAAAAATTAGCAAACTCAGTAGCGTTGGAAAGATAACTCATAGAAATTTCATTTGATATCTTATGGGCCACCTAATTCATCATGTACTGAAAGTCATGGCTATTTGAAGTTGATCCAAAATTCACATCTTAAGCTCAACTTGCAAAATTTCAGATTTTGTTATTTCCGATTTAGTTTCTTTCAAATTCTAGTTCTTTCTAATGCGGGATGTTACAATATCTCCCCCTTGAAAATATTCGTCCTCGAATGAGATTACTCTAAGTAGACTAAGGGTGTAACATCTAACATTCAACTCAAACACCCAACAAGCAATATATAACACAACATGTCAACTTAAAATAAATGCCAAGAAAGGGATTTGTACCTTAATTTGGAATTTCTCCAGACTCAAAGAGATGTGAGTATCTCTTCTTTATTTCCTCAGCTTCCCATGTTGCTTCCTCAACAAACTGATTTCTCCATAAGACCTTGACTGATTGTACCTCATTTGTTCTCAACTTGCGAACCTGACGGTCTAAAATCTAAACAGGAATCTCCTCATAAGACAATATCCTTAATACCAATATCTTTAGTCGGTATAATCAGTGAAGGATCGCCCATACACTTCTTCAACATGGAAATGTGAAATACCGGATGAACTGCTGCTAACTTTTGCGGTAGCTCCAACTCATAAGCTATATTACCAATCTTCTTGGATATTCTGTAAGGACCAATATACCGGGGACTAAGCTTTCCCTTTTTACCAAATCTTATAACACCCTTCATGGGTGAAACCTTCAAGTATACCCAATCATCTACTTCAAACTCTAAGTCTCTTTTCCTAACATTAGTGTAGAATTTCTTATGACTCTGCGTTATTTTCAACCTTTCTTGAATAACTTTCACTTTTTCCATAGCTTGATGAACTAAGTCTGGTCCTATTAGTCCAGCTTCACCAACTTCAAACCATCCAATAGGAGATTTGCATCTTCTCCCATAAAGAGCTTCATAAGAAGCCATGTGGAGGCTAGAGTGATAACTATTGTTGTAAGCAAACTCTATGAGAGGTAAGTGATCATCCCAATTACCTTTGAAATCAATTACACAAGCCCTCAACATATCTTCTAAAGTCTGATTAGTGCGCTCTACTTGACCATCTATCTGAGGATGAAAAGCAGTACTCAAGTTCACCTTTGAACCCAAACCTTTATGGAAAAACTTCCAGAATTGTGCAGTAAATTGTGAACCTCTATCTGAAATAATGGACACTGGAACTTCATGAAGTCTAACTTCCTCTTGAATATATAACTTAGCATCATCCTCTGCTGAATGGGTAGTCTTTACCGGTAAAAAGTGGGCTAATTTAGTCATTTGATCAACAATTACCTAAATGGAATCATGTTGCATGCGAGACCGTGATAAACATAATAGAATTCATGTTGATCATCTCCCACTTCCATTCCGGAATATCTATATTCTGAGCCATACCACTGGGCTTTTGGTACTCTACCTTAACTTGTTGGAAATTCGGACACTTAGCAACGAACTCTGCAATTCCTCAAACTACTCCACCAATAGACTTCTCTGAAATCGCGATACATCTTTGGGGAATCCGGATGGATAGAATATCTCACTACAACATTTTAGGCTTTTCGCTACCCTTGTAAAGCATGACCTAAACTAGCAAAAAGTGTGGCCTTTGGTATAAGGTTACACTTTTTGACTTTTGGCAACACTTTTTTGGGGGTTGCCTGAAAAGGCGTAACCTTTGACTTTAGGCCACACGTTCTAAGTGTTGTCGTAGAAGCTACGCTTAAAAGCGTGGACAACGAGGTATAAGACAACAATTTGTAGCATCTCAATAGCAACACCTTTATTTGATAAAACTACACTTTCAAGTGTGATCTTTGCTTTGTTATTGGGCACGCTTAAAAAGTGTTGCCTTTTATACCTCTTCTACACCAACACTTGCAAAGTGTAACCTTTGCTTATGTACTTGCTGCAATTTATGTGCACTTATAAAGTATAACTTTTTTTTTTTTACTCACAATTTTTAATTGAAAAACAATCATCTTGATTTGCATATATTCTTCACTAATGACATAATTATATAAACGAATGATCTCAAGCACCATTTTACTAGCTAATAAATAGTTCAAATGTATAAAGTTGCAATAAACTTTGAAAAACCTGTCTTGTACAAAACATATTTAGAAAGCAATTCTTTAAAGATATGTACTAGAAATAAATTCTACAAAATGAAATGAATTCAATCATATATAACAAGAAGTTCAAAAACACTTTATCGTTCACTTCAATAGATCGAGTTGACTTGTGGCCACTATCCAAATTCAATCACCCGCATTTTCCTACACATTTAAAATGAAACTAGAAGTTAGAAGAAAAAAATCAAGTTCAACACTAGTCAAAATTAATAGTACTTTCTCATTCCTTTCCGATCAATGGACTCCCTAGTGCATACATAGTAGTGTTTGATGGAGAAATTCCTACCTCTATCTATTGGACCAAATGCGCCAAAACATCTGAGTAAACAATACAAGAAACATTTGTTGTCACCCGTTCTTCGAGTCACAAGTTTCAACATCACCATATCAAATGCAAGAGCCCGACACACTTTGTACTAGTACTATAAATAGAACTCGCGTAGTGGCTATTAAAGCATGTATTTCATATGCTAATAAGGTGTCACTACAAGTAACTACAACAAAATTCATTTTCCAATCAACTGGTTCCATCAAAACTATAAATCTAGTTCTTTATGTGTTCCACATTAGGCTCTTTCGGAAAATATGGGTATTAAATCAATGAGAAATGAAAAAATCAATGAAATGATCACTAAAAAACTGCATTTGGGAAACCCGTATTCTGGTCAGAGTAGAATATAGATACAAATACCATTAAAAAATATTTTTGAATAACTTCATCTATTCCTTTAATTTATTCCCCTGTGACTTAGTTCTTCTTCCATTTAAGTTTGAAAAAAATTGCAAATTCAGTCTGCTCTAAGGCTACTGTCACTTTCTGATGATTTTTTCCCTGAGTACTTATGTAGAAATAATTAAGCAAGTGAATATTTACCAAATGAGACTAAAAAGATCAAATCTTCTCTGCACAGGCAACTAAACACTACTTGAAAACATAACTTATTAGCTATTGATCTCACCTGCTTTGCCAGGTTGAACGGGATGTATTTGTATTTGATCATGTGCATGATTTGTCGCTTCATTGTAAGGACGAAAAGAACGATCCAATAGCAAATTTATGTAGGCCAGAACACAGAAATATCAAATAGAGAGAAGAAAGTCATGATAAATACAATACAGAAAGCCTTTGTTATGGCATACCTGAGAAAAACAAAACAAGCATAAACACCCAAAAGGTTTGAGAAAGTAGTGAACGACGTGAAACTGATATATTGAAATTCGTATCATGCTTCAGTATGCCATGTAAAGGAAAAGTAATGACAGAGTTTGAAATCAAACAAGTGGCAATAGCACCAAAAAACAATATTGTGAATAACCATGACTCTAATTAGTTTCTTAAAATTTTTCTTGTAAAAATATTGTAAAACCAAGCTCATATATATTTACCATACCATAAAAGGCTACAACCTGTTCTTAAATGGTTATCAATGGATTGATTCCACAACTATTACAGATTCACTAACATTGGGAAGATTCTGTAATTAAGTTTGGCTGTTGTTGGTTCTGGTTTGGCAATTTTTACAGATGTCACGGTGGTTGTTTTACTATACATAATGAGGGAGAAACAAGAGAAAACCACCATGGAAGCAGGAAATATCACTGATGAAACTTGTAGCAAACCAGTGATCATAGCAGGGAATGTTTTCGATGAAAATCTCAAGCAAGCAATAGATTTTGATGCAGTTGTATAGGCAGTCAGGAAAGATACAAATAAGATTAGTATTGGAACTTTCAGTAATGTGTATAGAGCAGACATGTCTTCCGGGATGATTTTGTCTGTTAAGGGCCTAAAGTCGATGGACAAGACTATAGTTCATCACCAGCGCAAGATGATCAGAGAGCTTGAAAAGCTAAGTAAACTCTGTCATGATAATCTGACGAGACCTATCGGATTCAATCTATGAGGATGTTGTTCTACTCTTACATCAATACTATCCCAATGGGACATTGGCTCAGTTTCTTCATGAGTTTAGCCAGGAACCTGAATATGAACCTGACTGGCCTACAAGACTGTCCATTGCCATTGGAGTTGCAGAAGGACTAGCATTCCTTCATCACGTGGCCATAATCCATCTTGATGTTTCTTCAGGGAATGTGTTTCTTGATTCTAAATTCACCCCTTTGGTTGCAGAAGTTGAAATATCCACAACCTCTAGGATTTTCCAGGTACTTTTGCAGCGATATGTTGTTCTAGAAACTTGGTCATTCTTTAGCAATGTTTAATGCAATGGATACTAATGAAATTGGAGGGATAGTTGAATATATGGAAGGGAATACAATATTTTGGTGAAAATTTTAAGAAAAATATAAGGTCATACTTGTAAAGTGTTGTTTTTAAAATTATAAAAATAGCACACTTTAAAAGTGTAATTATAGGTGTAAATAGGCGTTGCTAATTATGTCATGATATGACCACACTTATAAAGTGTAGCCTATACCATTAAAGAGTATACTTTATAACCGTTGCCAATAATATCGTAGTCAAAAGGTAAAAACTAAGGCTACGCTTTAAAAGTGTAGCTACAAATATTTTAGGCAACACTTTACAAGCGTTGTCCAGATTTAGTGTGACTTTATGTCTAAAATGTTGTAGTGTCTGGAGCTATGAGCTTCCTCCATGATCCTCTCTTGGAGTTCATTCACCCTTGGCACACACAACCTACCTTGATACCTCAATACACCATCCCCCCTTTGTTCAAAAGCCATTACTTTTTGCTTATGAACATTTACCTTCAATTCAAGCAAAATAGGATCTTGGTCTTGTTTCTCTTTCACTTCGGACACTAATGATGATTCAGCCCGATTCATCACCACCACTCCTCTTTCATTAGAATCCATTAATCGAACTCCTAGTCGTGCGAGTCTTTTGCACATCTTTTGCTAATTAGCTCTTGTCTTCCTCAACATGGGTGGTATTGCCCATAAACAATCTGCTCAAAGCATCAATAACAACATTAGCCTTTTCTGGGTGATATAGAATACTCATGTCATAATTCTTGAGTAACTCTAATCACCTCATCTGTAAGAGATTAAGCTCTTTCTGACTGAACACATACTGAATACTCTTGTGATCGGTGAACACGTATAATGAACACCATAGAAATAGTGACGCCATATCTTTAAAGCGAACACTACACCAGCCAACTCTAGATCATTGGTTGGGTAATTCCTCACGTGAACCTTAAGTTGTTCGGAGGCATAAGATATAACCTTTCCATTCTACATTAACACACAACCTAGTCCAACTCTGGAGGCATCACAATACACAACAAAACCTTGCGTACCTTCTGGTAAGGTCAACACTGGGGCAGTAGTCAACCTAGTTTTCAATTCCTAAAAGCTTTTCTCACAATCTTCAGACCATTAAAACTTTGTTGTTCTTTGAGACTAACTTAATCAAAGGGAATAAAATAGATGAGAACCCCTCGACGAACCTTTTATAATATCCAGCCAACCCCAAGAAACTCCTAATATAAGTTGGAGATGTGGGTCTAGGCCAATTCTGCATTGCCTCTATCTTCTGAGTGTCAACTCGAATCCCATCATCAGACACAATGTGGCCTAAGAATGCCACAGACTCAAGCCAAAACTCACACTTAGAGAATTTAGCATACAACTCTCTATCCTTGAGAGTTTGGAGAACTATTTTGAGATGACTAGCATTATCTTCCTTATTCCTCGAATAAATTAAAATGTCATCAATGAATATGATAGCAAACATGACCAGAAACTCATAATGACCATAGCGGGTTCTGAATGTTGTCTTAGGGATGTCACTTTCTCTTACCCTAAACTGATGATAGCCTGATTTGAGGTCTATCTTAGAAAAATAAGTGGCACCCTGAAGTTGATCGAAAAGGTCATCAATTCTCGGAAGGGGATACTTTTTCTTGATAGTAACCTTTTTCAACTGACGGTAATCAATACACATTCTAAGAGAACCATCCTTCTTCCTCACAAATAAGACTGGAGCACCCCAAGGTGAGATACTTGGTAGAATAAAACCTTTCTCAAGAAGATCTTTCAACTGCTCTTCCAACTCTGCTAGAGCCATTCTATATGGAGGAATAAAGATATGACGAGTATCAAGAAGAATATATGTACCAAAATCTATTTCTCTTTGAGGAGGGACTCTAGAAAGATTATCTAGAAAGACTTCTGGAAACTCACTTACTATTGGAACTAACTGAATACGAGGTGTCTCAACACTAGAGTCATTAACTCGGACTAAGTGATAGGCACACCCCTTGGAAACAAACTTTCTCACCTTAAGGTACGAAATAAAACAACCCTTAGGCACTGCTGCACTACTCCTCCACTTTATAACTGCCTCATTAGGAAGTTGGAACTTAACAACTCGAGTTTTACAATCAACTGAGGCATAACAGGCGTGAAGCCAGTCCATATCTAGAATGACATCAAAATCTACCATGTCTAATTCAACTAAATCAACCATGGTGCTCTTGTGATTAACGAAAATGGTACAATCACGATAGACTCTCTCAGCTAAAATAGTCTCACCAACAGGTGTGGAAACACTGAAGGGCTCAAGAAGTTTCTCATCAAAATTCATCTCAACATAAGGAGTCACAAAAGATAGACTCGCTCCTCGATCTTGCAAAGCATAAACATCAAAATTAAAGACTTTGAGCATACCAGTGACAACACCTGGTGAATCCTCATGCTCTTGGCAACTAGTGATAGCATACAGACGGTTCACTCCTCCGCCTGCCCCTGAAGTAGCTCCTCTATATGCAGCTCTGTCTGGTGGAGCAACTGAATAACATTGGGCTCTATTGCCTCAATTTCCATTACATTGCTTGTTCTTAGGGCATTCTTTCATAAAGTGACTGTTCTGACCACACTTGAAGCAACCAATGGAGCTATCACGACACACCCCTGAGTGGTTCCTACCACACTTAGCACATGCAGGATTCCTATTACCTCCTTGTGCCATGCTACCTTGAGACTGCGCAGGTCTAGCTCTGAAATTTTGCGAATTCTGATTATTGAACTCATCTCTGTTCCTTGGTGCAAGTATACTAGCAAATGATGGACCAGGTCCCTTTTTCTTATGTTGGAAAGATGACTGGTTGGCATTACTCCTCTATTGTCCGGACTCATTCTGTGTCTTAGATTTTTTGTTTCTAAAATCCTCTATATCCCTCGGCTTATCTTTCTCAACCTGTTGCACATGGATCATAAGTCTTGCTATGTCCATATCCCCTATTAGCGTAGCTGCCTTGCACTCCTTACTTGACAGATGAGACAATCCAGCAAAAAATAGACTCATCCTGCTCTTCATGTCAGCAACCATCTCTGGAGCATAACGGGAAAGTTGGGTGAACTTAAGGCTATACTCATACACACTCATAGATTCTAAGCAAGGAATTCTCTTAGCTCACGGGGAAAGAAACACCCCATGAAGGCACTCTCGAACACAACCCAGCTTACAATCGGTGCACTATGAGCTCTACCCTTTTTCCATTGGTCAAACTAGATCCTAGCAACACTCTTCAGTTGGTATGCAGTTCCACTCGCTCAACATCAGCAACATGCATAACCTCAAACACTTTCTGCAGTTCCTTTACAAAGTTTTTCGGATCCTTAGTGACACTTGAACTAGTGAAGCTTGGAGGATACATCCTTAAGAACTCACGGGTCCTTGATGTATCAGCCACTTCCTGTCGACTCTGTCTTTATTGCCCTGCTTGGTTGGTCACAACTTGGCTCAACATTTGGATAGCTTCACGGAATTCAGCATTAGTGACCTCTCCTTGGTGTTGCACTTCTGGTGCATTAGGTACCCCTTAATCCTCAACATTTCTCCTAGCAGGGCGACCTCTGACAGCTATTCGTGGAGGCATGATCTGAAAGATACGCGCAAGCAAGAACTAGAAAGAAACTTTTATAGAGACGAACTCTATCGCACGAAATGAGTATGAAAGAAGTGAGGTAGTTTATAAATGTTGTAGCCTCCTACTTATAAATGTGGCGCACTTCACACCAATAACTAGGACTCTACAGACATGACTTCATAGACACCCTAGAACTCTTGAACTATGGATTCTGATACCAAGTTTGTCACGCCCCGAGCCTACACCCTGCACGTGACCGGCACTCGAGAACCATTGCTGGCCCCAAAGCGAACCATTGGCCTGGCTTAACTACTAGCGAAAGTCTTACTCAACAAGAAGTAACTTTAAAAGTAAAGTTGTAGCTCAAAGAACAAACTCAGAATGTATAAAGAAATATTCACTAGCCAAAATGGCAACTCAAGTCTCAAACATCGAAACTGGAAATGCACAAGACTCATGAACTAATATATCTGTCTATGAAGCCTCTACTAATTTAAATGGACATCGGGACAAGACCCACAACATCCTAACAAGACTAGAATGATAAAGCAAATAAAAGGGAGGTCCTCCGGAAGCAAGGAGGCTCACACACAACTCTGAAGCTCAACTGGATCAACGAAGCGCTGGATGCTGATCATGGTTACCTGTATCTGCATCATAAAAGATGCAGGCCAACTGGCGTGAGTACATAGAATGTACGAGCATAAGAGGGGAATTTTAAAATAAGACATAAGCTTAAAATAGAACTTAAGAAACTTACCTCGTCTCAACTAGGGCTGGGAGGGGACGGGGACGGGGACTGGGGGATGGGACGAAGGGGGACGGATCGGGACAGGGGACGGCGCTGGCAGGATTTGGCCGGGATCGGGATTGGGGGGACAAAAATACGTCCCGTCCCGTCCCACTATATATACGGGATGGGACAAGGTTTGGCGGGACGGGACGTGGGATTTTTTATTTTTTATATACTTATTTATTTGTATTAAAATTATATGTTAATGAATAACACTTTTAGTTTATTTGGTTTTCTATACATTTTTAGGCTTTAGCTAATAAATAATGCTCAAATTTCAAATTTCAAATTCAACTTTCAAATTTCAAATTTGAGAAGTTCAAATTTGTATTTTAAATATTTTAAAGTAATTTAAACTTGAAATTTCAAATGTCAAATTTTGATTTTTAAATTAAGTATTTTAAAGTTAGTTTAGTATATATGTAAATATGTATGCATATATTAAAATTAAAATGCAAGACAATAGTTGCATAAAAAAGACTTGAATAAAGCCTTCAAATTTATTCAATAAAATCTAATTGCAACTTAGAACTTAGAAGTTACAATTTACAAATATTAATGGAGTAACTAATCTACGCAGCCACCTTCTAGGAAGGGTTCTGTTTCAATAAGTTCTCATATGTAAAACTAATATTTGTTACAAATATTAGATGAGTAACTAATTTACGCAGCCACCTTCTAGGAAGGGTTCTGTTTCAATTAGTTCTCTCATGTAATCTAATATATGTGTTCTCCTTTAAAATTCAATTCTAATTGTCGAATCATATCGATGGTGACATCCTCCGGTGTTGGCAAACTTGTTAGAAACTCTTGTGACTCTAATTACTAGATTCAATTATCGCTTTAACCCAAGCTTCTTGTCTAGAACTTAACTTTGGCAAATTATAATTCCTCCTCTCGGTGTTGACCCAATCTCTAAATAAAACTGATGTTTCCAAACTTTCTTCCGCCAATGAATACCTATGATCGCCAATTTGAAACCTTGCCGCACTAAAAGCAGCCTCTGATGCAACTGATGAAGCTTGAATAGCTAGAACATCACAAACCATTTTTGCTCAAAATTGGAAATGCAATGCTCTGCCTCCTCCACCATGCTAATAAATCTTCATTGCCATCTTTGTCTTCCACTATTTCTAAAGATTGATTAAGATATTCTTCAAAATCATCACGGTTAGTAGAATTAAGACAAAGAAAACCTCGCATATAACTTGAAATTCGATCTTTACTCTGAGGATTAGGAGTTTGACCAACTTCTCCTTGAGTATTTCCTGTAGTTCTGTATTTTTCATACAAAAATTTTTCTTCTACTTTGATGCTAGACTTACACATTTCACAAGTTGGACTTTCTTCCGATAAATTTTTTAAAGTATCAACAAGTCCCTGCACACCTCGTAATTTATAGTCAGGATGAAGTAAAGTAGCAGTTAAATAAATTTGAGGAATAGGAAAAAAATATTTTTTAAATTTTACAATCATACCTTCAATTGCAACTCTAAATTTTTCAATATTTTTGTATTTAGAAAATTGAATTGAAATAGCACAAATATTTATTAATATTGATGAAATAGTAGGATAATAAATTCCAAAAAACATGGTTGTAGCATCATAAAAAAGTCTTAAAAATTCTAATAGTTCATTAGTTTCTTCCCAATATTCTTCACAAATTCTATCTAATGGGTCAGCATTATGAGCATTAAACACCATTTGTACGGGTCCTTTATATTCGTAAGCAACTGAAAGCATTTTGTAAAAAGAATTCCACCTTGTTTTAATATGTCTTGGAATTTTTCTTGGTGGCAAATCACATAGTACACAACGCTCATTAAATTCCCTAATTCTAGCAGCTCTATGAGCATAAAAAATCCAGGTAACAACATATTCAATTTTCATACAACCATAATCAAATAATTCAATACCATCTTGTACAACTAAATTTAATACATGTGTAATACATCTAACATGAAAAGCATTAACATCAATTGGACATAATCTAACTTTTAACATACTAGCAGCGTTTGTATTATTAGATGCATTATCTAATGCGACAGACATTACTTTATCTATAAGCATGTAATAATCTAAAACACTCAAAATATTTGAAACTAAATATGCACCGGTTTTTTTCTCTACACATTCTTTATAACTTATGATTCTTTTTTGCAAATTCCAGTTATTATCAATCCAATGTGCTGTAATAGTTAAATAATCATGTCCATTAACACTACGATCCATGTCCGAAATTATAGACACTTTACAATCTAATATGCTAAACAAACAACGAAGATATTGACAATGTTTACCTTGATATACAAAAACATCAGATGTAACAGTATTTCTTGAAAAACCTCTAAAAGAAGGATTATAAGTTTGTTGAATATATTCAATAAAATCGAGATGTGAAGGAAAACTATAAGAAAAACCACAAACAGAAATCATTTTAGCTGAATTTTCGCGATCTCTTTCCTTATTATATTTATGTTGTGTTAGTAGACCACCGAGGTTAGAGAGATTTAATGTTCCTTGAACCATGTTAGAAGCCCCTATCGATTCATTAACATTAATATCAAAATCATTAACTGGAATTCTTTTTTTTCTATCGGCTAATGCTTTAGCTTCTTTATATTCAATCGGCACACAAGATAACAAATATCTATTTAAGCCCCCCGTCCTACCTTGACCCCCACCTTGTCTATGTTTAAAAGGTTGCTTACACTTATTACAAATAGCAATAGAGTTTTCTTTATATAAAGTCATAAATTGCCACACAATAGAAGTTTTAGGGTGTTGATACTTCACCTTCTCCCTTGTAGGAGGTATAAGGGGTGGGCATCCACAATTTTGCTCCGTTGAATTTGTAGTTTCAGTTGGAACTTCTGTCACCGGACTAGTAGGTGTAGATTCTAAATCTTCTTCTCCCGGATCAACTTCTACTTCTTCACCTGAATATTCATCAAGATTAGGATTAATATTACCATAACGTCGTTCTAAACTTTCATGATCGAGTTGAACATTTGAATAAATATCATAAGAATTATCATCAACATAAGTAGAATCATTTGTATTAAATCTAACTCTAGACATTGATTTAGAAGAAGTACCACCATAGTTACTCTTATGTTTTTCCTTACTACTTTTTTTATTAAAATTAAATAATTTATTAATGAAACTTGGTTCTTTCTCTTTTCCTTTACCGGTATCTTTTTTGCTAGAACTCATATTTAATTATATGTAAAGTGTAATATAAAAATAATGATTACACAAAAATTAATGATGAAAAATAAAATATAAATATTATGAAACGAATGTACCAAATGTCTGCGTTAATAGCAGACATTATAACCGATTCTTGAAACTTATAGTTTGTTGTAACTTGTAATTTGGAACTCCAATACTTGATAGCAAATATGAGAATTATATATATTATAATATATATGAAAATTTAGAATTGAAATATATGTATTATGATATAATATGAGACTTAAATGGAATAAAAAATTAAGATTTGAGATTGAGAGGATATAGAAAATAGATGAGAGAATAGATGATTTTGTAAGAAATAATAAGGGATAGAGGGGTATTTATAATATTAAAAATGGGTTAAAGTGTATTTATGATAACTTGAGGGTTTAAATTAAAATATTAAAAGTAGGGGGTGGTAGGGAGTGTTGGCGAAGTGAAAAAGTGGAATAAATCCGTTGGGGAGGCCCACTAGCCGTTGCCCCAACGGTTGGCAACGGATATAATTCAAAAACTTTAAAAAAAAAAAAGTAATAAAGAAGCAGTATAAAGAAAAACTTCAAAACATGTAGATTACAACTCGGTGTATTGAAAAACAGAACAATAACTTAGTTTTGTATATGAAAATACAAGTAACTCTATGGGAGATTCTCTAACCAACAACCATTAGTATGAGCTATGTAGACACGTAATTTTTGACCGAACTTGATGTTTTACACAAAATTTAGGGCTTAAATATTGTGTTTATATTTGAATTAAATATTTTTATTTTTATCTTATTTTAGTTAGTTTATTTTAAAATATTTGTAAACTATAAAAAATAGAATCACATTTTAGGCTAAGTTTTATTTTATATTAATTCAAAATTAGCTAATACTTTTATTATTATAATTTTTTGCACACTCCCATTTATCGTAACTACTACCAAATTCCCCACTCCCTTAAACTTCTCACCCACACCCACATTCCACTCAACTATACTCCCTTCCACTCTCGTTATCTTTTCAAACACCTTAATCTTATCCTATATATACTACCTAACATCTGAAAACAAGGAGAGGATCCTAAGCAATATACAGTCATATGTACAGATCAGAAAAAAAAAAAACCAACCATCAGCAAAGGATAAACACACAACACGTATAGGAAAAAAAGAAGAAAAAAGAAAAAACCCAATCCCCCACTTCCAACACTACCAACGCACAACAAATCAAAAGAAATACCATCAGCAACCAAAAAGACCCCCTACACAAATAGACAAGCAAGAAAAAAACCTTCCCATTTTCCATCAGCAACCAAAAAGACCCCCCACACAAACAGACGAGCAAGAAAAAACCTTCCCATTTTATTTTATTTTTCTTTTAAAAATTCACCAACACTTTCAGATCTTTTTTTTCTTATCCATTATTTTCATATCAACACAAATACATATACCATCACAAATAACCTACAAAAAAATTGTGGGTATTCTAATCGAGCTTCGGTTAAGATTTTGCGGTATTCAACTTTACTTTATCTCTTTATTTATTTATTTATGGAATTTGATGAAATTTTATGATAAGTTTTCCTATTTCTTTAATTCATAATTTGATTTTGGTGGCTATCTTGATTTATTTATTTTTATTTGTTAGTTGTTATTTCTTAAAAATGAATGGATTGTGGTTGTGTTCTTGTTTTAACTTAGATGCCAATAAGGATAAAAAAGAGATTATTAGGCTCAAAAAATTATTGTCGCTTTTATTTTATCAAACAAAAAAAAAATAGATTTGTTTTAGTAATTCGTCATTGTTTTGTTAGATTAGTAAGAAATTGTTAACCGTGTAATGCTTGATTTTGACATTAACTTTAAGAGTAAATAAAAATAAAAAAGATGTAATATTGATCTAAAATTTTATCATGCACCTTAAAAGTTTAGATTAGTTTTATGTTATTTGATTATTATTTTTATAAGGAACACATATTTTCTCTTTACTTTAGATGAACTTTTAGGTGTATTGAAAATTACTAGTTTCAATTAAGAATGCAGTTGCGCATCTTTATTTTTAGACAATTAAAAATAAACTCAACAATGTGGTGACACACCTTGTCCAATAATATAATTAACTTTTATTAATTCAAACCAAGAGGTGTAAATTGATATTATTATGTGTGATGCACTCGAGAGGAAAAGACAGTTATGCGTTAAATGTCAAGACCAAGAATGCAGTTACGCATCTAGGTTGAGACTAATAAAAATTCAACAATTAAAAAATAAGCAAACATTGGTCTCTAGACACAAATTATCCAAAAATATATCAAGATAAGTATAAGTCAATAAAAGCGACCGTGTTAGAACCACGGGACTCGAGGGATGCTTAATACCTTCCCTCGGTCAACAAAATTCTTTACCCGAATTTCTAGTTCGTAGACCAAAAAAAGAAAGAGTCATTTCCTTTTGGTTAGGGATTTTCAAAAAGGTTACTTGGAACACCATAACTCAATTCCAAGTGGCGACTTTGAAGAAAAAATAAAATAATCTCTAATCAATATCGTCACTTAAATTGGAAAAACCCTATCGCGCATGTGAAAATAGGAGTGTGACAGATGGCGACTCCGCTGGGAAATAACCAGAATTCAAGCTTTATTATATTGGCTCTTACTTGATTTTATTATTGTATTTTTTGGATATATTGTGTATGATGACCTAATGTGCTACTTTTATGTTGTTGAATTGTATTATATTGTTTTCTTTTACTTAACCACTCCGAGTCTCTAGTAATACTTCACACACATTCACAAGAATACAATTATGCATCCTACTCCTGCTGAGGTAAAACTAGAGTGTTTTGACACCCAATGAAGGATTTTTTGTCACCAATATTAGACGCGGTTGGATCAGCAATGAAGTTGGAAAAGCGCTTCTACCGATAAGTTGCCCCTCCCTGGCTCGATTTGTCCACTCGGGTAAGCTAGTCTAGATACATATCTCATTCACGTTTAAACATAGTAAAACTGGAACATAGACAGGGTTATCACTAGTAGAATTTGCTTATTTCCATCATTTGCATTTTGATTTAGTGAGACTCGAAACAAGACTTGGGTCAGTCTAGAACAAATATCCCTCTCTTGCTTGACCACTTAGATCAGTTAATGTGTCACATGAAAAATGCATTTGTTTAGAAAGTCTTGAAACATAATGCATTTATCAACTCAGGTTTCAATATCATAAAGTTTTTTTTAACTGTTCAATCTGCATGAACTACACACACCTGATTCTCAACTCGATGAGATACGTAGGCAACCCTCCTCGGGTTCGGTGATCCTTATTAATTTTTTTTTTAAAAAAAAGAGAAGTATTTCTTATTAAAAATAATGTTGCGATTATAATTTTCCTGAACTACGTTTAACCTAATTCTTGCTTTGACAAGTTACATAGGCAGCCTTATGTTCAGGTTCAGTCCAACCAAGAAAAAATCTAAAAAGTCCTCGTTACAAAAACTGGGGCAAAAAAAGGGATTTTTTTTTATTTAGAAAAAAAATTAACTTGGTTGGTACCAACATACTTAGGAGTGTGCATAAGAAAAAAATAATAAAGTGTTAAACTATTTGGCAAGATATACCAACTTTGTTGTGACCTATAGTCTTTTTTTGGTACCTCTTGATATATATATGTATTACTTAAGAAATTATCTTGCTTAAAGTTAGGACATAAAACAATTCGACCTCATTGTTTCATGTGCATTGTGTGGTGAGCTTTAGATATAAAATTCAAAAGGCATGTATTTGTTGATCTAGAACTTGGCCCGAATGTTGGTTGAGACAAAATTTTGAGCAACATTTAAATTGGGAAAGCATTATAGGCTTTCTTTGATTCGATTGTGCTTTTTAAGCCTACCAAATGTCATGTTATCCATAGAACTCTCGTTTTGAGCCTGAAATATTTTTATATGAATAACCACATCTTAACATATATCCTTTCGAGTGCATAAATGCACTATTCCTTGGTCTCACCTCCTTGAGCGCACTATCAATTATCTACACAGTGCCAATGATCTAAGTTGGGTAACAAAGTGAAAAGGTCAAATATGTGAAGGTAAAAAAAAATGACAAAGAAAAGCTAGAACGAAAAATAAAAAAATCTCCAAATAAAAGGAGAGAAAATGAGAAAAAAAAAAAGAAGAAAATAAATGAGGAGAAGCTTTCAAGAAAACAAATGTCAAATACTAAAATGAAAAAGAAAAAAAAATTGAGAGCATTATGCAAATTTTAAGGAGGAAATAGTCACTTTATCCCAAATAAATACCTACCTTTTCCTACGCCTACATTACAAGCCAATGACAAGTCCTATTTGATCTCATTTTTAGTGTTCTCATATTAGTGGATACTAACATGAGGGCCAAACATATGGTATCTCAATTTAATGCATTGAACATCTTTCTGAGTGTGAGTGACTCTCAAAAATGTCCTACAATCTAAATTATTATGTAATGTGTGAAAAAGGACTTTATTTGTTGTAAGGGCACTTGAAACATGATGATATGAATAATTCTAGTCTCTTAATTTATGCAAGATGAAATGATCTTGTAAATACTTAAGTATGTTTGAGATACCATTTGAAACTATAGGGAGTACTCAAAGTTGACCTCAAATTTGTCTGGAAGTAGTTGAAGGTGATTCATATGCATAATACTAATTGTTGGTACCAACTAAAGTCAAAACGTAGACAACCATGAACTGATTTGTTTCTCAAAAGATGTCTTTTGTAGGAAAAATCAAGAAAAAGAAAAATTAATTTTGATTTACTTGAACTAAGTTTGACCTAATTCTTGTTTCGGCGAGATACATAGGTAACCCCGGTGTTAGGGTTCGGTCCAACCAAATAAAAAATCCAAAAATCCATATTTGCAAAGAACTGGGGCAAAAGTTGTTTCCTTTTTATCTTTTATGTTCCTTTGTCAAAGCTAAAGTCAATCCCATCACTTAAAGTCAGATTTGAGCTTTCGTGCTGTCATTTCTTAATAACCTTGTCTAAAAGTCATATTTAGTTTCAATCCAAGAAAGACCTTTGGGTCAACCTTTGAAATGTCAAGAGTAAGTATGCTAAGGGTACAAACGCGACACCATACTTTTTTTCATGAAAAAAAAAACAAATGAGAGAGTCTTATTGGTGAAAATCCTAATTGTGCATCATCAGGCGAATGTGAGTTGAGAAATAAAAATGAAAGAGTCTTATTGGTGAAAACCCTAAGTGGGCACTGTAAGGCGAAAGTGAGTTGTGAAAAAAAAAAAAAAAAAAAATGAGAGAGTCTTATTGGTGAAAACCCTAACTAGGCATCATAAGGCGAATGTGAGTTGAGAGAAATAAAAATGAGACGAAAATCCTAACGGGCACCATAAGGTGAATATGAGTTGAAGGAATCAAAATGAAAGAGTCTTAGTGGCAAAAACCCTCATGGACATCATAAGGCGGATAAGAGTTTGAACTTGGTTATGACTTTGTTAAATGTTGGAACTTCACATCAAAATTGGATGATCAATAATGGTTGATTAATAGATTGGATGGACAAATTGTGATAATCAATTCAAAGTGCATGTCATGATCAGTAGAGTCGGCTACCACACTCAGATAAGTTTTCTTTTCTTTCTCTCTCTAAAAGGAACCTTTCTCATCGAACCATTTTCTTCTATTCTTGTGTAGTGTATATTTTTTTTTTCACTTTTCATCACTTTGTTTCATATGTCCTTGTGTCAAGTCTGTGTCAAGTAAGTGATAAAGGATTTCAAGACTTGCTACGAACTTTCTGGATTGTACAAGGCAAAGCATTAGGCCAATGAGTTATCCTCTATCAGCGAGTTTTGGATTTAGAAAAGTCCATGATTTAATGAAGGCTAAACAACGAGTAGCATGAAATGAAGGCATATATGGGATTTAAGTCCTTCAAAGTAACCAAATTTGGGTAAAATATAGTCAATCAATAACGAGCACTGACCGTTTGAAAATAAGTAAAACATGATAAGTGCTAGCAATCCTCGTCAAAAGACAAAACCACAATCCAACCACCACATTTTTAAATTCACAAATTTTCTTTGTTGAAGCAGGGGCACGAGTTATTTCAAGATCAAAGATCCAAACACTCCAAAAACCTAGATGTTCAATTTAGTCTACGAAGAGCTAAATGGCAACATTGCACAAAAATTTATAGTCCATACTGGGGTAAGTGTTTTGTTTGTATTATTAGCCTATGGAACGTAGTATAGCTAGGACCCTCCTAAATAATGAGACGTAGTGTAGCAAGGACCCTCCTGAACAATGGGATGTAGTATAGCAAGGACCCTCCTAAATAATGGGACGTATTATAGCAAGGACCCTCTTGAATAATGGGACGAGTGTAGCAAGGACCCTCCTAAATAATGGGACGTATTATAGCAAGGACCCTCTTGAATAATGGGACGAGTGTAGCAAGGACCCTCCTAAATAATGAGACGTAGTGTAGCAAGGATCCTCTTGAATAATGGGACGTAGTGTAGCAAGGACCCTCCTAAACAATGGGACGTAGTATAGCAAGGTTCCTCCTGAATAATGGGACGTAGTGGAGCAAGGACCCTCCTGAATAATGGGACGTAGTATAGCAAAGACCTTCCTGAATAATGGGACGTAATGTAGCAAGGACCCTCCTGAATTATGGGACGTAGTATAGCAAGGACCCTCATGAATAATGGGACGTAGTATAGCAAGGGCCCTCCTGGATAGTGGGACTAGCAGGATCCTCATGGACAATGGGAATTATTATAGCAGGACCCTCCTGGACAATGGGAATTGGTGTATCAGGACACTCCTGGATAATGGGACACTAGCAGGACCCTCCTGGATAATGGGACTAGCATGATCCTCCTAAATAATGAGACGTAGTATAAGCAATGACCCTCCTAAATAATGGGATCAATTGGACATAATTTAATTTAACTAGGTCATCATGAGGAATGGAATTGGTTTAAGCATGCAGAGGTCATATGAAGAATACATCACAACAAAGCTCGAGTCATTCAGAGTCTCGATTCAAAGCTAAGCACCGTCTTGTATTTTTCTCACAAAATTTTCTTTACTATAAACTCAGGCAAAGTTTTGTGCTATTAGTTTTGTTTGTTTTAATTTCAGGGTTCTGCTTGTAGAACATGTCAATCCACATTTCAAGCTCAAGATCGTATATGGAAAGGAGTCAACTTTCCAGCTCATTTTCAATTGAAGTAGCAAGAGTTCACCTAAGAACATAGTTATATACAAGTCCGAGTAGAAGGAGCCTACATGGAGAAAGGCGTCTACATTCAAACTCACTTGAGAAAAAAAATCAATATCTCAAAATTCGAGAAGCATGAAGACCCAAGTCAAGATTCAAAAGAAGCTATATAAATAGGATCTTGTACTTGTAGTTTCTTTTAAGTTTTTGTTTTTCATGTAAAAACAAGAGCTGCGAACTGGAGCCTCGAGGGGACCTCACTTGACTTCCAACTCATCATTTCATATCCTTGAACGACACGTGACCTGATTCCCTTATAACCTGGAATATGTAGGTTGTCCAAAATTAGGACTCGATCGCATATTTTTCCTTTCAAATAAAAGTTCGGTCAAAACTTGTCACATTGTCTACTTCTTTGTCTGCAAACTCTTCGTGTTTTCAGTCAAAGAGGGGCAAACTGTAACACGTAATTTTTGACCGAACTTGATGTTTTACACAAAATTTAGGGCTTGAATATTTTGTTTATATTTAAATTAAATATTTTGATTTTTATCTTATTTTAGTTAGTTTATTTTAAAATATTTGTAAACTATAAAAAATAGAATCACATTTTAGGCTAAGTTTTATTTTTTATTAATTCAAAATTAGCTAATATTTTTAGTATTATAATTTTTTGCATACTCCTATTTATCCTAACTACTACAAAATTCTCCACTCCCTTAAACCTCTCACCCACACCCACATTCCACTCAACTATACTCCCTTCCACTCTCCTTATATTTTCAAACACCTTAATCTTATCCTATATATGCTACCTAACATCTGAAAACAAGGAGAGGATCCAAAGCAATATACACTCATATGTACAGATCAGAAAAAAAAAAAAAAAACCAACCATCAGCAAAGGAAAAACACACAACACGTACAGGAAAAAAAGAAGAAAAAAGAAAAAACCCATTCCCCCACTTCTAACACTACCAACGCACAACAAATCAAAAGAAATACCATCAGCAACCAAAAAGACACCCCCACACAAACAGACGAGAAAGAAAAAACCTTCCCATTTTATTTTATTTTTCTTTTAAAAATTCACCAACACATTCACAGATTTTCTTTCTTACCCATTATTATCATATCAACACAAATACATGTACCATCACAAATAACCTACAAAATATTTGTGGGTATTCTAATCGAGCTTCGATTAAGAATTTGTGGTATTCAGCTTTACCTTATCTCTTTATTTATTTATTTATGAAATTTGATGTAATTTTATGACAAGTTTTCCTTTTTTTTTAATTCATAATTTGATGGAATATTGAGTTAAGTGTTAAGCGTATCTCTATTTAATGAATTGAGATAGTTTTAATTGGTGGCTATTTTGATTTATTTATTTTTATTTGTTAGTTGTTATTTCTTAAAAATGAACTGGTTGTGGTTGTGTTCTTGTTTTAACTTAGATGCCAATAAGGATAAAATAGAGATTATTTGGCTCAAAAAATTATTGTCGCTTTTATTTTATCAAACAAAAAAAAAGAGATTTGTTTTAGTAATTCGTCATTATTTTGTTAGATTAGTAAGAAATTGCTACCCGTGTAATGCTTGATTTTCACATTAACTTTAAGAGTAAATAAAAACAAAAAAGATGTAATATTGGTCTAAAATTTTATAATGCACCCTAAAAGTTTAGATTAGTTTTATGTTATTTGATTATTATTTTTATAAGGAAAAAATATTTTCTCTTAACTTTAGATAAACTTTTAGGTGTATTGAAAATATTCGTTTCAATTAAGAATGCGGTTGCGCATCTTTTTTTTTTAGACAATTAAAAATAAACTCAGGATGTGGTGACACACCTTGTCCAATAATATAATTGATTTTTATTAATTTAAAATCGAGACTTATAAAAATAAGATTATTAAGTGTGATGCACTCGAGAGGAAAAGATAATTTTGCCTCTAAATGTCAAGACCAAGAATGCGGTTACGCATCTAGGTTAAGACCAAATAAAAAGTTCAACAATGTAAAATGCAAACAAATAATTAATGTATCCAAGAATAGATAAAAAATAATTTAAGATAAGTCAATAAAAGCGACCATGCTAGAACCACGGGACTCGAGGGATGTCTAATACCTTCCCCTCGGTCAACAGAATTCCTTACCCAAATTTCTAGTCCGCATACCAAATAAAGAGTCATTTCCTTTTGATTAGGGATTAAACAAAAAGGTGACTTGGAACACCATAACTCAATTCCAAGTGGCGACTCTAAAATTGAAACTAATCCCTATTCAGTTCCATCACTTAAATTGGAAAAAACCTACCGCCGTGCGAAAAAGGGGTGTGACATCTCTAGAGATGTCACACCTCTTTTTCGCCTAGCAAAAGGATTTTTCCAATTTTAGTGACGTTATTAATTTAGGGCTTATTTTTTATTTTTTCATAGTCGCCACTTGGAATTGAGTTATGGTGTTCCAAGTCACATTTTTGTTTAATCCCTAATCAAAAGGAAAGACTCTTTATTTGGTCTGCGAATTAGAAATTCAGATAAGGAATTCTATTGACCGAGGGGAAGATATTAGCCATCCCTCGAGTCTCATGGTTCTAGCACGATCGCTTTTATTGATCTATACTTATTTTAACTATCTTTTGGATATATTTTTATAGGTCATGATTTGCTCACATTTTTATTTATTGAACTTTTATTTGGTCGTAACCGCATTCTTGGTCTTGATATTTAGAGACATAATTGTCTTCTTTGCATCACACTTAATAATTTTATCTATTATAAGTCGTAGTTTAAACTTATCGAAAGTCGACTATTAAAAATAATTTGACCAAGGTGCGTCACCACATCCTTGAATTTCTTTTAGCTTCTCAAAAAGATGTGTAACCACATTCTTAATTGAAATCATTTTTTAAACATGTCTATATTTATTTGCCTACGAAAATTCGTTTGTCAAATTTTTTAAGCGTGAATCAAGTGGTGCTGAACTACAATCGTTCAATCGAATTTTATCCATCTTTAGTTATTTCGAAATAATATCATTAATATCTCGTTATTTAAAATAATAATGATAATAGTATTTCATCTTAGACATGCAAACAATAGTTAGTATACCGGTTGAAATTGTCTTATTATTATTTTTGTTAGCACCCAAAAGATCAAGACAACACACATATTATATCATAAAAAATAACTTAATACTTTTCTTAACACGACCAAACAAAGAATTAATTCAAATTAGTAAGACACGAACATAAAAACTTTGATAATTAATTAAGAAAAAAAAAAGCGAGGAATGGACTTTTAAGCATGTAAGAAATACTCACATTCATATAGCATGTTAGGATATATTTCTGTATACAACATTAATAATATTAACGGGTTAAACACATACGAAATCTGAACAACTTCAATATATTGAAATTAATTCTTGCACAATCATGACATAAAACTAAAACAAAAATAAAATAAAATTAAGTGTTACCTCTTGCGAAAATTATTTCATGAGAAGAAAGGGTTTAGGTACCACGAACTTGAAATCGCAAAAACAAACTTCCAACTCCAACCTTTGTTTTTTTTTCTAAATGTTGTGTTTCTGCGTAAATATTTTTTTTTCTTTTTTCTTTCTTCTCCTCTTTTTTGCTTTTTTTTTTTTTTTTTTTTTTTTTTTTTTTGGTTTTGTAGTTGTTGATTTTTTTTCTCCGTGTAAAATTTTTTGGTTTTTTATGTATCTGGGAAAGTGGGGTTTTTATTGGGTTTTCCTTTCCAGAATCATGTCTGTATGTTAAGTATGTAGTATATGACTGTGGGGGTGTGTAGTGGTGTGTGTGGGGTAGTGGAGGAGAAAGTGGGTAGAGGTTTAGGGGGTAATGGGTAGTTTAGGCTATTTTTATTTTATAAATTAAATTAATTAGTTTGAACTAAAAAATTAAATAGCCAATCTAAAAATATAATTAAGCATCATTGGCTTATTTAGTAAAATCTAAATTAAAATAATACATATTTTTTTTTTTTGTAAGTTTTAATTTTTTTTTAAACAAGTGAAAATAAAACTTTACCTAAAAATGTAATTCTATTTTTTGTTGTTTTCAAATCCTTTAAAATAAATTTAATAAAATAAAATAAAATTTAAAATATTTAGTTAGATTTTATAAAATATTTAAGCTCTAAAAATGGTGTAAAACTCAAGTTCGGTCAAAAATTACGTGTCTATAGTTTGTCCCTCTTTGACTGGAAACACGAAGAGTTTTCAGACAAAGAAATAGATAACGTGATAAATTTTGACCGGACTTATATTTGAAGGAAAAATTTATGTGACCGAGTCTTGGTTTTGGACATCCTACATATCCCGGGTTATAAGGGAATCAAGTCATGTGTAGTTCAAGGAGATGAGGTGATGAGTTGGTAAGTGAGGTTCCATCGAGAATCCAGGTCGCGGATCCTATCTTTACATAAAAAAAATGATAACTAATGGTCAAAAGAAAAATAAAAGTACAAACTACTATCTATGCAACTTCTCTTGAGTTTTCTCTTGAGTCTTCACTTTCATATATCACCTTGATTTTTTGGGTGAAAATTTTGATCTTGAATGGATTCGATGCTTAACTTGCCACTTAGAGTGAGTTTTTGACACTCTTCAAAATGACAAATTGAAAATGTTCTTGAATGCCTGCTTGTTTTGTTGATCAGTAGCTGAATAGAAGCAGGTGTAAGGAGGTCAGGTTGCTACATGCAATTGAGAAGCTGATTCTAGCTATCATGGGGAATGGGGAATAATCATTCTGAAAAGAGTTGAAACTTTGTTCTTGAATTTCAAATCCAAGTTTCACTTGAAGAAACCTGGAAACCATCACAAACAAAAGAAATAAACAAACTTTTTGCCCCAGTTTTCACTGAAAAAAATTTGCGAGTTATTAGAAATGTGAATTAAAAAAAAATAAACTCAGACTAGGAAGTGCTTATCCTAGGAGAAAATAAAAATTAACAGTCTTAAACTAGGAAGTGTTTATCCTAGGAGAAAACAAAACTAACGTCACATACTAGGAAGTATTTATCTTAGGAGAAAATAAAAAATAACGTCTCAAACTAGGAAGTGTTTATCGTAGGAGAAAATAAAAAATAACGGTCTTAGACTAGTTATCCTAGGAGAATAAAAAATAACGTCTCAGACTAGGAAGTATTTATCCTAGGAGAAAATAACATCTTGTACTAGGAAGTGTTTATTCTAGGAGAAAATAACAAATAACGGTTTCAGACTAGGAAGTGTTTATCCTAGAAAAAAAAAATAAAAATAACGTCTCAGACTAGGAAGTGTTTATCCTAGGAGAAAAATAAAAAATAACGGTCTAAGACTAGAAAGTGTTTATCCTAGGAGAAAATAAAAAATAATCTCTCAGACTAGGAAGTGTTTTTCCTAGGAGAAAAATAAAAATAATGGTCTCAGAATAGGAAGTGTTTGTCCTAGGAGAAAATAAAAATTAACGTTTCAGACTAGGAAGTGTTTATCCTGAGAGAAAATAAAAAGTAACATCTCAGACTAGAAAGTGTTTATACTAGGAGAAAATAAAAAGTAACGACTCAGACTAGGAAGTGTTTATCCTAGGAGAAAATAAAAAAATAACGGTCTCAGACAAGGAAATGTTTATCCTAGGAGAAAATGAAAAATAACAGTATCAAACTAGGAAGTGTTGATCCTAGGAGAAACTAACTAAACTCCATTATGTAGGAGGGCCTGCTAATCTACATCCCATTGTGTAGGAGGATCCTGCTAATCCCATTATGTAGGAGGGTCCTGCTAATATAAATCACATTATGTAGGAGGGTCCTACTAATCTAACTCTTATTATGTAGGAGGGTCCTGCTAATCTCATTATATAGGAGGGTCCTACTAAACTAAATCTCATTATGTAGGAGGATCCTGCTAATCTATATCCCATTATGAAGAGGGTCCTCCTAATCCCATTATGTAGGAGGGTCCTGCTAATCTAAATCCCATTATAAGGAGGGTCCTGTTAATCCCATTATGTAGGAGGGTCCTACTAATCCCATTGTCCAGGAGGGTCCAGCTAATCTCATTATGTAGGAGGGTCCTTCTAATCTAAATCCCATTATGTAGGAGGGTCCTGCTAATCTAAATCCCATTATGAAGAGGGTCATACTAATCCCATTATGTAGGAGGGTCCTATTATCCAAGAGGGTCCAGTTCGTCCCATTATCCAGGAGGGTCCTTGCTACACTACGTCTCATTATTAAGGAGGGTCCTTGCTACACTACGTCCCATTATGCTGGAGGGTCCTTGCTATACTACGTTCCATTATTTAGGAGGGTCCTTGCTATACTACGTCCCATTATTCAGGAGGGTCTTTGCTATACTATGTCCCATTATTCAGGAGGGTCTTTGCTATAGTACGTCACATTATTCAGGAGGGTCTTTGCTATACTACGTCGCATTATTCAGGAGGGTCATTGCTATACTACGTCCCATTATTCAGGAGGGTCTTTGCTACGCTATGTCCCATTATTCAGGAGGGTCCTTGCACACTACGTCCCAGTATTCAGGAGGGTCCTTGCTACACTACATCCCATTGTTTAGAAGGGTCCTTGCTACACTACGTCCCATTATTCAGGAGGGTCCTACTACACTAATTCTCATTATTTAAGAAGATCTCGCTTGACATAGTCATCAAATAGAATCACAACTCTTTTTTTTGCCCAATTTGCACCAGAAAAATATTATTTATGCTATTAGCATAAATGAGAAACACTTATACCCAAGAAAAATGCATGACATAGATGCAATTTGGGTGCTTGTTCTCTAAAAATGAAAGATGATAGGGTGTTTGTTCCCTAAAATACCTCTAGGGTGTTTGTTCCTTAGTAATGAGATTGATTCTTTTTTTTTTTAATAACAAATAAAAATATGCCTCAATTTTTAAATTGAGGAACTTTGAAACTCTTTTTAATTTATCTTTTTTTTAAAAAAATGAAATAACTCAATTTCGTTCTTTCAAGGATATAAACTTTTATTTTGTGAAACCGAACCCCTTTGAAGGGCTGCCTACGTATCCTGCATAGCAAGAATCAGGTCAAACGTAGTTCATAAAATTAAAATTTATTTTTCCTTTTCTTAATTTTTCCTAGAAAAACATTTTTTGAGAAACAACTCAGTTCATGGTTAACAATGTTTTGACTTTAGTTAGTACCAACACTTAGTATGATGCGTATAAATCACCTTAGACTACTTTCAGACAAATTTGAGGTCAACTTTGAGTAATCCCTATAGTTTCAAATGGTATCTCAAACATACTTAAGTTTCACAAAATTAGTTCATCTTTGCCTAAATTAAGGAATAGAATTATTCATATCCTCATATTTCAAGTGCCCTCGCAACAAATGAAGTCTTACTTCACATAATAGAAGATTTCTGATCTTAGGATGTTTTAGAAGTCACTCACACTCACAAAGATGTTCAGTGCATCCATATGCTTGGTCCTTATTTAAGTATCCACTAATGTGAGAACACAAAAAATGAGATCAAATAGGACTTGTCATTGTCTTGTAATGTAGGCTTAGGGAAATGTAGAATATTCATTTAGGATAAAGTGACTATTTCAATTTGCACAATGCTTTCAATGTTTTTTTCATTTTCGCATTTGACCTTTGTTTTCTTGAAAGTTTATCCTCATTTATTTTCCTCTTCTTTTTTCCTCATTTTCTCTTTTTGTTGAATTTTATTTTTTTTTTCATTTTTTGTTCTAGCTTTTCTTTGTCATATTTTTTTTTACTTTCACATAGTTGGTCTATTTACTTTATTACCCAACTTAGATCTTTGGCACTGTGTAGATAATTGATAGTGTGCTCAAGGAGGTTGGACCAATAAATAGTGCAATTATGCACTCGAAAGGATATATGCTGAGATGTGGTTATTCAAATAAAAAGGTATTATGCTCAAAATGAGAGTTATATGGATATCATGTCATTTGGTAAGCTTGAAAGGCACAATCGGATCAAAGAAAGCCTAAAATCTTTTCCCAAGTTAAATGTTGCTCAAATTTCGTTTGAACCAACATTCGGGCCAAGTTCTAGATCAACAAAGTCATGTCATTGAACTTTATATCTAAATCTCACCATACAATGCACCTTACACAATGACGTCAAATTTTCTTAACTTTAAGAAAGATGATTTCTCAAGTATTACATAAAGATATCAAGAGATACCAAAAGAAGTCGATAGGTCACAACAAAGTTGGATTGTCTTGCCAAATAGTTTAACACTTTCTTTTTTTTTTCTTCTGCACATTCCTAAACATGTTGGTACCAACCAAGTCAAGAAGTATTTTTTTTTAAAAAAAAAGAAAAAAACAATCCATTTAAAGAAATAAATTTTTTTATCTCCCTTTTTTTTAAGATTTTAAAATAAGGACGAGAAACATTTTTATTCGAAATTTGTATAATAATTAAAAAAAATACTTTTTTTTGCCCCAGTTTTTGTGATGAGAATTTTCTAGATTTTTTCTTAATTGGACCGAACCTCAACATAACGCTGCCTACATATCTTGTCAAAGAAAGAATCAGGTCAAACGTAGTTCAAGAAGATTATAAACACAACATTTCTTTAATAAGGATCAATTCTTTTTTTTTTATAAGGATCACCGAACCCGAAGAGGGTTGCCTACGTATCTCATCGAGTTGAAAATCAAGTGTGCGTAGTTCGTTCAGATTGGACAGTAAATTTTTTTTTGATGTATTAATTATTTTTTTATGACAAATGCAATTTTTCAAAGTCTTATGAAAGTAAAATATTTTGAATTTTTTTATTAACTGTACAAAAAGAATTTTTTAAAAAAATTTGGTTAAGTAGTGCGAAATCTTTCATTTCATTTTCTAGAAATATATAATGTCTTCTAAAAGAAGAAATATTTTCTATTTTCTTCTTTTTTCTTTTTTTTTTTGTAAAGATCGAAAGAGAACATTTTCTTCACTAATCACACTAAAATGAGTCAACTGATAGAGACTTTCTAAATAAATGCATTTTCATGTAGCACATTAAATGATCTAAGTGGTCAAGTAAGAGATGGATACTTGTCCTAGACGGACCCAATTCTTGTTTTGAGGCTCACTAAGTCAAATACAAATGATGCAAATAAGTAGAACCTACTAGGGATAAGCATGTCTATATTCTATTTTTACTAGGTTCAATCCTGAAGAGATTGATGTCTAGACTAGCTTACCCGAGTGGACAACTCAAGCCAGAGAGGGACAATTTATCTATAGCAGCACTATTTTGACTTCATTGCTGATCCAACCCTGCCTAACATGTGTGACTAAAATCCTTCACTGGTGTCTAGACACTCCAGTTTTATCTCAAAAGAAGGTGGGATGCATAATTGCATTCCATGCTACCCTATTTTAATAGACTTAGATGGTTGCGCCAGGAAAGACAATTATAGTTCAACAATATAAAAGTGATATAAGAGCACAAGTAGCATATTAGGCAATCACACACAATATATCCAAAAATAAATAATAAAATGAAATAAAAGTCAATATAACAAAACTCGAATTTTGGTTATTTCCCAGTAGAGTCACCAGAGATGTCACACCCCTTTTCACCCGGTGGAAGGGTTTTTCCAATTTAGGTGACGTTATTAATTTAGAGATTATTGTTTTAGAGTCACCACTTGGAATTGAGTTATGGTGTTCCAAGTTACCTTTTTGTTTAATCCCTAATTAAAAGGAAATGACTTTTTATTTGGTCTGTGAATTAGAAATTCGGGTAAGAAATTCTATTGACCGAGGGTGTGACGCCCCGAGCCTACACCCTGGACATGGCTAACACCGAGAACCATTGCTGGCCCCAAGCGAACCCTTGGCTTGTCTTACTTACTCAGCAGAAGACTCTAAGCATTATTACAATGATCAAATGCACTTCTACTCAACTTGTTTACTAAAATAACTTAGAACATTTAAAAGTCAAACATTCAACTTAGCCAAAATGACAACTCAAGTCTTAACATAAGAAATAATCATGTAAAGACAACTGAACTACTAAATGTATATGAAGCCTCTAAAACAAAGAGGGATGTTGGGACAGGACCCCCGATCATCCTAACAACTAAAAACTAGAAATCAATGTAAGAAGGAGCCCCCCGAAAGGCAAGAAAGTTCACCAACTGACTCTGAGTGCTCAACCTGATCAACTAGGCGCTGGATGCTGATCCTGGTTACCTGTGTCTACATCATAAGACGATGCAGGCCAACTGACATTAGTACATTGAATGTACGAGTATACGAGTTGGAATTTTAAACATACATAGGCTTGAAAAGAATTTGAAAGGAACACTTACCTTGGCTTTACTCAACTCATGAATAAGTTAACTCAATATAAAACAATAAAACACATGCAATATATAGAGAACTTTTAAAATAGTAGCAAGCAACTCAGTTCGTTAAACAAACGCAATAAAAAACTCAACTTTACTCATGTAATAAAGTAATATAGTGTATTTGGGAGTTTTTCTAACCGATAACCACCATTATAAGCCTAAGTGGTGATACAATGTCTTGCCTACCTGCCAGAACTGTCCTATACTTTGTCGTCATATAGAACACCTTAGCTAAGTGGATCCACTAGTCTATGATAAAAGGCACTTAAGGAGTCATCTAAAAAGTATGATCCTTTACTGCCATGATTGCTACATGGTTTATGGAGACTTGAGTTAATATGAACTCGCATCCCCATATAGGTGCTCAATACAACTCCAAAAGTATACATAGCTCAAATGTTTTAAAACAAAACTTCTTTCTTTGGTTTGAGATAATTACGCAAAACTTAGCTTAAAAGCTCTTTTTGAATCAATGTTCCCCTTCTTGCTCAAATGTGAAAACATTTACTCTTTAACTGAAAATTAGCTCAAAGGCTCTTTTGGAAATCAAGGTTTCCTTTCTTCTGTAAATGTGAAAACATTTTACTCTTTGGGAATACATAGTCCCGATATACTCTTTTGAAGAAATGAACTTCAAACTTTACTCAACTCAAAACTCAAGTCTTAAAACAACGTTAAAACGTTTGTGAAAGACTTTTGAAAATTTATGAACTTCTCTTAACTTGACTCTTGACTTTCCTTGAATTGACTCTTAACTTTTCTTGAATTGAATTATGGATTCAAGGATTGTGATTTGTGATAGGAACGATCTCATGATGTTTAGGAGTGTTTTTAGATAGTTAAACATGAGAAAAGATCAAGAAATCATTGTCTGGATACTAGTCCATACGCGAAGATGTATTTAAATTTTTGGTCACAAAAATACTTTTTGAGGCAGAACGGTCCGTGACCGCTCCTCGATACGAAGAACTTTTTCTAAATCCGAGGAGCAGGTCCAACATAGAGAAGTGCCCAGTTCTCTCGAGAATTTTCCTTCTGTGTTTTTCAGCCTAATTCGCCTAAACTCGGTTCTTTTTCCCAAATTCTTTTTAGATTCAGATACCCAGCAAATGTACCTAAGAACGTAACTCCAAACAACTATATAATTCGATGTAATGATCTCAAAAACTTCTCCATCTCATCCCAATTCAAGAACGACATCAAATTCAAGAATACATACCAAGAACACCAAACTTCCAAACTCTTTTAGGAAGAATTCACACTAAAATAAACATGCTTGGAACGTGGGTGAACAAGCCCAATGTTATGAAAGCCTCACGTACCTCATAGGGAATACGCCTTGACGGAATCCACAATCTTAGCTTTGAGAATTGACAATTCTTGCTTCTTCTCCTCCTTTCTCCTCTTCTTTCCTCTTCTCTAAGACTCTAACTCAATTTTTCAAAAGCGTAAACTGACCAAGTTCAGTTTAAAACCCTAACTAATTACCAAAAATGAATTAATTTAATTGGGTACGGTAAATACCAAAATACCCTTCCAAAATTTGGTTTAGACTTTCCTTATTTGAATAGCCCAACTTCAAATAGGCATATCTCATTCATATGAGCTCGGAATTGCGCAAACTAGGCGGCGTTGGAAAGATTATTCCAAGATTTTTCCTACAATATTTGGAAACACACTTAACTCATCATGAGCTAGGAGTTATGTTTGTTTGAAGTTGACCAAAAAACTCAACTCAACATACTTAACAAATTTTCCAGATTTCTATTCTTTCCAAAAATTGACTATTTCCAATTCTTAATTTCTTCCTAGTTATTTCAATTTGCGAGATGTTACAATATCTCCCCCTTGGAAACATTTGTCCTCGAATGAGATTACTTTTACTAGGCTAAGGGTGTAACATCTAACATTTAATTCAAACACCTAACAATCAAAATGCAAAAAACAGATGCCAACTTAATTATAAATAAATACCAAGAAAAAGATTAGTACCTTGATCTGGAATTTCTCCAGTTTCAAAGAGATGTGGATACCTCTTCTTCATATCTTCTTTAGCTTCCCAAGTAGCTTCATCAACAAACTGGTTCCTCCAAAGAACTTTGACTGATGCTACTTCCTTTGTCCTCAACTTGCGAACTTGGCGATCTAGAATCTGGACCGGAATCTCTTCATAAGATAAACTATCCTTGATCCTAATATCTTCAGTTGGTATGATCAATGAAGGATCGCCCATGCACATCTTCAACATAGAGATGTGAAATACCAGATGGACCACTGCTAACTCTTGCGGTAGCTTCAACTTATAAGCTACATTACCAACCCTTTTTTATATTCTGTAAGGGCCAATGTACTGGGGACTAAGCTTCCCCTTCTTACCAAACCTCATAACACCCTTCATGGGTGATACTTTAAGATATACCCAATCATCTACTTCAAACTCTAACTCCCTCCTCCTCACATCAATGTAGGATTTCTGACAACTCTATGTTGTTTTCAACCTTTCTTGAATCACTTTCACCTTCTCCATAGCTTGATGAACTAAATCAGGTCCTATCAACCCAGCTTCACCAACTTCAAACCATCCAATATGAGATTTGCATCTTCTTCCATAAAGAGCTTCATAAGGAGACATTTGGATGCTAGAGTGATAACTATTGTTGTAAGCGAACTCGATGAGAGGCAGGTGATCATCCCAATTACCTTTGAAATCAATCACGCAAGCTCTCAGCATATCTTCTAATATATGAATAGTGCGCTCTACCCCATCTGTCTGAGGATGAAAGGCAGTACTTAAGTTCACCTTTGAACCCAAACCTTTTTTGAATGACTTCCAAAATTGTGAAGTAAATACTATACCTCTATCTGATATAATCGAAACAGGGGCTCCATGAAGTCTTACCACCTCCTGAATATAAACATGGTATAATCCTTTGTTGTATCGACAATTTTTACTGGCAAAAAGTGGGCTGATTTTGTCATTCTATTAACAATCACCCAAATCGAATCATGCTGCCTGCGAGACCTCGGTAAACTTGTGATGAAATCCATATTAATAATCTCCCATTTCCATTTCGAAAGTTCAATACTTTGAGCCAACCCATCGGGCCTTTAGTGCTCTACTTTAACCTGTTGTCAATTCGGACACTTGGTAACAAAATTTGCAATGCCCTTCTTCATATTACTCTACCAATACACTTCTCGCATGTCACGATACATCTTTGTGGAACCCGGATGGATGGAATATCTGGAGCTATGAGCTTCTTCCATGATCCTGTCTTGGAGTTCATCCACCCTTGGCACACAAAACCTACCTTGATACCTCAACACACTATCTCCCCCTTGTTCAAAAGCCATTACTTTTTTCTTATGAACATTTTCCTTAAATTCAAGCAAAATGGGATCTTGGTCTTGCTTTTCTTTTACTTCTGACACTAATAATGATTCAGCCCCATTCATCACAACTACCCCTCCTTCTGTGGAATCCATTAGTCGAACTCCCAGGTGTGTAAGTCCATGCACAACTTTCGCTAACTCTCTCTTTTTTTCCTCAACATGGGCGGTACTACCCATAGACAACCTGCTCAAAGCATCAGCAACAACATCAGCCTTACCTAGGTGATAAAGAATACTCATGTCATAATCCTTGAGTAATTCTAACTACCTCATTTGCCTGAGATTAAGCTCTTTCTGAGTAAACACATACTGAAGGCTCTTGTGATTAGTGAATACATCTACATGAACACCACACAAATAATGATGCAATCTTCAAAGCAAATACTACAACAACCAACTCTAAGTCATGGGTTGGGTAATTCTTCTCATGAACTTTCAACTGTCTGGAGGCATAAGCTATAACCTTGCCATTCTGCATTAATACGCAACCCAAACCAACTCTAGATGCATCATAATACACCACAAAACCTTGAGTACCTTCTGGTAAGGTCAAAACTAGGTTAGTAGTCAACATCTTTTTCAATTCCTGAAAGCTTTTCTCACAAGCTTTAGACCATTGAAACTTCACTGTCTTTGGAGTTAACTTAGTCAAAGGGGATGAAATAGATGAGAACCCCTCTATGAACCTTCTATAATAGCCAGCCAAACCCAAGAAACTCCTAATGTCAGTTGGAGACGCGGGTCTATGCCAATTCTACACTACCTCAATTTTCTGAGTATCAACCTTAATTCCCTTTCCAGACACAATGTGGCCTAAGAATGCCACAGACTCAAGCCAAAACTCACCCTTGGAGAACTTGGCATACAACTTTTGATCTTTTAAAGTCTGAAGAGCTATTTTGAGATGACTAGCATAATCTTCTTCATTTCTTTAATAGATTAGTATGTTATCAATGAAGACAATAACAAACATGTCTAAATAAGGTTTGAATACTCTATTCATAAGGTCCATGAACGTTGTAGGCACATTGGTCAAACTAAAGGACATAACTAGGAACTCATAATGACCATAACGGGTCCTAACTGCTGTCTTTGGAATATCACATTCCCTTACTCTCAACTGATTGTAGCCTGATCTGAGGTATATCCTAGAGAAACATGTAGCACCCTGAAGCTAATAGAAAAGATCATTAATCCTTGGGAGAGGATATTTGTTCTTGATGGTAACCTTGTTCAACTGACGGTAATCTGTACACATCCTACGGGAACCATCCTTCTTTCTCACAAATAAGACCGGAGCGCCCCAAGGTGAGGCACTTGGTCGAATAAAGCCCTTATCAAGGAGGTCTTTCAACTGTTCTTTAAGCTCTTTCAACTCTGCTGCACATATACCATTAACCTCGATAAATCCATGTCCCCAATTAGCAACTCTGCCCTTCCCTCTTTGCTTGATAGAAGGGACAACCCAGCAACAAACAGACTCATTCTACTTTTCACATCCACAACCATCTCCGGAGCATAATGGGATAGTTGGGTGAACTTCAACCCATACTCATGAACACTTAGTGACTCTTGCTTAAGGGTAAAGAACTCTCGTACATTTGCCTCTTTCAGTTCTCGAGGAAAGAAACGTCGGCCTCCTCAAAATAAGCCCAACTCGCATGTGGTGTATCCTCAGCTCGATTCTTCTTCCATTGATCGAACCAAATCCTAGTGACACCCTTCATTTGGTATACAACTAGTTTCACCCTCTCAATATCAGCAACATGATTACATCAAATACCTTTTGTAGCTCCTTAATAAAGTTTTCTAGATCCTCAGTAGTGCTTGAACCAGTGAAACTTGGAGGGTTCATCCTCAAGAACTCGCGAATCCTCGAAGTGTCAGTCTCTTCTTATCGAGCTCCTCTTTGCTGCCTAACCTGGTTAGTCACAGCTTGACTCAGCATCCTTATTGCTTTCCTGAACTCAGCATTAGTAACTTCTCCTTGGGGTTGCACTTCAGGTGTATTAGGTACCCCTTGCTCCTACATATTACGCCTAGCAGGACTACCTCTAATAGCTCTTTGTGGAGGCATGATTAACTGAAAAAGATGCATAAGCATGAATTAGGAAGAATCTTTTTAGAGATCAAATTCTAACGCATGAAATGAGTGTGAAATAAATGAGATAATTTCTTAAGTGTTGCAGCCTCCTAATTATAGATGTGGCGCACTTCACATCGATAACTAGGACTCTATAGACACTGCTTCATAAAATCCCTAAGACTCATGAGCTTAGTGCTTTGATACCAAGTTTGCCATGCCTCGAGCCTACACACTGGACGTGGCCAGCACTCGAGAACCATTGCTAGCCCCAAGCGAACCCTTGACCTGACTTACTTATTCAATGAAGACTCTAAGCATTATTACAATTATCAAATGCACTTCTACTCAACTTGTTTAGTAAAATAACTTTGAATATTTAAAATTCAAACATTCAACTTGGCCAAAATGTCAACTCAAGTCTTAATATAAGAAATACTCACGTAAAGACAACTGAACTACTAACTATCTATGAAGCCTCTAAAACAAAGAGGGATATTGGGATAGGACCCCCAATCATCCTAACAACTGAACACTAGAAAGCAATGTAAGAAGGAGCCCTCCGAAAAGCATGAAAGCTCATCAACTGACTCTGAGTGCTCAACCTGATCAACGAGGCATTGGATGCTGATCTACATCATAAGACAATGCAGGCCAACTAGCATCATTACATTGAATGTACGAGTATGCGAGTTGGAATTTTAAACATACATAGGCTTGAAAAGAATCTGAAAGGAACACTTACCTTGGCTTTACTCAACTCATGAATAACTTAACTCAATATAAAGCAATAAAACACATGTAATATATAGAAAACTTTTAAAACAATAGCAAGCAGCTCAGTTCGTTAAAGAAATGCAATAACAAACTCAAATTTACTCATGTAATAAAGTAATATAGTTTTTGTGGGAGTTTCTCTAACCAACAACCACCACTATGAGCCTAAGTGGTGATACAACGTCATGCCCATGATGTCAGAACTTTCCTACACTTTGCCTTCATATAGAATGCCTTAAATAAGTGGATCCACTAGTCTATGCTAAAAAATACTTAAGGAATCATCTAAAAAGTATGATGCTTTATTACCCATGATGGCTACATGGTTTATGGAGACTTGAGTTAATATGAACTCGCATCCTCATATTGGTGCTCAATACTACTCCCAAAAGTATACTTAGCTCATACGTTTTAAAACAAAACTTCTTTCCTTTGTTTGAGATAATTACTCAAAACTTAGCTTCAAAGCTCTTTTGGAATCGATGTTCCCCTTCTTGCTCAAATGTGAAAACATTACTCTTTAACTGAAAATTAGCTCAAAGGCTCTTTTGGAAATCAAGTTTCCTTTCTTCTGTAAATGTGAAAACATTTTACTCTTTGGAAATACATAGTCCCTATATACTCTTTTGAAGAAATGAACTTCAAATTTTACTCTTTACTTAACTCAAAAAAGTTAAAATATTTGTGAAAGACTTTTGAAAACTTTATGGACTTCTCTTAACTTGACTCTTGACTTTCCTTGACTTGACTCTTAACTTTCCTTGAATTGAATTAAGGATTCAAGGATTGTGATTTGTGATAGGAACGATCTCATGATGTTTAGGAGTGTTTTTAGATAGTTAAACATGAGAAAAGATCAAGACATCACTGTTTGGATTCTAGTTCGTGACGCGGAGATGTATTTAAATTTTTGGTCGCGAAAATACTTTTTGAGGTAGAACGGTCCGTGACCGCTCCGCAACGTGAAGAACTTTTGCTAAATTTGAGGAGTAGGTCTGCGACGCGGAGCCAATGCCCTGATTCGCCCGACTATTTTCCTTCTTCGTTTTCCAGCCCCAATTTGCCTACACTCGATTCTTTTTCCCAAATTCTTTTTACATTCAGATACCCAGCAAATGTACCTAAGAACCTAACTCCATACAACTCTATAATTTGACGTAATGATCTCAGAAACTTCTCAATCTCAGCCCAATTCAAGAATACATACCAAGAACATCAAACTTCCAAACTCTTTTAGGATGAATTCAAGCTGAAATAAACATGCTTGGCACGTAGGTGAACAAACCCAAAGTTATGAAAGCCTTACATACCTCGTAGGGATCACCCATTGAAGAAATCCACAATCTTAGCTTCGAGAATTGACGATTCTTGCTTCTTCTCCTCCTTTCTCTTCTTTCCTCTTCTCTAAAACCCTAACTCAATTTTCAAAAGCGTAAACTGACCAAGTTCAGTTTAGACCCCTAAGTAATTACCAAAAATGAATTAATTTAATTGGGTATGGTAAAGACCAAAATATCCTTCCAAAATCCGGTTTAGACTTTCCTTATTTGAACAACCCAACTTCAAATGGGCATATCTCACTCATATGAACTTGTAATTATGCAAACTCGGCGGCGTTGGAAAGACTATTCCAAGATCTTTCCTACGATATCTGGAAACACACCTAACTCATCATGGGCTAGGTGTTATGGTCATTTGAAGTTGACCAAAAACTCAACTTAACGTACTTAACAAATTTTCCAAATTTCTATTCTTTCCAAAAATTGACTATTTCCAATTCTTAACTTCTTCCTCGTTATTTCAATTTGCAAGATGTTACAGAGGGGAAGGTATTAGGCATCCCTCAAGTCCTGTGGTTCTAGCACGGTCACTTTTGTTGACTTATACTTATTTTAACTATCTTTTGGATATATTTTTATAGGCCATGATTTGCTCACATTTTTTATTTATTGAACTTTTATTCGGTCTTGACCTAAATACGTAACCGTATTATTCGTCTTGATATTTAGAGACATAATTGTCTTCTTTGCATCACACTTAATAATTTAATCTATTATAAGTCTTAGTTTATCGATAGTCGACTATTAAAAATAATTTGACCAAGGTGCATCACCGCATCCTTGAATTTCTTTTAGCATCTCAAAAAAGATTTGTAACCACATTCTTAAGTGAAATCATTTTTTAAACATGTCTATATTTATTTGCCTACCAAAATTCGTTTGTCAAATTTTTTAAGCGTGAATCAAGTGGTGCCGAACTACAATCATTCAATCGAATTTTATCCATCTTTAGTTATTTCGAAATAATATCATCAATATCTCGTTATTTAAAATAATAATGATAATAGTATTTCATCATAGACATGCATACAATAGTTTGTATACCGATTGAAATTGTCTTATTATTATTTTTGTTAGAACCCAAAAGATCAAGACTACACACATATTATATCATAAAAAATAACTTAACTTTTCTTAACACGACCAACCAAAGAATTAATTCAAATTAGTAAGACGCGAACATAAAAACTTTGATAATTAATTAAGAAAAAAAAGAACGAGGAATGGACTTTTAAGCAGGTAAGAAGTACTCACATGTCATATAGCATGTTAGGATATATTTCAGTATACAACATTAATAATATTAACGGGTTAAACACATATAAAATCTGAACAACTTCAATATATTAAAATTAATTCTTGCACAATCATGACATAAAACTAATAAAAAATAAAATAAAATTAAGTGTTACCTCTTGTGAAAATTATTTCACGAGAAGAAAGGGTTCAGGAACCACAAACTTGAAATCGCGAAAACAAACCTCGAACTCCAACCTTTGTTTTTTTTTTTTTTTTTCTACATGTTGTGTTTCTGGGTAAATATTTTTTTTTCTTTTTTCTTTCTTCTCCTTCTCGTTGCTGCTTTTTTTTTTTTTTTTTTTTTGGTTTTGTAGTTGTTGATTTTTTTTCTCCGTGTAATGTTTTTTGGTTTTTTTATGTATCTGGGAAAGTGGGGTTTTTATTGGGGTTTTCTTTCCAGAATCGTGTCTGTGTATGTTAAGTATTTAGTATATGTGTGTGGGGGTGTGCAGTGGTGTGGGGTAGTGGAGGAGTAAGTGGGTACTGGGTAGAGGTTTAGGGGGTAATGGGTAGTTTAGGCTATTTTTATTTTATAAATTAAATATATATATAAAAAATTAAATTAATTAGTTTGAACTAAAACGTTAAATAGCCAATCTAAAAATATAATTAAGAAGCATTGGCTTATTTAGTAAAATCTAAATTAAAAGAATACATATTTTTTGTGAGTTTTCATTTCTTTTTTACACAAGTGAAAATAAAACTTTACCTAAAAATGTAATTCTATTTTTTGTTGTTTCCAAATCCTTTAAAATAAAGTTAATAAAATAAGATAAAAGTTAAAATATTTAGTTAGATTTTTATAAAATATTTAAGCTCTAAAAATGGTGTAAAACAGTTCGGTCAAAAATTACGTGTCTACAAGCTATGTGATGATACAACGTCTTGTCTCATGCTGTCAGGGCCGTCCAATACTTTGTTGGGGTATAGAAACTAGTACTAAGTGGATCCACTAGTCTATGCTAAAAAGCATTAAGGAATCATCTAAAAAGTATGACCCTTTCTACCCACGTTGGCTACATGGTTTATGGACAGTTTGAGTTATCTGAACTCGTCCCCATTTTGGTGTTCAATACTACTCCCAAAATGTAACTAGCTCATATGTTTAAAAACATAACTCTTTCTATGGTTTGAGATTATTACCCAAAAGTCTTTCTCTTAAAAGAGACGGTACTAAAACTGCTCATGAAAACTCTTTTGGAAATCAGTGTTTCCTCTCATTTTAAATGCGAAAACATTTACTCTTGGGAATACTTAGTTCCCATTTATCATTTTAAAGAAATGAACTTGGCTCTTGTGTTTCTCAAACTCAATGCTCAAGTCTTAAAACAAGTTAAAAATAATTGTAAAAGACTTTTTGAAAAGACTCGAAGAACTCTCTTGCCTTGATTCTTAACTCTACCTTGAATTCAAATTATGGATTCAAGGGTTATGAGCTTATGTTATGGATGATATCATGATGTTTAGACGTATCTTAGAGTATAGAAATCAACTAGAAAACATAGGTACGATTTAATGAAACTCAAACGGAAAGAAGTGGGAAAGGATAGAGGACCTGGTGACCCTCGTACTGAGTGGCGCAGGGCGCTACAAAGTCTGGGTTGGGGCGTACTAAGTGGCACGACGCCCCAGAGCCCAAACTACAGACCCTAATGTGGGGCGCACTGAGTGGCGCAACGCCTCACCCCTTTTCCCAGAAAACTTGACGAATTTCCTTGCTCATTTTCTAACCCCAATTCACCTAGAATCGAATGGTTTCTTCCCCAATCACTGAGATTCGAACACCCATCATTAGTGTACAAGAATTTAGTCTAAAACCTTAAAACTCATACGATTAACTCAAGAACTCATCAAAACCTCAACAATCAAGATTTATGAAGGAAACTTCAATGAGACTCATCAACAACTCAAATCTTTTACTTTCTAGAACGAAATTATGCTGAATTAATCATGATTGGTGCATGGATGAACGAACCCAATGCTATGTGAACTCATATACCTTTGAGGGATCAACCCTTGGCGAAATCCGCAACAAAATCCTCAAAAACTTGACGAACGCTTGACTTTTTCTCCTCTTCTAGAACTTCTCTCAAAACCCTAGCGTAAATTTGAATTTTTAAAACTTAACCAAATCAGTTTAGACCCCTAAACGCCTAAATCTGATTGGGTAAGGAAAAGACCAAAATACCCCTCTTAAATCTGGATAACTTTCCTTAATTGACAGACATATTTTCAAATGAACATATCTCCCTCATCCGAGCTCAAAAATAAGCAAACTCGGTGGCGGTGGAAAGATAATTCAGAGACCTTTCATTTGATATCTTATGGTCCACCTAATTCATCCTGTACCAAATGTTATGGCCATTTCAAATTAACCCAAAACTCACATTTTAAGCTCAACTTGCAAAATTTCAGATTTTTCTATTTCCGATTAAGTTTCTTTCAAATTCTAGTTCTTTCTAAGCTGGGATGTTACAGGTTACTCAGGGTCAAAAGTAAGATGCCCCTAGGAATCCTGAATAAAAATCATAGGATAAATATCAAATACATGCTACAATTTTGTTGGTATACCTGTAGCAATAGGTCACATGGCTGATTTATTAAAAAAATTCATAAAGAGGTGTTACCAGTACTTCTATTTGAGCCATTGTTTTTGATGTTGTATTCTGAGATTCATTCTCTACTTCATTTAATTACTCTTCGGCATGAGTAATACAAGTCTACAAATGTTTCATCTCAGACAACCCTAGCACCAGGAGGTCAGCCTCAACGAATAGCCCAAGCAAAACATTCCAAAATCTAGGCATAGTGTATCATGCCTTTAAAATGGTGGCAACCTGACATACAACCAATAGAACTCCAAGCATTTGGAATAACTCAGATTTATTCAGTAGTAATAGAACTTCTTATGCAAGTAAAAGGACTTGTGATAAATATTTTAATGCCTTTTGACAAATCTTAGGTAAGTAAATGCACTTAAAGGAGACCTAAAGTTAAGTAAATATTGCCTTGTAAAATTCTCATGTGTATGTTAGCACCCCTTTAATCTACCAACGGTTTACACATGGGAGATTTAAGGAAATTAGAAAGTAGATTACTTTAGCTTATAAGTTATTTAGTTGTTCGCAGTAGATTACTACAGCTTTTAAGTATTTATGTTTTCATTTTCTGTGTAGCAGTTATTGCAGTAAGGAGGTTATTCCTCCACTTTCTCATTCAGTTGTAGTAGGCAATAGGCAGTTACTTTCTTTGTTTTAGTGTTGTATTTAATGGATTTGAATTCAGTGAAATGTTATGCAGAAAATTTCTAAGTCTTTGAGTACTTCAAACTCAAGAGATTGCAGGTTCTCTCTTAACGAAACAGCATCATAGGTCGTAGGAAGAAAGCATTTGATTTCACACTACAACGCCCCATAACCAGATCCATATCAGGGGACCATAACAACTTGGTATCAGAGACGGATGTTATGGGAGATCAAATTCAACATCAACTGGCACAATTGGTGAATTTATTTCAAGAAGAACGTGCAACCAATATAGCGAGATAGGAAGCAATAAATGCTCGCTTAGATGCACTCACAAAGGATCTAGCAAATTCGAAGGTTGATTCTAAATCAACTGATCATACCAGTCAGAATCGGGGTTGGAAGGGTAAAAGTGGAGTGGCAGAAGGGTCAAAATCAGATGCAGGAGGAAGTTCCTTCATTCCTAGGTATACAAAGTTGGATTTTCCACGGTTTACTGGCCAAGGGGACCCTTTGGGATGGCTAAACAGATGTGATCATTTTCTTCAACACCAACAGACTCCAGATGAAGAAAAAGTTAGTCTTGCTTCTTTTCATTTAGAGGGGAATGCACAACTTTGGTTTCTTCAATTAGAGACAGATCTGCCTGAACCGTCTTGGGATGAGTTCAAACGTTATTATAACCTTCGTTTTGGACCACCAATTAGAAGTCAGAAGTTAGGAGAATTGGCTAAGTTGCGCCAGATTGGGTCCGTGGCAGATTACCAAGAAAAGTTTGAGCAGTTAGTTTCCCGGGCTGGTACACTCACACAATCACAAAAGATAGAACTTTATATTAGTGGTCTTGTGGATTATATAGCAATTGAGGTTGAGTTGCATAATCCTCTAGATTTGGCTACGGCAATGAGTTTATCCCGGCTTTATGAACGCAAGGGACAAGCTTTTAGATCAGTTAGATGGTCGCAGATCCAAAACATCGATTTCTCACCTCCACGCACGGTTATAAGAAAATTGACTAGATCTGAGATGGATGAAAGGAGACTTAAGGGTCTCTGCTTCAACTGTGATGAAGTCTTCACTCGGGGCCATCAGTGCAAGAAATTATTCTGGATTGATTCCATAGATGAAGAGGAATAATCTCTGGAACAGGAGACAAATCCTAATATAGATCAACCTGAAATTTCTTTGCAAGCCATCATTGGTGTCACATCTCCACAAAATATGCGGTTACAAGGCCAACTGGCAGGGAATCCAGTGGTGTCATTAGTCGATTCTGGAAGTACTCATAGCTTTGTGAACTCTAAAATTGTGTCACAATTCAATCTTCAAGTTGAGAGGCGAGGAGGGCTACGAGTAGTGGTGGCAAATGGAGAACGGGTCAGAAGTCCGGGACAATGCGAATGAGTTTCAATATGGTTTGGTAATTATGCTTTCCATATTGATTTATATGTCCTCAATCTAAGTGGATTTGATGTGGTTCTAGGTGTGAATTGGCTTAAAACCTTAGGACCCATACTGTGGGACTTTACCGATATGTGGATGTCATTCTTCAAAAATGGAAAACAAGTGGAGTTACAAGGTGTTAAGTCTCCTGATCCAACTCAAGGAGCAACAACTCATGTTATGCTGGCTGACAAAGATAATCAGGAAGAATTGCAAATCATTTTGAAAGATTTTGCCTACCTTTTTCATGAACCAGTAGGGCTCCCTGCTAAATGTGATTGTGACCACAAAATTGTTCTGGAACCAGGAACAAAACTTGTTGTAGTTCGACCATATAGATATCCACATAATCAAAAGGATGAAATTGAAAGACAATGTTCAGAGATGTTGAAGCAGGGAATAATTCGGCCAAGTCAGTCTCCATTCTCTTCCCCGGTGCTTCTTGTTCCTAAATCTGATGGTTCTTGGAGTATGTGCATTGATTATCGTGAGTTGAATGCAAAAACAATCAAAGATAAATTTCCTATTCCAGTAATTGAAGAATTGTTGGAGGAATTGTTTGGGGCTAAATATTTCTCTAAATTAGACTTACGCCAAGGTTATTATCAAGTTCGGATGAAAGAGGATGATGTGGAGAAAACTGGTTTTCGTACTCACCATGGGCATTTTGAGTTTTTGGTTATGCCCTTTGGCTTAACCAACGCTCCATCTACCTTTCAATCATTAATGAATGAGGTATTTCAGCTTCACTTGAGAAAATTTATTTTGGTGTTTTTTGATGATATTCTCGTGTATAGTCGCACTTGGGTTGAACATATGTATCATCTGTGACTTGTCTTCAAGTTACTCTCCGATCATCATCTTTTTCTGAAGCAATCAAAGAGTTCATTTGCCCAAACTGAAATTCCTTATTTAGGCCACCTCATCACTGCTGATGGAGTTTCTGCAGATTCCAGCAAAATTTCAGCCATGACTGAATGGTCCAAACCTACAACTCTTAAGGGGTTGCGGGGTTTCCTAGGCCTCACAGGATATTATCGTAAGTTTGTGGAAAATTATGGATCCATAGCTGAACCATTAACAACCATGCTCCGCAAGAATTCATTTATATGGACAGATCAATCAACACAAGCTTTCGAAAAACTCAAGGTTGCTATGACAACTACACCTGTATTGGCACTTCCAGATTTTTCTCAACCTTTTGTTATTGAATGTGATGCTTCAGATCTGGGTATTGGGGCTGTTTTATTGCAGAATAAACAACCCATTGCCTTTTTTAGCAGAGTATTAGCAAGAAGACACCAGCCACTGCCCGCTTATGAAAAAGAATTGATAGGTCTAGTGAAAGCTATTCGGCATTGGCGTTCTTATTTATGGGGGCAACACTTCATAGTTCGTACTGATCACTACAGTTTGAAGTTTTTATTGGAACAAAAGGCACTAACTCCTCCGCAACAACATTGGTTGGCCAAGATTCTGGGTTACTCATTTTCGGTTGAATACAAGGCTGGTCGTTTAAACACTGTCGCTGATGCCTTATCCCGTCGAGATAATGATGAAGCTATGCTTCTTGCCATTTCCATGCCTCAATTAAGCCTTTTTGATGACGTCAGAAATGAACAACAAAACTCTCCTGATGTCCAGCAGTTAATATCTGCTGTCCATGATGGTACTGCATCAGATCAGTGGAGCATCAAGAATGGGTTGCTTCTGTATAAACACCAAACATTCTTGGCATCAAACTCTCCTTCCATTCAGACAGTCATGACTGCCTTGCATAACCAGGGACATGAGGGGTACCAAAAATCACTTTTTCGGATTGCAAGGGATTTCCATTGGACAGGTATGAAGCGTCATATTCGCGACTTTGTTCGTGCTTGTGGTGTTTGCCAGCGACATAAAACAGAAACTTTGCAACCTGCTGGTCTTCTTCAGCCTTTATCAGTTCCGGAGCAAATATGGTCAGATATTTCATTGGATTTTGTGGAAGGCTTACCTACTTCACGTGGGAAAAATGTAATCTTAGTGGTGGTAGATCATTTCTCTAAATATTGCCACTTATTGTCAACTGCTCATCCATACTCTACAGTAAATATTGCCCTACTCTTCTTTGACAATATTTTCAAATTACATGGCTTACTAGTAAGCATGGTTAGTGATCGGGATGTAACTTTCACAAGTGCTTTTTGGAGAGAAATCTTCTGCTTGAGTGGTACCAAGTTGTGTTTTAGTTCAGCGTATCACCCTCAATCTGATGGCCAAACTGAAGTTGTCAACCGGACTGTGGAGATGTACTTGAGGTGCTTTACCAGTGCACATCCTACCAAATGGATGGACTGGTTTTCCTGGGCAGAATATTTATACAACACCAGTTTTCATTCTTCCTTGAAAACGACACCCTTTGAAGTGGTGTATGGGCGTCCTCTGCCATGTCTTTTGCCTTATTCCCCTGGAATTTCCAAACTAGATGCAGTGGATATAGCGTTACGTACTCAGGATCAAATTCTACAATCGTTACGACAGAATTTATTGCATGCTCAACAGAGAATGAAGGCTACTTTTGATTCCAAACATCGATATGTTGAGTTTCAGGTGGGAGATAGAGTTCTTTGAAGCTATAACCATATAAATAGCTTTCTGTGGGTACTCATCGTCACCAGAAATTGCTGCCCAAGTTTTATGGTCCTTACAAAATTGAGCAGCGTATTGGACCTGTGGCTTATAAATTAGAGTTTCCACCAGGTATAAAACTTCATCCGATTTTTCATGTCTCTAAATTGAAGCTTTTTCATGAAGGAGACTTTCCAGCAGCTGCTACTCTTCCTTCAAGTTTGCCAGAAGCTCCCTCACCCCATCATATAACTGTGCTTGAACATCGGGTTGTTCGTAATGTACCTGAAGTCTTGATACATTGGCAGCATACTTCTCCAGCTGAGGCATCATGGGAAACTGTTTCTTCTATGCAACAATGCTTTCCACACTTTCCACTTGAGGACAAGCGTGATTTGAAAGGGGGGAGTAATGTTAGCACCCCTTTAATCTACCAACGGTTTACACATGGGAGATTTAAGGAAATTAGAAAGTAGATTACTTTAGCTTATAAGTTATTTAGTTGTTCGCAGTAGATTACTACATCTTTTAAGTATTTATGTTTTCATTTTACGTAGCGATTATTGCGATAAGGAGGTTATTCCTCCACTTTCTCATTCGATTGTAGTAGGCGTGGCGATTACTTTCTTTGTTTCAGTGTTGTATTTAATGGATTTGAATTCAGTGAAATGTTATGCAGAAAATTCCTAAGTCTTTGAGTACTTCAAACTCAAGAGATTGCAGGTTCTCTCTTAACGAATCAGCATCATAGGTCGTAGGAAGAAAGCATTTAATTTCACACTACAATGCCCCATAACCAGATCCATATCAGGGGACCATAACAATGTAGTTCCTATTTCAAATCATTATCTACAGTGTATGATGGGAAAAAGACTTCCATGGATGTAAGGCAACCTAAATCATATACAATGAGATGACTTTGGGCATGCTAATGTCATTCGCTAGTTACCATATAATATGATAGAAATGCCATGTTACATGTTTGAATCTACCTCTCATACGTGTATTTTCCCATAAAACATGCTAGCACGGAGATCAGATGTCTATTACAGACAAAATAAAAAAGTTATATTCTATTTAACATTAGCTCACATATTCCCAGAATCCATGGTGGATCAAAGATTTGAAGGTTATGGGTCCTCACTTCCTTTAACGTCTTCTAAAAGCTAATATTTTTATAGTTTAGTTAGTAAATGAAATACTAACATAGAAAAGTGAAAAAACAATGAATCGAAAAGAAAAAAAAAACAAGCAAATGGCAATAAAAAGGTATAAGAAGAGTAAAAATGTAATAATAATAATAATTCAGATGGCCCTTTTTACAATAAAAATGTAATTGCTTCTACCTGGACTCGAACAGTCGCACTCGAGGACTGAAACGCAAGCTTTTACTTCCATCTGAGAACCAAAGCACCCATCAGCCCTTTTGGTCAGTGGGTGCTCAAGAACTAGTTATATCGATCTTCTAATATTTTCTATAAATATATACAAAATTTCCGTCGAAGTCAATGGGTGCTCGAGCACCCGACACTCACTATGTAGGTCCGCCCCTGCCAAGAATTACTTACTTGTAGCTAAAACCAAATTTAAAGTATGAACATATGTGGTTGAATAATCAATTATCAACATCTATTGCTGTACTCTCTCTCTAAAATAAGAATAATAGGTGAAGAAGTGTTTAACGAAAGAACAAGGCATAGAGATAGAGAAACTACTAACAAGCTTATACTAAACCATTATTGGTTAGTTAATGTTTTTTAGAAGGAATACAATCCCTTCCCTATAAACGAGAATCTCTCTGAAATATGGTAGAAAATTAGAAGGTAGAAGTGCATTGTCTTGTTGTCGATAGTAGAACTCCTAGGACTTCTACGCAAAAGGAATTATAATAAATAGATTTACCCAAGAGTTTAACAAAGAAAGAATTTTTTTTCATGGTTTTCTAATAGATTTGAGAAGTCTAGGAGGAAAAATGACCTCTTCAGAATTGTGGAATAATTCTCGACAGTAGAATTTTCTTTTAATTCAGTTTCCTCATCACATTAGAAAGAATTTTCAACATCTGGATCAAAAGATCGAGCCTTTTCCACTATCCCCATCAATGCCTCGGTAGAGGATCCTTAGGTCAATTTCCAGTTACTTCATTCTAAATATCATCTTGCTTATGCTGATTAATAACCAAAGATTCACCAATAATTTCATCATCCATTTGTAAATCTTCAATAGCTCCATCTTTCATTCTCTTATTTCTTTGATGGAGTAACTCATGTTCATTCATAGAAAGATCTATTTGCCTAGTGCAGCTTGTTTCAAGTCATGTTCATATTCAACGAATATTCAATCCAAAAATTGATCTCAATAATAAAGGAGAAATTATAGAACACAATATTTCATGTTCAATTAAAATAGTAAAACAGAGGGTAGAGAAAGATAATTGTTGAAAATATGTCTCAGAATATTGCAGAAATAAAATAGTTAGCTATTTTTAGGATTTTTAAATTTTGTTATTAGAGTCCTATTTGACTTATATTTAGGAGTTAGTTCTTTTTATTTGTTATTTGAATTAAACTGATAAGTTAATATCTTATTTTTCTATTTTTAGTTAGGAATTATATCTATAAATGCAAGTCTCTAGATTATTAATAAAATAATTCCCTTTGATAATATTGCAGTATTTTTCTCTCAAAGTCTTTCTTTGTTAGTTTCTTAATTTCTTTATTAAAAAACCAACAATTGGTATCAGAGCCTTCTTCTTAAGGGACCTGTGAGTAGAAAAATAGATTCTGAAAATAGTTTTTCACGAATGGCTCCACCTATTTTTGATGGTGAGAATTATCAACTATGGGCAGTGAGAATGAAAACTTACTTGGAGGCTCTTGATCTTTGGGAAGCCGTGGAAGAGGATTATGAAATTAATCCGCTACCAAATAATTCCACCGTGGCCCAGATCAAGAGTCACAAGGAAAAGAAAACCATTAAGTCGAAGGCAAAAGCAACTTTGTTTCTTCTTTGTTTGACAAGCTGTTTCACGAAAATCATGACTCTCATATCATCAAAAGATATTTGGAATTATCTGAAGAAAGAATATGCTGGAGATGAAAGAATACGAGGAATGAAGGTATTGAATTTAATGAGGGAATTCGAATTGCAGAGAATGAAAGAGTCAGAAACAGTTAAGGAATATTCTGACAGATTGCTTGGTATTGTCAACAAGGTAAGATTACTAGGCATTGAATTTAAAGATACAAAAATTGTTGAAAAAGTTCTTGTTACAGTGCCTGAAAGATATGAAGCATGTATAACTACCTTGGAAAACACACAAGATTTGTCCAAAATTACCTTGGCAGAATTGTTAAATTCTTTGCAGGCTCAGGAACAAAGGAGACTTATGAAGCAAGATGGCATGGTTGAAGGAGCATTATCAGCTAGCCACGAAACTCAAAGCAAGGGTAAATTTTTGAAAAATTACCCACCTTGTCAGCACTGTGGAAAAAATGGACATCCTTCATATAAATGTTGGAATAGACCAGATGCACAATGCAAGAACTGCAAACAACTTGGTCATGAACCAGTGATTTGCAAAAGCAAATTTCAAAAGGATGAAACAGTTGCCCAAGTCACTACTGAAGAAGAAGAAGAAGACCACTTATTTGTCGCAACTTGGTTTTCAACCAAAAAAATCTAATTTTTGGATGATTGATAGTGGTTGTACAAACCACATGACATATGAAGGAAATCCTTTTAAAGAGTTCATTCCTATGGAAAATAAGAAAGTCAGAATTGGGAATGGTGATTGTATTCTTGCGAAAGGAAAATGGTCTGTTTCAATTAAAACAAATTCAGGTACAAAAATAATTTCAGATGTTCTTTATGTGCCTAAAGTTTGTTTAGTGTTGGTCAGTTAATAAAAAGGATTTAAATTATTATTTGGAGACAAATATTGTCGAATCTTTGATTCTACTAAGCAAGAGATTTTACAAGTTGAAATGAGAGGTAAGAGCTTCTTATTTAATCCAACAGAAGATGCACACAAGCCTTGCAAGACAAAAGATGAATTAGCAGATTTGTTCACAAGGTCAATTTCAGATGAGACTACAATCTACAATTCCTGATTCAAGGAGTGTTGAAAATATGTCTCAGGATATTGCAGAAATAAAACAGTTAGCTATTTTTAGGATTTTTAAATTATGTTATTAGAGTCCTATTTAACTTATATTTAGGAGTTAGTTCCTTTTATTTGTTATTTGAATTAAACTGATAAGTTAATATCTCATTTTTCTATTTTTAGTTAGGAATTATATCTATAAATGCAAGTCTCTGGATTATTAATAAAATAATTCCCTTTGATAATATTGCAGTATTTTTTCTCTCAAAGTCTTTCTTTGTTATTTTCTTAATTTCTTTATTAAAAAACCAACAATAATCAAGCAGCAACAGAGTTTGTTGGAATGAACTGAGTTACCCAAATACTGAAGAGCAGAGCAACAATGCACCTTGTTTGCGGTATAATTTTAAATGCCATAGAACTTGATTTGGAGGTTGCTGCCAAAAATTGCACGATAACTTCATGTCTAATTGCCTATGCTTTTCCATTTTGGGAGGAACAAGCAAACGTTCAAAGTAGTTCTACAAACTGAACCCAGATGACAGTGAAGGAAAAATAGAGATTTGTTGTAGATTTTGAAGCTAGACTGACCAATCTGCTCAAAGTTTTAATTGAATCCATTCGATTAGCTGGTCAATTTCTATGAAAAGGTAAGAAACCTAGTGCCCTGCTTGAGAGAATATTTCACTTCCTCCAGAAACGTCGGCTGAGTAAAAGAGGGAAAATTTTCACTGAAGGCGCACAAAATGGACCGAATATATTAGGGTAAACATTTTTGAGAATCCTTTAGGACACACTTGTTAAGTGTTCTCTTTGAAATTATAAAAATAACATGTTTGTAACTGTAGTCATATGCATAATTAAGCGTTGCCAATTATTTTTTGATTTGGCAAACACTTATATAATGTAATCTTTGTTACAAAAGGACACATTTTGAAAGTGTAGCCTAATATTTTGTAGCTAAAAGCTCTAGATAAAGACTACACTTTTTAAAGGCATTTTCCTAGGCAGTTTTGGCAACATTTTAGAAGTGTGACCTAGAATTAGTGTGGCCTTAGTCCAGAAATGTTGTAGTGTTCGCAGGTGAGATTCAATTCACGATTTAAATTATAAGGGTTTTAATTTATGATCATCTCAATTCATGTAATTTACTTGATTGAGAATTAACTATTGCCCCACAGTTACATTTTATATGTTTTAGTTTGACTTGACATGAAATTTAGGAAAGAAAAAGATACTTTTGAAATTAGCGGTCTAAAATAAGTGATAAAAGTTTGTGTGACTATATGTCATGGATAAAAAGGAACATTTTAAAGTTAAATTATTATTAAATATAAAAATGTGTCATTCCTTTTTAGACTGAATTAAAAGGGAAGAGATTCATATAAATTGGGACATAGGGATTACTCTTTGTCTCAATTTATATGACTCTCTTTTCTTTTTATTCAGTTTTAATAAGAATGACACATTTCTATATTTAGTAAGATTTTAATTTTTGAAATTCTCATTTTATCCTTAACGAAATGATTGTAGCCACACAAACATCTATCACTTATTTTAGACAACAAGATTCAAAAATTTTACTTTCTTGCATAAACTTCACACCAAATCAAACTACGTCATATAAAATGAGACAGAGTAAATATTCTTCTAATAGAATCTGACTCAAAAGTATTGAATTTGCATAATATCATACATAAAAATCATGAACATGAAAGGACTAATTGACCATTTGAAGGAGATGCATATATTGGTGGTACGACAGATAGTTAACTAAGGTAATGTTTGGTATGAAGGAAATTGTTTAAAACAAGTGGATTTCCTGTAGGTTTCTTTGATTTTTCTTTACATTGCAAGAAGTTGTTATTTGAACAAGATATCTACATATACATGTAAGCATTCTCCTGTAATAATTTTTTTTAGTCTTTTCTTTTATTATCACTTTGGAGAGGAAAAAAAATAAATTAAAGAAAAAGTCAAGACTAATGTGATGTGATACTGCAAATTTCAACTGTGTATATAAATAAGAAAAGGGATATATTTAATTAGTAAGTTACAAAATGCGTATAGGACTATGAATTGAAAAATAATAAATTCTAGATTGTGGTAATATGATAAATCTTTGAAAAATATATTTATTAGTAGCAATACAAAAAGAGAGAAAATTATTGACCAACCAGAATTTTGATCTTAGTGAGATTCTCATTACTCTATATTAGACTAGATAAGCACTGTCCGTGCAGAGCACGGACCCAAGATTTAAAAACATTATAACTTGACATGAATTCTAAATAGCAATAACTACTTATAAATAATCATAATTTCAAAAAATGCAAATTAAAATAAATTTTTTTAGAGAGAATACATATAGATTTACTAACACGAGTAATGCGCAATTTCATATCTACCAAGTAATTTAACATAAAAACACAACAAACAATTTTATAACATATACATTCAAATGCAGCAAATCTTGCTCCTTTCTAGAGACTATTTTGAAGATGCAAACATCTCCAAATCAATATATTACAATTTGTTGATGAGACATTTCTCAAAGGCAAAGGAGTATATGAGGAAATTTGGTCAAAGCTTACGATCAGAGGAGAGGCTAAGGAGTATATGAGGAAATTTGGTCCAAGCTTACGATCAGAGGTTATTTCCTGTGGAGATTGCTGAATTCTCTATTTCATTGTCTATTTCTCCATCTCTATTATGCAAATTATATCAGAATGACCTAAAATTTAAAATATCAAGCACATTATTTGAATTGAATCAAACACACACACACACATATATATATATAAAAGCTATAAGGTGTTAACTGACGTAGCTCAACCAATATTTCAGAATAATCGAAGATTAAACTTCTACAAAACATTCTAGCTAGTTGACAATAAAGAATGTGCAAGAGCAAATACCAAACATCCTATATACCGTGGTATATGTTGCAAAAGTGGAAAATGGGTGTGTGGAATTACAGAGCTACGTATGACTACAAGAATATGAGTGGGTACATGCCTTACTCAACAAATGGATGTTGTTGCCTATGATGTTGTTGTCTTAGTTCTTAAGGGAACTCAAAATGTTGTACTCAATTTTTCTCATCATAATTCATATTAATTCTTATCTAAAGCTTCCTCCCTAGCTCACCACGTCTTCGAACGATATATGTCGCACTGCGGCAATGATAAGGGACACACAAGATGAGGATGATCGGTATATACTTTTATCAAAACAATTAAAATAAATTATCTCAAAATGGATAAGCATTAATATTGCCTAACGTCTAGCTGTTACTAAATTTGACCATTCCTTCTACAATCAATTTCCTCTTAAATTGGTATTCAATTCCTTTTGTGATTAATGTCTTTAATGACATTGCAACCGTTGGCAGCTTCTTCTCTATTATATATATATATTGTTCATATAGTGACTTTACACAATACACAAGTGACAAACATTTCTTCATCTTCTCTTCCTTCTATTGCTAGGTTTTATTATTCTAAATATTTTGTTGTTCCTGCTCCTAGTTTATACTAAAAGAGCTTGTTGAATCCTAGGGGATACACCTTATAGGTGAAATATCCTTAAGGATAGTGACTTACATGCCTCAAGCTTTCGAGAATATCCTAGTGTTTTCGTGATTGTACAACAAGATTTACAACATATACAGCTAGGAAGCTACTTATCAAAAGACAATAAAACACAATAGGACAATAAAGTATAAGTACCAAGCAACTATATCCCATGAGGTAGTGAAGATGAGAAAATACACCAATCTAAGTACTAGGAGCAGTTATGTTTTTTATGAGGAAATAACTACCAGTGAAAACATCATCTTTATCTTTGTCTCCCCATCCTACCGAGGTCTGCCTCTTATTCTACATTCCTATACTAATCTAATTTGGATTAAGATTTCAAAATCTCTCAATATATCACGATTACCCTCTATTGTCCAGTACATGACTCGGTCTTTATTTTAAAAATGTCTTGCAAGAGACTTTTAAACAGTTCTTTTCGATTCTTCAGACCCGTTTGAAATTATCTCGAATATTCAGAGAAAGGTGCAACATTTATTTGATCAATTAATAAGTAATTTATCCTAATCATAACTAACCGGAGAATTTTTGGGACAGAGGAAAATCACCTAGTTATTAGACAGTGATTTAATTTTCAACACTCAACAACTCTACATTCAAACATCATCAACTCATTAACTAAATCTAAAAATAAATCTATTAAGCAAAAAATTAACGAAAAAACATAACTAAATATACAATCAACTAAAGTTTTCAACGTAATTTACATATGCATAGGAGTATTTTCTGGCTTCCTCATTGATGGCCACGTGGGGCTCTTGCAAAAAATTGCTAACTTGTTTTCTTTCAATCATCATATGTTCCTTTGGTTGAAAACTTTGTCTTGATAGAATTTTATTGATTGTTTCATTTTATTTTACATGCACTTATATCAAAAAAAAAAAAAAAAAAAAAAAATTATTTTATTTCAAAAGTTTTAATTTGACTATTATTATTTTATGTTACTCTATAATAGGGGAGAATGTAGAGAAGCTTAAGTTCGGTCGGTCAATTGATGGATTTGCTCTTCTGCTTTAACTTTCTCTATTTATATTTAGTATTTTTTTTCTTTAAATTTATTTATCTTACTTTCCTAGTTTCCTTTTTAATATGTTAGTTACTTAAATATTACGAAATAATAGTACTATAAATCATAATAATTAAAAATTTAAAAACTTATATCGGCTCTCGAAACTTCCATGTTCCATAATAGGTCAAACAAATTAAAAATTAGATAGTATTTATATTTCAGAATTACAAAAAAAATGGTACAATAATCTAAATAATCAACAACTTAAAATATTTTTAAATTATTAAAAATTTGGTTGACTCAAAAGTTCACACGTTTTAGGACAGATGTAATAACATATATTATTTATAAATTATTAAAAAGTCATATAAATCACAATAATTAACAACTTAAAATATTTAAAAATTATATAAAAGTTTAGTTGACTCTCCTAAGTTTGTCTGTGCCACATATATTGAAACAAATTAAATGGAGTAACTAGATGTGAGCAACTTAGGGTCAATCAGTGAACTGACCAATTTACCTCTCTGATTTAATTTCCTCTATTTATATTTAGTATTTTCTCCATTCAATATATTTATGTTACTTTCCTTTTTAGTATGTTGCATTTAAAAATTACTACATATTAGAAGAGTGAAGGTTTGAGGAGCTTTGGGGTAGTCGATCAATTGACCGATTTTCGCTTTTCCTCAAATTTTCTCTATTTTATATTTAGTGTTTCTTCATTTTTTTTAGAATATTATGTATTTAACAATTACGAAAAGAATAGTATTTATTTAGCAACACATATAAAAAATTTGGTTAACTCTTAAAATTTCACCTATGCCACATAAATTGGGACTGAGGGAGTAGCATATATTTTTAAAAATTACGTTAAAAGTATTATAAATCACAATAATTAACAATTTAAAATATTTTGAAAAGTATTAAAAAAATGATTGACTTTTCAAATTTCATCTATGCCGCATAAATTGAGACAAAGAGGGTAACATATATTATTTGAAATTTACGCTAACTAAGAATACCATAAATCACAATAATTAACAACTTAAAATATTTAAAAATATATATTAAAAAATCCATAACTCTAAAAATTTCACATGTGCTACATAAATCACAATAATTAACAACTTAAAATATTCAAACAAATATATTAAAAAATTGATTAAATCTCAAAATACCACATGTGCTACAAATATTATTTGAAAAGTTCGTTAAAAATATTATAAAAATAATTAACAACATAAAGTATTTAAAAATTTAATGAACTCTCCTAATTCTATCTATGTCGCATAAATTAAAACAAATAAAGTAATATATATTGGGCATGGGCTTGCCTTGGCTTTTTTATAGTCTTTAAATAGAGGGGAAACTAAGAAAATACCCCATAAAAAATAATTACAAACATAAACCCCTTTACATTCATACCCCCACTAAATCATTACATTATATACCTCACAAACTATTTCTCTTAACTGATACTAAATCATTATCATATATTGTATTGATATCATTAAGGCTGATAATTTCACTTAATTGTTACTAAATCAATAATATATATATATATATATATATATATATATATAGTATCATTAACTAATGAGTAATTTTTGAACAAAAAACCTTAATGATACCATAAAAATATACATATACTCTTATAGTATCATTGACTAATGATGTAACAACCTGTTCCCGTCGTTATAGAAAAGCCATCGGGGAAAAAATTTGGGCCGGAAAACTTTTTGCTAGTAACTTGGAATTTCCCAACCTAGTCCAGATTTGGACGAAATTGGAGTCAGTGAGGTCTAGGAAAATCTGGAAATAAATGGGAGATCTAATTATGAATTTGATTACATGAGTGGATAGCTAAGACATTAAGGAAACCGTATGACTTCACATAATTGAATGCGGGCGAGTAGAACTCTCGAAACCCATCTTAGCGTGAATGGGTAGTTTCAGAGTGTCATGGGTTGAAGCTGTGTTGTGAAATGGGAGTTTGACACTCTTAATTCAACTCAGTTGGTTACATGCATTTGTGGAGGATTATTCGGCCCGGTACAGGCGCCATAGCGAGCGATCGCGAATTAAGTCAGAAATAAACCCCAAAACGTTATTATTCTGCAACATTCAATCTTGAGAGCTAAGGAATGACCCAGAGATATTTCTTGAAGGTTTTCCACCTCTTTTAGCACCAAAGGTAAGGTTTTTAATCCCTATATCTATGTTTCAATCCGTAGAACTTAGTTTCTTGGGTAATTATCGATGGGGGAGAGTTTTGATATGAGAATTATGGTGGAAAAAAGCCCTAATCTAGGTATGGAGATCAAGGGTTTGACCTAGGGTTGATATTATTGATTATGATCCAGGTATTAGGTCTTTTTTATTGATCTTCGCGTTATATTAATTGTTTGTAGACCAAGAACAAGCAGAAATAATCTGGAAAGGGAAGAATCAAGTTTCTTGGGGATTCAAGCTTTGTTCGAGGTAGGTGATGGTTGTGATTTCATATTGGTGTGATGTTTGTTAGTGATTACTTCGTTTTAATGCATGTATGTATACGAATGTTGCATTATTGATCACACTAATAGTAAATGATTATAAATGAATTATTGTATGCCATGAATCAACTCTTGATTGTATGATTATGAGAATGTACATTTGGATTGTGATTGTGGCTTGTTGAGTGGATCAGATGTTACATTCCAACACTCTAACTTAGATTGGGTGCCATGTTCCGGCGCATATATGGGATTGAGTGTCACGTCCGACACACTAACTTGGATCTGGTACCACGTACCGATACACTAACAGTTTAGGTGTGGGTTCCATGAGAGGACCATTGACTTGACATATATGTGTATTATTGAGAATGTGGAATTGTACATTGATTCTGAAATGATGACTAATATTGTATATGTTTGGTATATGCCTGTTTTATAATGTTGTGGTTACTTGCATGTATTTCACTCATTGGGATAGCCGCGTGATCTTACCAGTACACTGTGGTTGTGTATTGATACTGCACTTGCTCTTTCTTTGCTGAGTACAAGGCATCTTCAGGCGGCTACTGACAGACCTCCTCTAGAAGATCAGTGATCAATCGAATTCAAGGGTGAGCCAGTTCTTCTAGGCTGCCATGAGGTCTCGTTATGTTTAGTCCATTTCGATTTGGACTTAGATTAGTACTTTAAATTTTCTTATGTTTAATTGGGTTGTACCTATTTCCTTTAAACTTATGGTTCCTTGTTAGAGTTTGGGTACATTGACTCTCAGGTACTAGGAAATAATTTCTGCAATGTTTTGTTAGATCTTTTGAAATTTATGGGAACTCTACTTGACTCTTGCATTTAAACCTGCTTCCGTATCTTTAAATGCCTTAGTTTTGATTATGTTGTTTAGTTCTTTGGTGAGCTAATTAGCATTAATCGTTCTCCCACCGGAGGGTTAGTGTGGGTGCCAATCACGACGGTCTGGGTCTTGACAAAGTTGGTATCAGAGCCATAGGTTCGTTGATCTTGATGAACCAAAATGAGTCTAGTAGAGTCTTGCGGAACGGTACGGAGACGTCTGTACTTTTCTTCAAGGGGCTATATGACTTTAGGAAATCTCTCTATTTCTTTTGTCTCCTTTCGTGCTATAACTTGGTTCCAATTGGTAGTTGGTGATCCAAATTGGTATCTAATCTCCTTCACTCTTCTGCCCCCAGATGGTTAACACCGTGCATCCCGTTTTCCATGTCTCTATGCTTAAGAAGTGTGTTGGAGATCTGAAATCCATAGTTTCCCTTGAAGGGTTGGAGTTGATGAAAGCCTTTCATATGAGGAAGTTCCGGTTGAGATTTTGGACCGGCAAGTTAAGAGATTGAGGAACAAGGAAATAGCTTCTGTGAAGGTTTTGTGGAGGAACCAACTATTTGAGGGTGCTACCTGCGAGTCCGAGGCCGATATGAAGTCCCGATATCCTCATTTTTTTCCTTCTACTCCTACTCTAGCTTGAGGTAATGAATTTCCTCTTGATTTGCTCTATGATAAGAAGTCATGTGTGCTTTATGTGTTTCCATGATTTCTTTATAATTATGTATGTTCATGAATTGCTAAAGTTTTGAAAGAAATGCCTTATGTGAATTATTTTTCTCATGTTGTTGTGTATTGAGCATGAGTTTCCTATAGACTTTATGAGATGAGTTATTGAACATGCCTTGAATCAGAGTGGATATTTTCCCCTTGAATATCTGCTTTGAGTATTGATTGCATTTAGGCTCCATGAGATTGTCTTGCTCATTCTTTTAAGTTTGGAGATGACAGTTCCTCCTTAAGTTTAAGAAATCTGAAAATTTCATGCATATTGGGTTGTTAAATGTAGTTCCTACTCCCTTATGGTGCATTGAGTATGTTTAGTTTGGAGTTGATGTTTCCTCCTTAGTTGTGTGCATTTTGATGAGTTTCATGCATGATGGACTGTTAGTCTTGAGTCTTTTAGTTTAGAAATGTGCATAAAATCTCATTCAAGGACGAATCCAGACTGACGACCTGACCAATGGACCGTTGGTCAGACCACGGTCCGTGGTTGGAGGTCCGTAGGTCAAGACCCCAAAATCCATGTCTTTGACCACGAACCACATCTCACCAGGATGGGTCGTGGGTCAGACCACTGTCTATCGACTGGGTCCGTAGGTGGTCACCTGGACGGTTATTTTTAGGGGCTTAATGGTCTTTTCCAGTTTTAATTAAATTGATGTGGTGTCGTTTTGCCTAAGTCTAGAACACCTATATAAGTATTTTTAACCCCCATATGCCCCCATTCATGTCATTCTCTCAAATCCCAAAAGAAAATCCAAAACCCCTCTAAAATATTCTCTTTCTAGAAAGAAGAAAAAGTAAGAGATTGAAGTTAGGTCAAGATCAAGTATCCTAATCTTCAAGTTTTTGTGGGCATTGTAACTAAGGTTTGATGGCTTTTCATCCATGGGATCCTTCCTCCCATGGAGTCCCCTAGAATTCCCCCAATTTGATGAAGAATTACCCAGTTCTGCTTAGGGTTTCTTCCAATGTTGTGGGTTATGATGAATGTTGATCCAATTGAGTGGATTATGGTTGTTTATGATTGAATTGATAGAATTGTATGTACTTAGGATGAAATTACATGTACCCATGCCTATTCCATGATTCTAACCTAGAATTGATATAACTGGGTTGATGCCATTAAGGGAAACTTTATGGGTTTAGGCTTGTCCTTATAGGATTGATGAATTATTAGTAGAATTGCTTTAGAATGAAGCTTAGATGATGATTATTAAATGTAGTGCTTTGAGAGTAAAGCTTATGATATGAATTATTGGTAATTGATGTTAATGTGAGGAAGGGATACATCCCACAATGAATTGCTAAGCAAGATTGTATGAATGTGAAAGGTTTTCTCACATGAATGATTCTAGATTGAAAGGGTTCCTCACCTAAAATGAATCTAGACTAAAATACTATGTAATTGATGAGGCTAGAGGCGATTACACTTTACTTCCCTATGAAAGGATATGAGGCGATTCCCCTATTTCTTATAATTGAACAAGAGGTGAGTCCCCACGTTCTTACTATGATGAATGGACATGGAGGCGAGTACCCATGACCATTATGAAATGGTGTGGAGGTGAGTACCCGTATTATATGATGAGATTGTAGAGGCGAGTACCCGTAATCTAAAAGTAAGGCAAGAGGTGAATACCCATTAGCCTTTGTATGCTAAGAAAAGAGGTGAATCCCCATTGTCTTTAAAAGTAGGTATGAATTATGAGAACTATGATGTAAAGAATGACTAGCTCGGATTGTTTCTTGAGATGCCTTCCATGAGGTAAGTTGACTAGAGGCGGATGACCCAAGTCATGACTATGGATGAGTAAGGTTGCTTAATAAGTATTCCTTTCTTTATTATTATGGTGATGATTTATGTGCATTGTTATGCTTATGGTTTATATTGACTAACAATTATGTTATGTTATTTATGCTAATTATCATATTTAGTACATTCTTGTACTAACACATGCTTTTCCTACATTCTTATCAAATGTAGGGTCCGGTGATATAGATTTTCACACTCGTGACTATCTTCATTGTTGATCAAGGAAGTGAAGATTTGGTGAGTCCTAATTGTGTTTGAGGATGTGATCACCACTTTATTTTATGTCTTTGGAATATTGTGTGGGCTGTGACCTATGACTTTATTCATGTTGTTCAGATGGTTTGAGACTATGATATTAGACTTCCGCTCGTTTTATAAAAGACTTCGATTGCATTGAAATGTTTTAAATTTCTGCACCTTTTTCTATTAGTTTATGTTATGATATTCTAAGTTGGCTTGTATGAGGCCTCTCGGGGTCTTATATGCCTTATTACATCTAGGGGGTACCCTTGGGTCGTAACATACTTCCCCATGTGTTGACCTTACCAGAAGGTATGCAAGGTTTTGTTGTGTATTGTGATGCATCCAAAGTTGGACTGAGTTGTGTATTGATGCAAAATGACAAAGTTATAGCTTATGCCTCTAGACAATTTAAGATTCATGAGAGGAATTACCCAACCCATGATCTAGAGTTGGCTGCTGTAGTGTTTGCTTTGAAAATATGGTGTTACTATTTCTATTGTGTTCATGTTGATGTGTTCACCCATCACAAAAGTCTTTAGTCAGAAAGAGTTTAATCTCAGACAGAGGAGGTGGTTGGAATTACTTAAAGATTATGACATGAGTATTCTCTATCACCCAAGTAAGGCCAATGCTGTTGCTGATGCTTTGAGCATGTTGTCTATGGGTAGTACTTCCGATGTTGAGAAAGGAAAGAAAGAATTAGCCAAAGACGGGCACAAACTTGCATGATTGGGAGTCTGTTAATGGATTCCAACGAAGGTGGAGTAGTGGTGATGAATGGGGTTGAATCATCACTAGTGACTGAAGTGAAGGAGAAACAAGACCAAGACCCTATTTTTCTTTAATTGAAGGTAAATGTTCATAAGCAGAAAGTGATGGCTTTTGAACAAGGGGGAGATGGTGTATTGAGATATCAAGATAGATTGTGTGTACCAGGGATGAATGAACTCCAAGTGAGGATCATGGAGGAAGCTGATAGCTCCAGATATTCTATCCATCCTGGTTCCATGAAGATGTATTGCGACTTGAGAGAAGTCTATTGGTGGAGTAGTATGAAGAGGTATATTGCAGAGTTCGTTGCTAAGTACTTGAATTGCCAACAAGTCAAGGTAGAGCACCAGAGGCCTGGTGGTATGGCTCAAAACATAGATCTTCCGAAATGGAAGTGGGAGATGATCAATATGGATTTTATTACTAGTTTGCCGCGATCCCGCTGGAAGCATGATTCGATTTGGCTGATTGTAAATCGAATGACTAAATCAACCCATTTTTTACTGATAAAGACTACTTTTTAGCAAAAGATTATGCCAGATTATATATTCAATAGGTAGTTAGACTTCATGGAGTTCCGGTGTCCATCATTTAAGGTAGAGGTGCGTAATTCACCACATAATTCTGGAAGTCTTTCCAGAAAGGTTTGGGTTCAAAGGTAAACTTGAGTACTGCTTTTCATCCTCAGACTGATGTCTAGCATAGCATACAATTCGGACTTTAGAGGATATGTTGAGGGCCTGTGCGATCAATTTCAAGGGAAATTGGGATGATCACTTACCTCTCATTGAGTTTGCTTACAACAACAGTTATCACTCTAGCATCCAAATGGCTCCTTATTAGTCTCTTATGGGGGAAGATGTAGATATCCTATTGGATGGTTTGAGGTTGGATAGGCTGGGTTGATACGAATAGACTTAGTTCATCAAGCTATGGAGAAAGTGAATATCATTCAAGAAAGGTTGAAAATATCCCAAAGTTATTAGAAATCCAATGTCGATGTTAGGGGAAGAGACTTAGAGTTTGAGGTGGATGATTGGGTTTATTTGAAGGTTTCACCCATGAAGGGTGTTATGAGGTTTGGCAAGAAGGGAAAGGTTAGTCCCCGGTATATTGGTCCTTAGAGGATATCCTAAAGGATTGAAAATATAGCCTACGAGTTGGAGCTACCGCCAGAGTTAGAAGCAGTCCATCCGATATTCCACATTGCAATGTTGAAGAAGTGTGTGGGCGATCCTTCACTTATTAGACCTATTGAAAATATTGGTATTAAAGATAACCTATCTTATGAGGAGGTACCCGTTTAGATTCTAGATCGTCAGGTTCGCAAATTGAGGACCAAGGAGGTAGCATTAGTAAAGGTCTTATGGAGGAATCAATTTGTTGAGGAAGCTACTTGGGAGGCTGAGTATGGTATGAAGAAGAGATACCCAGATCTCTTTGAGTCCAGAGAAATTCCAAAAAAAGGTACTAATTCTTTTCTTGGTACTTTTTAAATTGATATGCTGAGTGTATTAAATTGCTTATGGGGTGTTTGAGTTGGATGTAGATGTTTCCACCCTTATTTCTACTTAGAGTAATCTCATTCAAGGACAAATGTTACTAGGGGGAGATATTGTAACATCCTCCCTTAGAAACAGCTAAATTTAGAAAGAACTAATATGGAAAGAGCTAATTTGAGATTTGTTTAAGTTAAGCTTAAGTTGTGAGTTTTGAGTCAACTTTAAATGACCATAACTTTCAGTACAAAATGTGTTAGGTGGCTCATAAAATATCAAATAAAAGGTCTTTTAATCCTCTTTCCAGCACCACCACGTTTGCTAAATTTTGAGTTTGGATGAGGGAGATATGCTCATTTGAAGTCAGCCTGTCTAATTAAGGAAATTTACCCGAATTAATGAGGGGTATTTTGGTCTTTTCCTTACCTCATCAGCTTTAAACGTTTGTGGTAATATTTTAGGGGTCAAAACTGATATGGTTCAGTTTTCACAATCCTAAGTATGCTTAGGATTTTGAGAAGAGTTCAAGAGGAGAAAAAGGAAGAAAAGACTAAGACGTTCAAGAATTTCTTGCAATCGTCAAGGGATTTCGCCAAGGATTCGATCCTAACGAGGTATGTAATCTCTCATAGTGTTGGGTTTTTTCACCCACATGTTAATCATGTCATTTTAAATCCATAATTTCATTCTTGAGGTTGAATGATTTGAGTTCTTGATGAGTTTCTTGAAGTTTCGTTCTTAAATCGTTAATGATGAGTTTGATGAGTTCTTGAGATGAATGTTAGGAGTTTGAGGGCTGTTTTTGAGTAGATTTTTGTGTACTTATGGTGGGTATTCGAATATAAGGGAGTTGGGAAGAAACCATTCGATTTTAGGCGAATTAGGGCAAAAAATCAAAGAAGAAAATTCGTCAGGAAGTTCTGGGGAGAGGCTGGGGCAGCGTTCCTCAGATGCTCCAGAAGGTCTGGGGTGGCACACCAGCAGTGCACCATAATCGAGTCTCTAAAGTTCAGGGGCTGGCACCCCGCGCCAGCAGTGTGCTAGCGTCGCCTTCCCCACCCTTTTTCCGTCGTATGCTTCGTCTTTGTCCTCTAAAGTGTACCTTCACTCCCTTATGATTCTAACTACTCTAAACTACATTTAAACATCAATATATACTTCATAAAATGAAGCATAACCCTTGAATTCAAAATTCAAATTCAAATTCAAGGTAGAGTTAAGAGTAAAGTTTTGAGAGTTCTTTGGAGTCATTTTGAGATGTCTTTCGCTACTTTTTAAAACTTGTTTTAAGACTTGAGTATGAGGATAAGGAGAGTTGAGTTTGATTTTTTTTTTTTAAATGAATATATGTGAATTAAGTATTCCCAAGAGTAAATGTTCTTACATTTAAATGAGAGGAAACATCAATTTCCCAATGAGTTCATGAGGTGTTTTTGAGTATGATCTCTTTTAAGAGAAACTTTTGAGTAATAATCTCAAAACTTGAGGGTGGGGAAATGTTTTTAAACATATGAGATGATTTATAGTTTGGGAGGAGTATTGAGCACTGATATGAGGACGAGTTCAAACAAATTCAAAGTCCTCATAAACCATGTAGCCAATGTGGGTAGAAAGGGTCATACTTTTAGATGATTCCTTATTGCTTTTTAAGCATAGCTTAGTGGATCCACTTAGTTGAGGATGTTTTATACTCCAGCAGGGTATAATAAAGTTCTGACAGAGTGGGTGAGACGTTGTATCATCACATAGCTCATAGTGATGGTTGTTGGTTAGAGAATATCCCAAATTCAGTTATTTTGTATCTTTACATACATACTGAGTTATTATTGTATTTTTAAATACATTAAGTTGTTATCTACTGTTTTAAATACTTTATATAAATTGCATCTTCATTGTTGTTTTTATACTGTATTGAGTTGAGTATCCATGAGTTGAGGTTGAGTTGAGTAAAGTTGAGGTGAGTATGTTTCCTTCTTTCCAAGTTTAAGCTTTTATGTTATGCTCAGTATTCCCCTTACATGCTCGTACATTCAATGTACTGATGTCATTTTGCCTGCATCATTTCATGATGCAAATACGGGACAGCAAGGTCATCAACAGGCGCTTCGTTGATACCACAACAGTTCGAGTTAGCTTTGGTGAGCCTCCTTTTTTTTTGGAGGATCCCTTATTTGTTTCCATTATTTTTGTTTTGTTAGTATGATCGGGGGTCTTGTCTCGACATCTCTCATAGTATTAGAGTCTTCATAGATAGACAGTAGTATTTGATAAGTCTTTCTTTCATTTCCATTGTTAATGTTTTAAAGACTATGAGTTGAACACGTATGTTCATTTGAGTATTTTGAGTTAACTACTTTATTTATGAGTTGAGTTGTTTGTGTAATTTTATTTCACTTGAGTAAGTCTTCCACTGAGAGTTAAGCTAGGCCAAGGGTTCATTTGAGGCCAGCAATGGTTCTCGAGTGCCGGATACGTCGTGGGTGTAAGCTCGGGGCGTGACATTACTTTTCATTTTCCTCACTAAAATAGTTGAAAGAAATTCAGATACTACCACGAATATGAAGAAAGTGAATGTCAAACATGAAAAGTTGGATTAATCTATCGAATCTTCTACGGCTCCACAGAAATAAGAGAATGTTTCGTCTGCTGGCTATGGAAACTCATCAACTCTTCATGTATATATTTTTTATTTTCTCCAAAAGATTTGATTTATCTTTTTGGCTCTATCTATATTTTAATTTATCTTGATTTCATAAGCTGGAGGATGAGAAAGTAGATCCTGTGACTATAAATGAAGAAGAAGAAAAAGAAGAAGAAGAAGAAGAAGAAACAAACATGTAGATCTCAAGGTGTCCCGACCCAAAACTAGTCATGAGTGGCACCCACACGTAACCTCCTAAGTGAGAGAACCAACGAATTCAACCCCAAATTATATCAACCATTCAACTACGAATAACAACAATAATGCGGAAGCTCAAAACTTATTAAAGTAACCAATCAAATAAACCTCTAAAGTCTATTACATATTATCCCAAAAACCTGGAAGTCATCACATCAAGGACATCTAATCTTCAAATACTAAGTCTAAGAGTACTAAAGACACCAAAACAAATGAATAAACTAGTTTATGTCCAAAAACTAAGGACATCATGTCATCACCAAGAGAATCCAACACGAGCTTGAATAAATAGCTCACCTTGGAGCCTGATATGCTGGAGACTACCTAGAGCTAAGGGAAAGTCAAAGTCGTTGGTACACTCGTTGTACTCCACAAAAGAAAAACAAAGAAAAACACAAGTAGGACTCAGTACAGGGCAACATGTACCGAGTAGATATCATTAGCTGACTCAAAAATATTAACTAATATGCATAAAGTAATAGTATAAAATCAACTATAGCACTTAGCATGTGATAAAAAACAAACAACATGAACAAGTGACAACTGAAGCAAGAACGTAATCAATCACACATATGAGAACTCATGTCTCCACACCACGCTCATTTGGGAAATGGGTTCTTTGAGATTGAATATATTAAGTTAATTCAATATCTTTTCCATTAATGTTACCGTGTCGGAACATGACACCCGATCCAATAATATCGTGGCAGAATGTGACACCCCGATCCAATAATACCGTGTCAGAACGTGACACCCCGATCCAATAATACCGTGTCGGAATGTGATACCCCGATCCAATATTACCATGCCGGCTCATGGCATCCGATCCAATATATCGTTAATTTATCATTTATTATCGCCACTTTTCACTTCATTAACAATACTTCATCAAGCCTTCATTATTCAAGGTATCAGTTGGATGGAGAGTGTTCAAGATTATAAATTCCATGGTCTCAAGATTTCAGACCAATCACAAACAACACAACCAAGCTACACATTCACACAATCAAGTACATAGAGAACTTCAAAATATCAGTGAATCCATTTCAATCACTATTAAAAGTTTGTATATCAAATAGAATAAAACATAACCTACCTCCATCGGAGAACCGAAGTCAAGCAAACTACTTCTCAAATGATTTTCCTTTCCTCAATGCCTCCAAACCTTTTCGATCAATCAAATATACATAATTTGTAAGTTAACGAGCCTATAGACAACATATTACTCTATGTTTGGCCTAGACCCAAAAATCACCTAATTCTATAATCAATTTCCTAAAGTTCAAACCTAAGGGTAAGTCTTAATTACTCCAATTAGCATAATTTTAATAGTAATCATATACTATAATACACCTAATATGTAATTACCTATCTCAATATATCAAACCTTGATTTATTATATCATTAACAAAATTATAATATTAAGAATTAGAACACTGGTTATGAAACCAGTGGTAGGCTAGCAACACCATGAATACAATGTAATTTTGACGTATAGAATCAAATTGATTAACAATTGCAAACAACACTCTAGTTGCTAGTCATAAATGATTGTCTCAACTTTCCAATCACCATTCAAATTTAATTCTTTAACCAATCAGTACCTTCCTAACACTAACTCTAATCAATCATATATACCAACTAAAAATTACTCGAACAACCAATTCTCTTCATTCTTTTTCACCAAATGATTCAACCATAGTAATAATAATAATAATAATAATAATAACAACAACAACAACAACAACAACAACAACAACAACTGCATAATCTCTATCCATATCTACAATACGAAGAGTTAGATAAGGTTATGTGATGTAGTTGGAATGGTTATCGCCGAAGTCCTCTTCGAGAGGATACTGCTTTTCTATTAATTATAATAATTAGGGCAATTAATTATATATGAACCTCTAGATAATATAATAACTACTAAATTTTACTAATTTCTTTCTACACATGGGCCATGTGATAAGAGAAATACTAAATTATGGACTTAGCCCATTAATCACCAACTAATAAGAATTAATCATTTAAGAGATATCCGCCAACTAAATAATCGTAGTTAAATAACCCATTCAAAATTACCATTTAAATTTACGGGAAAGTCGAAAGAGTTCTAATACTCAAAACGACCTAATGGGTCGTTACACAAAGATCATTGAATTAGAATTTTTTGAGCAATTCAAAGATCCTTGCTACTGTCATGACCCGGGCTTGCACTCTGGTTGTAACTAGAACTCAAGAACAATTTCTAATCCCCCAAGCAAACCCTTGGCATGGCTACATGACTTACATACCACCAAACAATACGCGGAAGCTTAAAATAGGTGAACATTTAGATATTCAAGAAAGTCTTAGAAATACTATCTTACAAAATAGTTAACATGAGTCATAAGTTAAATATAATATTCTAAGAAAACAATGGAAACATCTAATTTAGTCTATCTATGAGGCCTCTAACAATTCAAGATAGATGTCGTGACCAGACCCACGACACTTCAACTACTACTAAAACTGAAATGAAACAGGAGACTCCTAAAAGTAAGAAAGCCTCACCAACTACTGTCTTCAAGTGTATAGTGATCTTAACGAAGCACCTGTAGATGATCCCAAACACCTATATCTGCATCATAAAATGATGCAGGTCAAATAACGTTAGTGCATTAAATGTACTCGTAAGTGATAACGTTAGAGCAAACAACTTACTGTCTTGAATGACTGAAAACAACATAACAGGATCAATATATGAATATGAAGTGAAAACCATTTAAGCTTTACAGTAAAATATACAATGAAAGCAATATGAAAATAATATACTTTACTCTACTTCTCATATTAGCCACCATCTCCGGAGCATAGCAGGATAGCTGAGTGAACTTGAAGCTGTACTTTTGCATACTCATAGATTCCTGTTTCAAATTAAAATATTCTCTTACCTTCGCTTCCCTTAGCTGTCGAAGAAAGAAGCGCCCTAAGAAGACATCTTCAAAAAAAGGCCAAGTTAACTGTGGTGCCCCATCGATCTTGTTTTTCTTCCATTGATCAAACCATATCCTATAAATTCCTCTCAGCTGTTAAGTAACTAACTCAACATGCTCAGCATCAACAACATTAACGACCTCAAACACCTTCTGCAGTTCATCTACAAAGTTTTTTGGATCCTCATTGATCTTGGACCTAGGGGACTCATTCTTAGAAATTCTCAAACATTGGATGGATCATTCCCATCTTGATATTCGGCTCTTTGGCAATCAACCTGTGTTGTCTCCACTTTAGTCAACATCTGAATTACGATCCTTAATTCAACATTAATGATATCTTCCTGAGGTGGTTTCACGACTCAGACCGTCGTGATTGGCACCTACATAAACACTCCGGTGCGAGAACTACTACCACAACCCAAACCAAGCAACTAAACCAAACTAAAACATTTAAGTTACGGAAGCAAGTTAAATATTAAGGAAAGAAAATAGGGAGTTCCCATAAACTCCAACATAAGTCTAAAAACAAACTAAACAATGCGGAAGAAATAACCTAGAACCTGAAAGTCAATGTACCAAAATATCTAAATTTCAACAAGTCTAAACAAGAAGGAATACAACCCCAAACTAATGTACTAATAACTAATAGAAATTTCTAAGTCCGGAAGTGTGGACATAGACGAAAGGAGAACTCATGGCAGCCCGGAAGAATTGGCTCACCCTTGAATTCAAACGACGATCACTGATCTTCTAAGTGAGGTCTGTCAGTAGCCGTTTGAAGCTGTCCTGTACTCAACAAAAATAAGAGCAACTGCAGTCAATACAACAAGAAGGGATTAGTACCTTCCTAACACTAACTCTAATCAATCATATATACCAACTAAAAATTACTCCAATAGCCAATTCTCTTCTTTCTTTTTCACCAAACGATTCAAACATAATAATAATAATAATAATAATAATAATAGTAATTACTGCATAATCTCTATCCATATATACAATACGAAGAGTTAGATAAGGTTACATAATGTAGTTGGAACGGTTATCGCCAAAGTCTTCTTCGAGAGGATACTGCTTTTCTTTTAATTATAATAATTAGGGAAATTAATTATATATGAACCACTAGATAATTTAATAACTACTAAATTTACTAATTTCTTTCTACACATGGGCCATGTGGTAAGAGAAATACTAAATTATGGACTTAGCCCATTAACTACCAACTAATAAGAATTAATCATTTAAGGGATATCCGCCAACTAAATAATCGTAGTTAAATAACTCATTCAAAATTACTATTTAAATTTACGAGAAGAGTCAAAATAGTTCTAATACTCAAAACGACCTAATGGGTCGTTACAGAAGGATCTTTGAATTAGAATTTTTTGAGCAATTCGAAGATCCTTGCTAATCTCATGACCCGGGCTTACACTGTGGTCGTACCTAGAACTCAATAACAATTTCTAATCCCCAAGCGAACCCTTGGCCCTGCTACATGACTTACATGCCACCAAACAATATGCAGAAGCTTAAAACAGGTGAACACTTACATTCAAGAAAGTCTTAAAAATACTACCTTAAAAAATACTTAACATGAGTCATAAGTTAAGTATAACATTCTAAGAAAACAATGGAAACATGTAATTCTGTCTATCTATGAAGCCTCTAACAATTCAAGATAGATGTCGTGACAAGACCCACGACACCTCAACTACTACTAAAACTGAAATAAAATTGGAGACTCCCAAAAGTAAGGATGCCTTACCAACTACTATCTTCAAGTGAATAGTGATCTTAACGAAGTACCTGTTGATGATCCCGAACATCTGTATCTGCATCATAAAATGATGCAGGTTAAATAACGTTAGTACATTGAATGTACTTGTAAGTGATAAGGTTAGAGTAAACAACTTACTGGCTTGAATGACTGAAAACAACATGAAAATATGAATATGAAGTGAAAACCATTTAAGCTTGACAATAAAATAAACAATGAAAGCAACATGAAAATAATATGCTTTACTCTGCTTCTCATATCCATCTCCGGAGCATAGCGGGATAGTAGAGTGAACTTGAAGCTGTACTCTTGCACACTCATAGATTCCTATTTCAGATTAAAAAATTCTCTTACCTTCGCTTCTCTTAGTTGTCGAGGAAAGAAGCACCCTAAGAAGACATCTTCAAACATAGGCCATGTCAACTGTGGTGCCCCATCGACCTTTTTCTTCTTCCGCTGATCAAACCATATCCTATAAATTCCTTTCAGCTGTTAAGTAACTAACTCCACATGCTCAGCATCAACAACATGCATGACCTCAAACACCTTTTGCAGTTCATCCACAAAGTTTTCTTGATCTTCATTGATCTTTGACCCAGTGAACTCTAGGGGACTCATTCTTAGAAATTCTCGGACTCTAGATGCATGATTCTCCACTTGATATCCGGCTCCTTGGCGACCAACCTGTGCTGTCACCACTTTAGTTAGCATCTGAATTACGTTCCTTAATTCAACATTAGTGACATCTTCCTGAGGTGGTTTCACGACCCAGACCATCAGGATTGACACCCATACTAACCCTCCGATGGGAGAACCACTACTACTACCCAAACCAAGCAACTAAACCAAACTAAAACATTTAAGTTACAGAAGCAAGTTAAATACTAAGCAAAGAAAATAGGGAGTTCCCATAAACTCCAACATAAGTCTAAAAATGAATTAAACAATGCATAAGAAATAACCTAGAACCTGAAAGTCAATGTATCAAAACATCTAAATTTTAAAATGTCTAAACAAGAAGGGATACAACCCCAAACTAATGTACTAATAACTAATAGAAATGTCTAAGTCCGAAAGTATGGACATAGACGAAAGGAGAACTCATGGTAGCCCGGAAGAATTGGCTCACCCTTGAATTCGAACAACGATCACTGATCTTCTAAGCAAGGCCTGTCAGTAACCGCTTGAAAATGTCATCTACTCAACAAAAATAAGAGCAAATGTAGTCAATAAGAGCAAGTCTAAACAAGAAGGGATACAACCGCTTGAAGATGTCTTGTACAGTGTACTGGTAGGATCACACAGCTATCCCACTAAGTGTAACATACATAAGTCAATACAATAATATAATCACATGCATATATCGAATATATACAATATCATCAACATTTACAAACAACGAACAACTTCATGTTTCTCAAGATACACAATTATGACAAGTCATTGGTCCTCTCATGGAACCCAAACCCAAACAATTAACATACCTGAACGTGGTACCCGATCCAATGATTATGTCGTGACGTGGCAACTGATCCCATAATTTTGCCTGAACGTGGCAACCGATCCAAGTTAGTTATGCCAGAACGTGGCAACCGATCCATTCAATCCACCACAATCACAATCACAAGTATATCCTCAAGATCATACAATTCAGTCATGATTTCATGGTAACCAACATTCATCTATCTCATTTACAACAAGTGTGATCAATAATGCAACATTCATATACATATATGTATCATAATGAAGCAAGAACAAACATACATCATCACACAATCATAGAATCACAACCATCACCTACCTCGAAACAAGCTTGAAACCCTAAAAAACTTGATCCTTCTCTTTTCGGATTAGTTCCGCTTATTCTTGGTCTACAAACAATCTTAATAACACGGGAATCAATAACAAATCACTAATTACCTAGATTACTAACAATTATAACAACCCTAGATCATACCCATGATCATAAGTATCCAACTAGGGCTTCTCCACCATAGAATCTAGATCAAAATCCTCCCCATAAATAATTACCCATTCTATTACGTTCTACATATCGAAAAATAAATTTGGGGAGTGAAAATCTTACCTTTAGCCTCAAGAATCGTGGAAAACTGTCAAGAGTCGGTTGGGGTTAGTTCTTTAGCTCTAAAAATTTAAAAGTGTAGAATGAGGTCGTTAAGGAGTTTATTTACGATATTAAGTCGCGTCGAACCCGCCACAGCGGCCCTAATCCCGCTTAAGCGTCCCCGCCAGAGCAGCCAAAACCCCCAGCCAATGCGGCTTAGACGAACTAGTGAGCTATTTAAAGAATTCCAAAATCCCCATTTCACAACACACCTCTAGCCCACGACGCTCAAAAAATACCCTTCACGCTAAGATCCATTTTGTGAGTTCTACTAGCCCGAATTCAATTTCGTAAAGTCATATGGATTCCTTAATGAGTTATCTAACTACTCATATAATCAAAATCATAATTAACTCCCCCAAATGTTACTAGATTTCCCTACATCTTAAAGACTCCTATTTCATCCAAATCTGGACTAGGTTGGAAAAATTCAAATACTATGAAAAAGTTTTTTGGCCCTAAATTTTCCCTCGTTGGCTTCTGTATAATGATGGAACCTCATCCTTATAATAGATACCAATTTACCCATCACTCGTCCCCGAGTGACAAACTTATGAAAAAGAGGCTAAGGAAGGAATGAAGTAATACCTGAATCGACGAACAATTTGGGATATTTGTCTCGCATGTCCCTCTCTGTTTCCTAAGTAGCTTCCTCAACTGGACGATGCTTTTATTGAACCTTCACGGACTTAATCACCTTGGTCCTCAACTTGCGCACATCACGATCAAGAATTGCAATTGGTTACTCCACGTATTTGAGGTCCTTGTCTAACACAATTGAGTCCCACTTAATGATGTAATCCCCGTCACCATGATATCTCTTCAACATGGACACATGAAATACCATATGAACTCCCAAAAGATTAGGAGTTAAATCCAATCTATACGCTACCAGTCCTACATGCGAGAGAACCTCAAAGGGACCAATGTATCGCAGACTTAGTTTAACCTTCTTGCCAAATCTCATCACCCCTTTCATGGGTAATATCTAAAGAAGAACATTCTCACCAGTTTGAAACGTCATGTCTCTCACCTTGTGATCCGCATATTTTTTCTATCTACTCTGGGCTGCTAGAAGCTTAACTTGAATACTTCTCACCTTATCTTGAGCATCCTTCACTAAATCAACCCCTAATGGTTTCACATCTCCAGCCTCAAACCATCATATGGGTGATCTACATCCCCTCCCATAGAGTGCCTCAAATGGTGCCATATCTATGCTGGAGTGATAACTATTATTATAGGAGAACTCACACAAAGGTATGAATTTATCCCAATGCCCTCCAAAATCATGCACACATGCCCTCAACATGTCTTCTAACACTTGAATAGTCCTCTTTGACTGTCCGTCTGTCTGTGGATGGTAGGATGTACTAAAAGTGTGTTGTATGCCCAATTCATCATGTAATTTCCTCCAAAACTTGGATGTGAATTGGGTACCACTGTCTGAGATGATAGAGAGGGGCACCCCATGCAACCTCACTATCTCTTTCACATAAACTTTAGCCAATTGTTTAGCATTATAATCTATTCTTACCAGAATAAAATGGGCTGACTTGGTCAATCTATCAACCACTATCCAAATAGAATCAAACTTCCCAAAGTCTTGGGAAGACCAACCACAAAATCCATGGCTATTCTTTCCCACTTCCATTACAAAATCGACATTCTTTGAAGCAAAACTACAGGCCTTTGATGTTCATACTTCACTTGTTGACAATTTGGACACTTCGCCACAAATTCTACTATATCCTTCATCATGCCCGGCCACCAATAAATTTGCTTCAAATGTCGATACATCTTGGTCACACCTGGATAAATAGAATATCGCGAACCATGAGACTGTGCCAATAATTTCTTAATCAAGTCATCTACTCTAGGAACACATATTCTCCTTTCAAAATTGAGCACACCATCCACACCTCCAAATTCTCATCCTCAAATTGTTTGGCCTTGATCTCCTCAATGAATGTTGCCCTTACTTCAATACTAGCTAACACCCCACCTCTTTCTAAGATGCCCAACTGCATAAATTTAGACTCCAAGGTCTGAATTTCCTTAGCCAAAGGTCGCTTGGTTACACTCAAGCAAGCTAAACTGCCCATACTCACCGCTTTCGACTCAAAGCGTCTGCCACCACATTTGCCTTATCGGATGGTATTGAATGGTGACATCATAATATTTAAGTAATTCCATCCACCTTTACTGTCTCAAATTCAGATCATTTTGAGTGAACACATGCTGCACACTACGATGATAAAAAAATACCTCATATTTAACACCATAGAGGTAATGTCGCCAGATCTTAAGAGCAAACACTACCACTGCCAACTCTAAATCATATGTTGGATAATTCCTCTCATTCACCTTCAATTGACACGAGGCATCTTATCCTCCATCAACACATCACCCAAACTAGAATGTGAAGCATCACAGTAAACAATAAAATCTTTACCTTCAACCGGTAATGCTAGAATAGGTGCGGTGGTCAAAAGAGTTTTGAGCTTTTGGAAGCTCTCGTCACATTTTTTTAGTCCATTCAAATGGTATCTCCTTTTTGGTCAAATTAGTCAAGTGGGTGGCAATAGAAGCAAAGTTCTTCACAAATCGATGATAATAGCTAGCGAGCCCTACAAAACTTCTAACTTCAGTCACAAAATTTAGTCGAACCCAATTCTTAACCGCCTCAATCTTTTGAGGATCTACCATTACCCCTTCTTTGAAACTACATGCCCCAAGAATGCAACAGAAGTCAACCAAAATTCACACTGAGAAAATTTAGCATACAACCTTTGTTTCCCAAGAACACCCAGAATAATACGAAGTTGGTCGGTATGCTCTTCCTCACTTTTCGAATAGACCAAAATATCATCAATAAAGATTATGATGAATGAATCAAAAAAAGGCTTGAACACCCCATTCATTAAACTTATAAAAGCTGCAGGCGCATTAGTTAAATTGAAAGACATAACCAAAAAACTCATAGTGCCCAAACGGGTTCTAAACTCCGTCTTAGGCACATCATCGGGCCTAATTTTCAACTAATGGTAGCCAGATCTTAGATCAATCTTAGAGAAAACTGGTGCACCTTGCAATTGGTCAAAAAGATCATCTATTTGAGGCAAAGGGAACTTGTTTCGAATAGTGACCCTATTCAATTGTTGATAATCTATACACATTCTCATACTACCATCCTTTTTCTTAACAAACAAACCTGGGGCACCCCATGGGGAAGAACTAGGATGAATAAATCCCTTATCAAGAAGCTTTTAGATTTGAGCCTTAAGCTCTCTCAATTCTGCTAGAGCCATGCAATATGGAGGAATGGAAATGGGACGAATACCAGGCTCTAAATCAATGCAAAAATCTATATCTTTATCCAGAGGCATACCAGACAAGTCATTAGGAAACACTTCTCTAAATTCTGACATCACAGGAATAGACCCAATGGATGGAGCCTCAATCTCAACACCCCTAACATGAGCCAAATAAGCCAAAAAACCCTGTTCTACCAATTTCCTAGCCCGAATGGAGGATATGATCTTAGCTTGCTTAGGCTTGTACACCCCTTCCCACTCTAATTTTTCCTTCCCAAAATTTCTAGAGTTACAGACTTAGTATTACTATTAAGCACATCATAATAGGGGGACAACCAAGTCATGCCTAAGATTATGTCAAAGTCAGTCATATCCAAAATCACCAAATCAACCCAAGTTTGAAAACCCATAAACAAAATAGGGCAAGCACGATAGACATGGGTAACTATGACTGACTCTCCAACTAGGGTAGAAACATGGATAGGGGCATCAAGTATATCACAAATCATATCAAATCTTGAGGCAAATCAAACAAATACATAATAATAAGTAGAACCTAGATCAAATAACACATTAGCCATCCACTCACAGATAAGAATAATACTATGATCACTGCGTCAGATGCCTCTGCCTCATTCTTGCCTGGAAATGCATAACACTGCGCCCTATCATCTTGATGAGCCACTTCCCTTCCTGGTTGCGTGTTACCCCTGCCTGCATTACCATTTCCTCTACCTCTACAGCTTCGCTGATTACCTCCTCGCCCACCTTGTGGAAGTCCTCTACCTTTATTACTATTTCCTGCGGGTACCACTGCTCTAGACTGCTGCAGCATGGAATCTAACACACGTGGGTAGGGACACTCTCTCATCATATGCACAGATTCACCACAGTTATAACATGTATGATCAAAAGATAGCCTGCTGCCTGCTGAAGGTGCGATTCCCTGGCTATCCTGAATCAAATTATGAGATGGAGTTCGTGAGTAGTTACTGTAGAGGTGGGCATAGCGAACTGAATTGGCTTGGCTGCAAGCATTGGCCTCCCTGAACCTCTGGAATAAGAACCTTGAAAGTTTCCTGAATTGTTGGCCCTTTTTGCCAATGTCTTAGCCTGACCATCTCGCCTCACCCCCTCTACTTTCTTAACATAGTCTATTACCTCATTAAAGCTTCTTCCTACAGAGGTCATATGAACATATAATACCTGCAACTCAGAATTTAGTCCCCTAATGAATAACCGGATCCTCTCCTCCTCAGTAGTCACCAATTGAGTAGCATATCTAGATAAAGCATGGAACTTGGCCTCATAAGCAGCCACAGACATACCACCTTGCTCCAAAGCCATGAACTCATCCTTATTGCGATCCCTCAAAGTCCTAGGCACATACTTCTCTAGAAACAAAGCATGAAATTGGGTCCAAGTAATTGGAGGTAAAGTTGAAGATCTACATTCCATCTAAACTCTCCACCACTGTTTCGCCTCACCTTAAAGTTGAAAGGACACGAACTCAACCCCATGCTGATAGACAATTCCCAGCTTATGAAGTCTCTCATAGCAGTCAAAGATAAACTCATAAGCATCCTTATTCTCAGAACCAAGAAACACATGAGGATTTAGCTTCAAAAACTTAGTCAACATTTCATGCTCATTGCCAGTCATAACAGAACTCAACAAAGGACAGAAGAAAGCATCATTACCTCCAATCCCATCCACCTTGGGTGCAGTGCTAGCAACAGGAGGATTAGTATGAGCTTAAGTTGCTTGAGCAGAAGGAAGCACTCCAGGACCAACCAACCCTTTCAAGAATGACATGATTTGTCGAGCTAACACTGCGCTTATGGGGGAAACATCGGTAGTCTCAACCTCACCTCTTCCTCTTGTCCCATATCCTCAACATTCTCAATATCAACATTCTCCTCTTCAATCTCGTCATGGTGCACATGAAGGTTCTCATTCACAGGAGCATTCTCAATAGGAGCTCCATTCCCAGTAGGTGGCACTCTTCCACAGCCTCTACCCCTAGCTCTTCCCCTACCCCTGCCTTGACTGCAACCTCTCACTACAGATTCCTCAGCTGGAGCATTAATGAGAGCTATGGTCCTAATGCCATTGAACCTAGCGTTAACCATTTGTGGACAGAAGAATGAAGGAGGTTAGATACCAATTGGAATCAAGTTATAGCACGAAGGAAACAAGATAAAATAGAGATATTTCCTAAAGTCCTATAGCCTCTTGAAGAAAGGTAAAGGCGTCCCCGTACCGCTCCGCAAGACTCTACTAGACTTGTTTTTGTAAATCGAGATCAACAAACCTAGGTTCTGATACCAACTTTGTCACAACCCAGACTATCATGATTGGCACCCACACTAACCTTCCGGTGGGAGAACCACTACTACAACCCAAACCAAGCAACTAAACAAAACTAAAGCATTTAAGTTACAGAAGCAAGTTAAATACTAAGGAAAGAAAATAGGGAGTTCCCATAAACTCCAATATAATTCTAACAACGAACTAAACAATGCGGAAGAAATAACCTAGAACCTGAAAGTCAATGTACCAAAACATCTAAATTTCAACAAGTCTAAATAAGAAGGTATACAATCCCAAACTAATGTACTAATAACTAATAGAAATGTCTAAGTCCGGAAGTGTGGACATAGACAAAAGGAGAACTCATGGTAGCCCGAAAGAATTGGTTCACCCTTGAATTCGAACGACGATCACTGATCTACTAAGCGAGGTCGGTCAATAGCCGCTTGAAGATGCCCTGTACTCAACAAAAATAAGAGCAAATATAGTATCAGTACACAACCACAGTGTACTGATAGGATCACACGGCTATCCCACTAAGTGTAACATACATAAGTCAATACAACAATATAATCACATGCATATATTGAACATATACAATATCATCAACATTTATGAACAACGAACAACTTCACATTTCTCAAGATACACAATTATGACAAGTCATTGGTTCTCTCATGGAACCCAAACCCAAACAATTAGCATACTAGAACGTGGTACGTGATCTAATGATTATGCCAAAATATGGCAACCGATCCTATAATTATGCCGGAACGTGGCAACCGATCCAAGTTAGTTTTGTCGGAATGTAGCAACCGATCCATTCAACACACCACAATCACAATCACAATCATAAGTATATCCTCAAGATCGTACAATTAAGTCATGATTTCATGGTAACCAACATTCATCTATCTCATTTACAACAAGTGTGATCAATAATGCAATATTCATATACATACATAATGAAGCAAGAACAAACATACATCACACAGTCATAGAATAGCAACCATAACCTACCTCGAAACAAGCTTGAAACCCTATGAAACTTGATCCTTCCCTTTTTTGATTCGTTCCGCTTGTTCTTGGTCTACAAACAATCATAATAACGCGAGAATCAATAAACAATCACTAATTACCTAGATTACTAACAATTCTAACAACCCTAGATCATACTCATGATCCCAAGTATCCAATTAGGCCTTTTCCACCATAGAATCTAGATCAAAACCCTCCCCCATCGATAATTACCTATTCTATTACATTCTATGGATCGAAAAATGTTCGGAGAGTGAAAAGCTTACCTTTAGCCAAAAAAATGGTGGAAAATTGTCAAGAGTTGCCTGGGGTTTGTTCTTTAGCTCTTAAAATTGAAAAATGCAGAATGAAGTCATTTAGGGGTTTATTTACGACCTTAAGTAGCGTCAAACTCGCCACAACGATCTTCATCCCGCTTCAGCGGCCCTGCCAGAGCGGCCAAAACCCTCTCCAAGGCAGCTTGCACAAACTAGTGAGCTATTTAAAGAATTTCAAATTTCCCATTTCACAACACATCTCTAACCCACGAAGCTCAAAAAATACCCTTCACGTTAAGATCAATTCCGAGAGTTCTACTCACCCAAATTCAATTCCATAAAGTCATATGGATTCCTTAATGAGTTATCTAACTACTCATATAATCAAAATTATAATTAACTCCCCCGAATGTTACCAAATTTCCCTACACCTTAAAAACTCTGATTTCGTCCAAATCTGGATTAGGTTGGGAAAATCCAAATACTACAAAAAAGTTTTTTGGCCCTAAATTTTCCCCCGTCAGCTTCTCTATAACGATGGAACCTGGTCGGTACAGGTGGTTGCACTTCTGGTGCGTTGGGAATCTCTTGATCTTGAGGATTATCATTCCTGCTAGTAGGACATCCTCAAACAACTCTTTGTGGAGGCATGATCTGAAAGATACTCGTAAACACGAGCTAGAAGAAACTTTCATAGAGTTGAACTCTATTACACGAAAAAGAGTAGAAGAAAGTGAAGTGTTTCCTAAATGGTATAAACTCTTAATTATAGATGTGGTGCGCTTCACACCAATAAGAATGACTGTACAAACACGGCTTCATAGACACCCTAGGACTCTTAAACTTTGGATTTTGATACCAACACGACCCGAGCCTACATCCTGGACATAAATGGCACTCAAGAACTGTTTCTGATCCCCAAGAGAATCGTTTGCATGGCTACATTACTTACATGAAACTAAACAATAAATAGAAGCTTAAAATAAGTGATCACTTAGACAGTTAAGAAAGTTTTAGAAATATTGTCTTGAGAAATACTTAAGATAAGACATAAGTTAAATAAAACATTCTAAGAAAACAATGGTAACATCTAATTTCATCTGTCTATGAAGCCTCTAACAATTCAAGATATATATCCGGACAAGACCCACGACACCTAAACTACTACTAAAATTGAAATGAAACTGGAGTCTCCCAGAAGTAAGGATGCCTCACCAACTACTATTTGTGAGTGAATAGTGATCTCAACGATGCGCATGTTGATAATCTTAAGTACCTACATGTGCATCTAAAATGATGCAGGTCGAATGAAGTCAATACATTGAATATATTGGTACGTGATAAGGTTAGAGTAAACAACTTACTGCTTAAATAACTGAAAACAATGTAACTGGATCAATACATGAATATGAAGTTAAACCATTTAGGCTTTACAATAAAATATACAATGAAAGCAACATGAAAACAATATATTTACTTTGTGGGGAGTTTCTCTAACGGACAACCATTACTATGAGCCTAGCAATGATATAACGTTTCGCCCATGTTGTAAGAGCCATCCTATACTTTTCCATGGTATAGGATGATGTTGTGACTATGGATCCATCTAATAGGCCTTCTTAGAGGCATTGAGGAGTCGCATAAAGAATCAATACTATCATATCCTATGCTGGCTACATATTTTATGGGATTTCTGAGTTATAAAAGACTCTAACCCAATTCGGTGCTCGATACTACTCCCAAAATAAGTGATATAGCTTTATGCACAATTCACCCATTACAAAGAATGGACTTTTTACCTTATTGAAATACTTTTCAAAACATTAGACGTGTTTACATCCTCAAAACATGCACTTATGAACTTATCTTTTAAGTCCAACAATCAACATAGGTATATATATATATATATATATATATATATATATATATATATGAAATAGAGCATTTAAACTTTCCCCTTACCATACGTTAATTTGGAGTGTAAATGAAGACATGTGAGTGGGACATATAGACTTTCTCAAGAATTAATGGAGACTTTGAGAGTTAATATCAAGAAAAGAATGAATACATGATTCAAAGGAACACATACGGGACGAAGGACGGAGAAGAAAAGGTTAGGCGGCCCTGGCGTATCCATGGCACGACACAGAGAGGGAATTAAATTTTTGGTCGCGAAAAGACTTTTGAAAAAGAAGACTTTATGTCCTCTCCACGATGCGGAGAGGGGGTGATCGACTGAAGATGGAAATTTCAAGCATCTCCGTGACACAGGCCTGGACGTGAACATTTGGTCATTTTTCTCTTCTTTTTCCAAACTCACTTTAATTCAAAAAACCCAAATGCAATTTCATTGAAATCTCACTCAAATTCTATCACCAAACACCACTTATTAGAAAGACCCTCACCTTAAGAACCCAAAACCTCTATTGTTAAAGAATGGGATGAAAACTTAAGAACTCCTAAAAAATCCTTCCATAAACAATTTCTTGGACAAATTTAGTGAATGAATCATATGACTGGCTTGAGGAAGAACAAGTCCATCACTATGAGAAACCTCACATACCTAGAGAGAACAATGTTCTTGGCCAAATTCCTCAATTCTTGATGAATTCTTGAACTTAGCCATTTCTTCTTCTTGAAACTTAACCTTGAAACCCCTAAGTGTTTTGAATGTGAATAGGGAATTCAGAACCTTATTAAACCCTTAATTTGGGTTAGGAGAATGTGTTATGACAAGTGGGTTAAAGGAAAAGACCCAAATACCCTTTCCTGAAATAGATGGAATGCCTTAAATAGAGAGGCTTAACTCAAACATCCATAACTTTTTACTCGAAACTCAGAATTTAGCAAACTTAGCGGCATTGGAAAGATAACTCAAAGACCTTAGATTTGATATTACATGGGCCACCTAACTCCTAATGTGCTAAATGATATGGTCATTTGAAGTTGACCCAAAACTTGAAAACTCATCGAAGTTCAAGGTGTTATAGCTACCTGATCAGATACCATGGGAAGTGACCCTTGAACATCCTAATCTTTGTAGGAGGGACTGAGACTAATTATAATTTTATTGATGAATCCTTAGCAGATAAGCTAGGGTATGAGTCATATCCAATCAAGCATCGAATTGTTAAATTGGCTTTTGGGAAAATGGCGACTTCCAAAGCATGTAACAACTTTCAAGTCACAATGTAAGGCGCCCGTTTAATGTGAAGTTGTATCTACTCCTATTGTCGTCAAATTGTGAGATGGTATTAGGAAACCAATCGACACTTCCATTTGACGACAATGGAAGCAGATACAACTTCACATTAAGTAGGGTACCTTTTACTATGACTTGAATGTTTTAACATATTCTGGAAGTCACCCTTTTCCAATAAGCACAGTTAACAGTTCGAGGCTTGATTGGATATGAATCATACCCTAGATATTTTGCTAAAGATTCATCAATAAATTTATGAGTTTTCTCGGTCCCACCTACAAAGATTAGGATGTTCAAGGTTCAAGGGATGCCCCATATTGGAGACCAACACTTTTGAAGTTGTTTTTTAAGGGCTCAGTTTCCCATGCTACCTTTTTTTCCTTTAGTTTATTTTCACTTTCCTTTATGATGTAATAAGTTGAATAAATGAAAGTTTGTTGTTCTTTATTTTCTCTGACTCTAAACTGCAAATTGGCAAAAAATGGCTTGATTCAATTATTGTGCATCACTTATTCATCGATTTAGGCCTACCTCTTGCTCAACAAGGTCCTTTGCATTTAGGGTGTTTATTTACTTTAATACTTATGTGACCTTTATTCACTCTTTCAACTCTTTTGTTATTATTGTCATGCTCTGAAAGTACAGTGTCACTCTTTTGAGATTTTAAATTTCGTCATGTTTTCTTTTACTTATGTTATGTGCCACCTCGTGCTTGTGTTTGATTTATTTCTATTGCTTAAAGGTTGTCTAGTATTTGGACTTTGGCTTGATTGAGAATCAAGATGACAAATATGTTCAACATTTGAAAAAATTTCAATCATCCTTCTATTCCTGCTCACACCCTCTCTCTATAAATATCTCTGACATATATCAATTTTGATGCCTTGCAAAGTGAGGGAATACATGAAAAAATGGAGAAGTCTAAGCTAGATGCACTACAACAAAAAATGCATGACTTGGAGAAGAAGGTGAATGCAAGACTAAACTCAAAACTTGTTCAAGACCTAAGGTATAAGAAGTCATGTCAGCACAAGAGTTGAATTTCCATCATAATTTAAAATTTTGAAATTTAACATGTTTGATGGGCATGGAGAACCAATTGCACATCTCAAGGATTTTTCCTGCAGATTAGTTGGCTTAGGAAATAATGAAGCTCTCCTAATGAGATTATTTATTCAAAGCTTACAGGAATAACCTTCACTTGGTACGTCAAACAAGACTTTGACAAATGGCTCACATGGGAAGATATGGCTTGAGACTTTGTAGAACGATATAAGTTTAACATTAAATATGATCCTACAATGTTGGACTTGTTCAGAGTAAAGAAAATGAGTCATGAATCTTTTGAGGAATAAGTTATCCGATGGAGACTAGAAGCTTCCAAAATACGTCATTCACCGCATGAAGAGGAGTTGGTCCAAACTCTCATCAGATTACTTGATGGTATATACCCGTTTTAAGGGGAGAGCTAAATCATATTTATTATTACCAACTATAAGCAATAAGAAGTATAATTTCAAATAAGGCAAAGAGAATCAATCAACTAACAACCCATAAATTAATATCACATTTCATCAGGAAAAGGAAATAATTTATTTAAGGAAGAAAATAAATATAGTTCAAAATCATATGTCAAAACAAACACATTCACAACTATAAAAAGGGTGAGTAAATTCTAGCAGATCCTAAGCAAACTAAAAAGGAAAATATCAGTTTGAAGTTAACCAATTAGTTCAATATGCAATCGATCGCTGAATATAATAAACCAAGATAGAATTGGAGCAAATTTTGACTAAATCAAGGATTGACTTAATAAGATGGAGCAAATCAGGCAATTCACAAATTAAACTAACGGATCTTAACAAATCACGCTAAGAAATTCGATAGAAATTAAATAAGAAAACAAACAGGGATAAATCTTAACAAATATGTCTTCCAGCCAACTGAAAAACTTGAGGTCCCTTATTGGATCGACATTTTGGTCGTTGTTGTTGTTGACGTCATAGCCGCTAGCGGCGCATCTGTTCTTCAGAGAGGAGAATGAGTTAATAGAAAAGAGTGTTACGGTCTGGGTGAATTAATACAGGATAGATTTGGATCTTTGATCTGAACGGTTGAATTTAAACGGATGAACGACTATGATTTAATCATGGTGAGATGGAGGGTTCAGATTTAAAGGAGGGATCTTAGGAATAGGTTATAATTGCAATTAGATTTAAATCAAAGAGAGTAGAATTGAAATGAAATTAAATAGGAAAGAGGACTACGATTTAAATAATTTAAGGGAAGATTGAGTGAGTTGATATTTAATTAATAATATATTACACAAAATAAATTATTTTTTTTATATAAAACAGGCACAGTTAAATTTTTCAAACCTTAAACTGATAAGTAAAAAATATTTATTTCAAAATTTGACAACCGATAAATATAATAATAAAATAATAAAATAGTAATTTGATAACAAAAATAATTACAATAAATTTTGTGAATCATGATTATTAAAATCTAATTATTTACATAAAACTATATTAAATTTTGAAATCGTAAAATAAAGAAAAAAGGTTTATGCAATACATATTTAATAAAATAGCAATCCGGAAAAGGTTATAGGTCGGTCAAAATTGGGTGTCAACATCATTGTTCTTCGAAGATCACCCAAATGCCCCTACAATGAAATTGTATAGTCAATTCGCCTTTCATCTTATTCTTTCCATTTAGTTGATAAATATCGTTATAAATTTCATATTTATTTATAGGAAAAAGAAATGGGGCGCACTACCCTTCTATCGGAGGTTTTCAAGAGGACTCATGTGAAAAAGAAAGAAAAAGAGTCGGATCCAGATATGTGGGTGAAGGAAAGGGCCGAGCGTATTCACATAAGTTATTTAATATGAATAGTGTGTGTGTGTGTGTGTGTGTATATATATATATATATGTCCGGACCACTTAATGGTGTAAAATGAGTTTGTCTGAGGAATGCTTGTAAGTAAGAGTCTGAAGATGAGTCTGCTGGCTTTTTGCCTTTGTCTTTTCCTGCATACATGCTAAAAATGAAAAATATTAGTTTCATACTTTTCTTAATCAAACTTTTAAATTTAATCTACTTAATTGATCTGCTAAAATATTATCTATTCCTTTAATATGTTCAAATTTCAGATTATAAATTGATGTTTTGTTTATGAAATTTAACCATCTTCTTGTACTACTATGCTTCCCTGCAATTTTCTGATAAAATTTTACTATAGCTTCGCAATCTGTCCTAACTAATATTCCTGGTTTATTAATAATATAAATTTTAAAGCTATTTAAACCGTATATTACAGCTAAAACTTCAGAGTCTATACTACTTCGTTGACCTTTTTCTCTGTATTGACCGCTATTATAAGCACATATCTTTTCTTCTTTTTTAGTACTATATTTATTAGGTCTTGCTTTGAGGATCGCTCCCCAACCTAAATCACAACCATCTGTTTCTATAATTAAATAATCTGTTTCTAGGAGTAGTTCTAAATCTGGAATATTTCTAACCATGTCTTTTAATGTTTTAACTAATTTAATATCTTCTGTATTAAAATATTTTTGTCCTGTAGAGCCAGTTTTGGCGTATAGAGGTCCTGCTACTTTTCCCAAATCTGTGATAAAATGTCTAGCATAATTTAACATTCCTAAAATTTTTTGTAATTCTTTAGTCTTTTCTAGTCTATCTGGCATTTCTAATATCTTTTTTGCTATATGGGGTTGTAATTTTATTTTTCCTTCCCCTATAGTTATTCCTAAGAAATTTATAGAAGTCTTACATAATTCCATTTTCTTCTTACTTATTATTAAACCATTTTCTAAAAATAAATTAAATACTTTTTGCAGATGTCCTAAATGTTCCTGCATATTATTACTAAAGACTAAAATATCATTTATATAAACTAAAACAAAATGTTTATAATTACCAAAAATATTGACCATCTTTCGTTGGAAAATTGGTGGGGCAGTTTTTAGTCCAAATGGCATTACTAACCATTCGAAATGTCCTTCAGGACAGTAAAAAGCCGTCCACTCAATACTGTCTGGATGCATCTTGACTTGCCAATAGCCTGACTTACAATCAAACTTACTAAAAACTTTCCTACCTTGTATTCTATTTATTAATTCTGTTTTGTCTGCTAATTTATATTTATCCATTTCGGTATTATCATTAAGTCTTTTATAATTTATGACCATTCTGGCCTTTCCTCTAACTTGCTCACTATGGTTTCTAACCATGAAAGCAATTGATCTATGTCTGGATATTGATTTTCTAATTACTCCTAACTCTAGTAATTCTTTTATCTGTATTTTAAAATCTTCTAAGTCTTGATTTGTAGCTTCTATTGGTGCTGTCTTAATGGTAAATTCCTTATTTTTTATTTCTAATCTACACATAATCTGATTTGTCTTCCAATGGGTTAGCGGTTTTTCTCCTATTATTTCTATTTTATCTAACAACTGTATTACTTTATCTAAATCTTCTTGATGTCTAATTATTCCTATTTGCTGAATCCCTTTCTGAAAATTATAAAAATCAGTATTTATTTCTATTAAACTATATTCTTCTGGTATTTGGTCTTCTTCAATTTCATTAATTTGATCTTGTATTAATTGATTACATGTGCATTTGTCTCCTTTACTACATATTTTATCTTTTGTTTCTATGATTTTAAGGTTTGATGTCTTATCCAGTTTATGTCTAGCTTGAGTTGGTCGTTTTTCTAAATCTACTGGGGTATAAGTGGTTTCTTTAGAAAGAAAAATTCCGTCTCTAGTTAATAAACAACTTCCATTTTTTTCCTAATAAAAAATCTAATCCTAATACTAAATCTGTTCTAATTTTTAATTCTCGTACCCATATTTGTTCTAATTTATAACTAGGTTTATAAAAAACTCCACATGTATAATAAAACTTATCGTACTATGGGGTATGTATTTATTATAACTATTGAAACTTCCATCCATTTGCATGGATTCTTGGGGTACCATTTTCTTAACTAAATGTTCTGGCATTATTTTACTATTAATTATACTTTTTGTACATCCTGAGTCTATTATGGCAAAGGTTAAGAAGAAGAGATGAACAGGATAAACTAGTAATTTAAGGAAATGTTTTGAATCTGATTAACTTCATGGAAAAACACACCCCAGATAACTTGTTCTTAGGAATTTACAGGCTGATCCATAGGGGATATTATACAGCTTGAAGAAAACCACTACTAAAACAAGTTTAATAATTTTTCCATGAAGTTAATCAGATTCAAAACATTTCCTTAAATTACTAGTTTATCCTGTTCATCTCTTCTTCTTAACCTTTGCCATAATAGACTCAGGATGTACAAAAAGTATAATTAATAGTAAAATAATGCCAGAATATTTAGTTAAGAAAATGGTACCCCAAGAATCCATGCAAATGGATGGAAGTTTCAATAGTTATAATAAATACATACCCCATAGTACGATAAGTTTTATAAATACGTGTGGAGTTTTTTATAAACCTAGTTATAAATTAGAACAAATATGGGTACGAGAATTAAAAATTAGAACCGATTTAGTATTAGGATTAGATTTTCTATTAGGAAGAAATGGAAGTTGTTTATTAACTAGAGACGGAATTTTTCTTTCTAAAGAAACCACTTATACCCCAGTGGATCTAGAAAAAAGACCAACTCAAGCTAGACATAAACTAGATAAGACATCAAACCTTAAAATCATACAAATAAAAGATAAAATATGTAGTAAAGGAGACAAATGCACATGTAATCAATTAATACAAGATCAAATTAATGAAATTGAAGAAGACCAAATACCAGAAGAATATAGTTTAATAGAAATAAATCGATTTTTATAATTTTCGTAAAGGGATTCAAAGAAATAGGAATAATTAGACATCAAGAAGATTTAGATAAAGTAATACAATTGTTAGATAAAATAGAAATAATAGGAGAAAACCGCTAACCCATTGGAAGACAAATCGATTATGTAGATTAGAAATAAAAATAAGGAATTTACCATTAAGACAGCACCACTAGAAGCTACAAATCAAGACTTAGAAGATTTTAAAATACAGATAAAAGAATTACTAGAGTTAGGAGTAATTAGAAAATCAATATTCAGACATAGATCAATTGCTTTCATGGTTAGAAACCATAGTGAGCAAGTTAGAGGAAAGGCCAGAATGGTCATAAATTATAAAAGACTTAATGATAATACCGAAATGGATAAATATAAATTAGCGCATAAAATGTAATTAATAAATAGAATACAAGGTAGGAAAGTTTTTAGTAAGTTTGATTGTAAGTCAAGCTATTGGCAAGTCAAGATGCATCCGCATGATTGAGTGGATTTGCTTTTTATCATTCAAGGACATTTCGAATGGTTAGTAATGCCATTTGGACTAAAAACTGCCCCACCAATTTTCCAACGAAAGATGGTCAATATTTTTGGTAATTATAAACATTTTGTTTTAGTTTATATAGATGATATTTTAGTCTTTAGTAATAATATGCAGGAACATTTAGGACATCTGCAAAAAGTATTTAATTTATTTTTAGAAAATGGTTTAATAATAAGTAAGAAGAAAATGGAATTATGTAAGACTTCTATAAATTTCTTAGGAATAACTATAGGGGAAGGAAAAATAAAATTACAACCCCATATAGCAAAAAAGATATTAGAAATGCCAGATAGACTAGAAAAGACTAAAGAATTACAAAAAATTTTAGGAATGTTAAATTATGCTAGACATTTTATCACAGATTTGGGAAAAGTAGCAGGACCTCTATACGCCAAAATTGGCTCTACAGGACAAAAATATTTTAATACAGAAGATATTAAATTAGTTAAAACATTAAAAGACATGGTTAGAAATATTCCAGATTTAGAACTACCCCTAGAAACAGATTATTTAATTATAGAAACAGATGGTTGTGATTTAGGTTGGGGAGCGATCCTCAAAGCAAGACCTAATAAATATAGTACTAAAAAAGAAGAAAAGATATGTGCTTATAATAGCGGTCAATACAGAGAAAAAGGTCAACGAAGTAGTATAGACTCTGAAGTTTTAGCTGTAATATACGGTTTAAATAGCTTTAAAATTTATATTATTAATAAACCAGGAATATTAGTTAGGACAGATTGCGAAGCTATAGTAAAATTTTATCAGAAAATTGCAGGGAAGCATAGTAGTACAAGAAGATGGTTAAATTTCATAAACAAAACATCAATTTATAATCTGAAATTTGAACATATTAAAGGAATAGATAATATTTTAGCAGATCAATTAAGTAGATTAAATTTAAAAGTTTGATTAAGAAAAGTATGAAACTAATATTTTTCATTTTTAGCATGTATGCAGGAAAAGACAAAGGCAAAAAGCCAGCAGACTCATCTTCAGACTCATACTTACAAGCATTCCTCAGACAAACTCATTTCACACCATTAAGTGGTCCGGACATATATATATATATATATATACATACACACACACACACACACACACTATTCATATTAAATAACTTATGTGAATACGTTCGGCCCTTTCCTTCACCCACATATCTGGATCCGACTCTTTTTCTTTCTTTTTCACATGAGTCCTCTTGAAAACCTCCGATAGAAGGGTAGTGCGCCCCATTTCTTTTTCCTATAAATAAATATGAAATTTATAACGATATTTATCAACTAAATGGAAAGAATAAGATGAAAGGCGAATTGACTATACAATTTCATTGTAGGGGCATTTGGGTGATCTTCGAAGAACAATGATGTTGACACCCAATTTTGACCGACCTATAACCTTTTCCGGATTGCTATTTTATTAAATATGTATTGCATAAACCTTTTTTCTTTATTTTACGATTTCAAAATTTAATATAGTTTTATGTAAATAATTAGATTTTAATAATCATGATTCACAAAATTTATTGTAATTATTTTTGTTATCAAATTACTATTTTATTATTATATTTATCGGTTGTCAAATTTTGAAATAAATATTTTTTACTTATCAGTTTAAGGTTTGAAAAATTTAACTGTGCCTGTTTTATATAAAAAAAAATAATTTATTTTGTGTAATATATTATTAATTAAATATCAACTCACTCAATCTTCCCTTAAATTATTTAAATCGTAGTCCTCTTTCCTATTTAATTTCATTTCAATTCTACTCTCTTTGATTTAAATCTAATTGCAATTATAACCTATTCCTAAGATCCCTCCTTTAAATCAACCTCCATCTCACCATGATTAAATCATAGTCGCTCATCCGCTTAAATTCAACCGCTCGATCAAAGATCCAAATCTATCCTGTATTAATTCACCCGCACCTAACACTCTTTTCTATTAACTCATTCTCCTCTCGAAGAATGATGCGCCGCTTACAATGCCTATGACGTCAACAACAACAACGACCAAAATGTCGATCCAATAAGGGACCTCAAGTTTTTCAGGTGGCTGGAAGACATATTTGTTAAGATTTATCCCTGTTTGTTTTCTTATTTAATTTCTATCGAATTTCTTAGCGTGATTTGTTAAGATCCGTTAGTTTAATTTGTGAATTGCCTGATTTGCTCCATCTTATTAAGTCAATCCTTGATTTAGTCAAAATTTGCTCCAATTCTATCTTGGTTTATTATATTCAGCGATCGATTGCATATTGAACTAATTGGTTAACTTCAAACTGATATTTTCCTTTTTAGTTTGCTTAGGATCTGCTAGAATTTACTCACCCTTTTTATAGTTGTGAATGTGTTTGTTTTGACATATGATTTTGAACTATATTTATTTTCTTCCTTAAATAAATTATTTCCTTTTCCTGATGAAATGTGATATTAATTTATGGGTTGTTAGTTGATTGATTCTCTTTGCCTTATTTGAAATTATACTTTATTGCTTATAGTTGGTAATAATAAATATGATTTAGCTCTCCCTTAAAACGGGTATATACCATCAAGTAACTGATGAGAGTTTGGACCAACTCCTCTTCATGCGTGAATGACGATTTTGGAAGCTTCTAGTCTCCATCGGATAACTTATTCCTCAAAAGATTCATGACTCATTTTCTTTACTCTGAACAAGTCCAACATTGTAGGATCATATTTAATGTTAAACTTATATCGTTCTACAAAGTCTCAAGCCATATCTTCCCATGTGAGCCATTTGTCAAAGTCTTGTTTGACGTACCAAGTGAAGGTTATTCCTGTAAGCTTTGAATAAATAATCTCATTAGGAGAGCTTCATTATTTCCTAAGCCAACTAATCACAGGAAAATCCTTGAGATGTGCAATTGGTTCTCCATGCCCATCAAACATGTTAAATTTCAAAATTTTAAATTATGATGGAAATTCAACTCTTGTGCTGACATGACTTCTTATACCTTAGGTCTTGAACAAGTTTTGAGTTTAGTCTTGCATTCACCTTCTTCTCCAAGTCATGCATTTTTTGTTGTAGTGCATCTAGCTTAGACTTCTCCATTTTTTCATGTATTCCCTCACTTTGCAAGGCATCAAAATTGATATATGTCAGAGATATTTATAGAGAGAGGGTGTGAGCAGGAATAGAAGGATGATTGAAATTTTTTCAAATGTTGAACATATTTGTCATACTGCTGATTCTCAATCAAGCCAAAGTCCAAATACTAGACAACCTTTAAGCAATAGAAATAAATCAAACACAAGCACGAGGTGGCACATAACATAAGTAAAAGAAAACATGACGAAATTTAAAATCTCAAAAGAGTGACACTGTACTTTCAGAGCATGACAATAATAACAAAAGAGTTGAAAGAGTGAATAAAGGTCACATAAGTATTAAAGTAAATAAACACCCTAAATGCAAAGGACCTTGTTGAGCAAGAGGTAGGCCTAAATCGATGAATAAGTGATGCACAATAATTGAATCAAGCCATTTTTTGCCAATTTGCAGTTTAGAGTCAGAGAAAATAAAGAACAACAAACTTTCATTTATTCAACTTATTACATCATAAAGGAAAGTGAAAATAAACTAAAGGAAAAAAAGGTAGCATGGGAAACTGAGCCCTTAAAAAACAACTTCAAAAGTGTTGGTCTCCAATGTGGGGCATCCCTTGAACCTTGAACATCCTAATCTTTGTAGGTGGGACCGAGAAAACTCATAAATTTATTGATGAATCTTTAGCAAAATATCTAGGGTATGATTCATATCCAATCAAGCCTCGAACTGTTAACTGTGCTTATTGGAAAAGGGTGACTTCCAGAATATGTTAAAACATTCAAGTCATAGTAAAAGGTACCCTACTTAATGTGAAGTTGTATCTGCTTCCATTGTCGTCAAATGGAAGTGTCGATTGGTTTCCTAATACCATCTCACAATTTGACGACAATAGGAGTAGATACAACTTCACATTAAACGGGCGCCTTACATTGTGACTTGAAAGTTGTTACATGCTTTGGAAGTCGCCATTTTCCCAAAAGCCAATTTAACAATTCGATGCTTGATTGGATATGACTCATACCCTAGCTTATCTGCTAAGGATTCATCAATAAAATTATAATTAGTCTCAGTCCCTCCTACAAAGATTAGGATGTTCAAGGGTCACTTCCCATGGTATCTGATCAGGTAGCTATAACACCTTGAACTTCGATGAGTTTTCAAGTTTTGGGTCAACTTCAAATGACCATATCATTTAGCACATTAGGAGTTAGGTGGCCCATGCAATATCAAATCTAAGGTCTTTGAGTTATCTTTCCAATGCCGCTAAGTTTGCTAAATTCTGAGTTTCGAGTAAAAAGTTATGGATGTTTGAGTTAAGCCTCTCTATTTAAGGCATTCCATCTGTTTCAGGAAAGGGTATTTGGGTTTTTTCCTTTAACCCACTTGTCATAACACATTCTCCTAACCCAAATTAAGGGTTTAATAAGGTTCTGAATTCCCTATTCACGTTCAAAACACTTAGGGGTTTCAAGGTTAAGTTTCAAGAAGAAGAAATGGCTAAGTTCAAGAATTCATCAAGAATTGAGGAATTTGGCCAAGAACATTGTTCTCTCTAGGTATGTGAGGTTTCTCATAGTGATGGACTTGTTCTTCCTCAAGCCAGTCATATGATTCATTCACTAAATTTGTCCAAGAAATTGTTTATGGAAGGATTTTTTAGGAGTTCTTAAGTTTTCATCCCATTCTTTAACAATAGAGGTTTTGGGTTCTTAAGGTGAGGGTCTTTCTAATAAGTGGTGTTTGGTGATAGAATTTGAGTGAGATTTCAATGAAATTGCATTGGGTTTGTATTTGTTGATAAAATTTGAGTGAGATTTCAATGAAATTGCATTTGGGTTTTTTGAATTAAAGTGAGTTTGGAAAAAGAAGAGAAAAATGACCAAATGTTCACGTCCAGGCCTGTGTCACGGAGATTCTTGAAATTTCCATCTTCAGTCCATCACCCCCGCTCCGCATCGTGGAGAGGACATAAAGTCTTCTTTTTCAAAAGTCTTTTCGCGACCAAAAATTTAATTCCCTCTCTGTGTTGTGCCATGGATACGCCAGGGCCGCCTGACCTTTTCTTCTCCGTCCTTCGTCCCGTATGTGTTCCTTTGAATCGTGTATTCATTCTTTTCTTGATATTAACTCTCAAAGTCTCCATTAATTCTTGAGAAAGTCTATATGTCCCACTCACATGTCTTCATTTACACTCCAAATTAACGTATGGTAAGGGCAAAGTTTAAATGCTCTATTTCATATATATATATATACCTATGTTGATTGTTGGACTTAAAAGATAAGTTCATAAGTGCATGTTTTGAGGATGTAAACACGTCTAATGTTTTGAAAAGTATTTCAATAAGGTAAGAAGTCCATTCTTTGTAATGGGTGAATTGTGCATAAAGCTATATCACTTATTTTGGGAGTAGTATCGAGCACCGAATTGGGTTAGAGTCTTTTATAACTCAGAAATCCCATAAAATATGTAGCCAGCATAGGATATGATAGTATTGATTCTTTATGCGACTCCTCAATGCCTCTAAGAAGGCCTATTAGATGGATCCATAGTCACAACATCATCCTATACCATGGAAAAGTATAGGATGGCTCTTACAACATGGGCGAAACGTTATATCATTGCTAGGCTCATAGTAATGGTTGTCCGTTAGAGAAACTCCCCACAAAGTAAATATATCGTTTTCATGTTGCTTTCATTGTATATTTTATTGTAAAGCCTAAATGGTTTAACTTCATATTCATGTATTGATCCAGTTACGTTGTTTTTAGTTATTTAAGCAGTAAGTTGTTTACTCTAACCTTATCACGTACCAATATATTCAATGGATTGACTTCATTCGACCTGCATCATTTTAGATGCACATGTAGGTACTTAAGATTATCAACATGCGCTTCGTTGAGATCACTATTCACTCACAAATAGTAGTTGGTGAGGCATCCTTACTTCTGGGAGACTCCAGTTTCATGTCAATTTTAGTAGTAGTTTAGGTGTCGTGGGTCTTGTCTGGATATATATCTTGAATTGTTAGAGGCTTCATAGACAGATGAAATTAGATGTTACCATTGTTTTCTCAGAATGTTTTATTTAACTTATGTCTTATCTTAAGTATTTCTCAAGACAATATTTCTAAAACTTTCTTAAATGTCTAAGTGATCACTTATTTTAAGCTTCTATTTATTGTTTAGTTTCATGTAAGTCATGTAGCCATGCAAACGATTCTCTTGGGGATCAGAAACAGTTCTTGAGTGCCATTTATGTCCAGGATGTAGGCTCGGGTCGTGTTGGTATCAAAATCCAAAGTTCAAGAGTCCTAGGGTGTCTATGAAGCCGTGTTTGTACAGTCATTCTTATTGGTGTGAAGCACACCACATCTATAATTAAAAGTTTATACCATTTAGGAAACACTTCACTTTCTTCTACTCTTTTTCGTGTAATAGAGTTCAACTCTATGAAAGTTTCTTCTAGCTCGTGTTTACGAGTATCTTTCAGATCATGCCTCCACAAAAAGTTGTTTGAGGATGTCCTACTAGCAGGAATGATAATCCTCAAGATCAAGAGATTCCCAACGCACCAGAAGTGCAACCACCTGTACCGACCAGGTTCCATCGTTATAGAGAAGCTGACGGGGGAAAATTTAGGGCCAAAAAACTTTTTTGTAGTATTTGGATTTTCCCAACCTAATCCAGATTTGGACGAAATCAGAGTTTTTAAGGTGTAGGGAAATTTAGTAACATTTGGGGGAGTTAATTATGATTTTGATTATATGAGTAGTAAGATAACTCGTTAAGGAATCTGTATGACTTTATGGAATTGAATTTGGGTGAGTAGAACTCTCGGAATTGATCTTAACGTGAAAGGTATTTTTTGAGTTTCGTGGGTTAGAGATGTGTTGTGAAATGGGAAATTTGGAATTCTTTAAATAGCTCACTGGTTCGTGCAAGCTGCCTTGGAGAGGGTTTTGGCCGCTCTGGTAGGGCCGCTGAAGTGGGATGAAGGTCGTTGTGGCGAGTTTGACGCGACTTAAGGTCGTAAATAAACCCCTAAATGACTTCATTCTGCATTTTTCAATTTTAAGAGCTAAAGAACAAACCCCAGGCAACTCTTGACAATTTTCCACCATTTTTTTGGCTAAAGGTAAGCTTTTCACTCTTCGAACATTTTTCGATCCGTAGAATGTAATAGAATATGTAATTATCGATGGGGGAGGGTTTTGATCTAGATTCTATGGTGGAAAAGGCCTAATTGGATACTAGGGATCATGAGTATGATCTAGGGTTGTTAGAATTGTTAGTAATCTAGGTAATTAGTGATTGTTTATTGATTCTCGCGTTATTATGATTGTTTGTAGACCAAGAACAAGCGGAACGAATCAAAAAAGGGAAGGATCAAGTTTCATAGGGTTTCAAGCTTGTTTCGAGGTAGGTTATGGTTGCTATTCTATGATTGTGTGATGTATGTTTGTTCTTGCTTCATTATGTATGTATATGAATATTGCATTATTGATCACACTTGTTGTAAATGAGATAGATGAATGTTGGTTACCTGTAAATCATGACTTAATTGTACGATCTTGAGGATATACTTATGATTGTGATTGTGATTGTGGTGTGTTGAATGGATCGGTTGCTACATTCCGACAAAACTAACTTGGATCGGTTGCCACGTTCCGGCATAATTATAGGATCGGTTGCCACATTTCGGCATAATCATTGGATCACGTACCACGTTCTAGTATGCTAATTGTTTGGGTTTGGGTTCCATGAGAGAACCAATGACTTGTCATAATTGTGTATCTTGAGAAATGTGAAGTTGTTCGTTGTTCATAAATGTTGATGATATTGTATATGTTTGGTATATGCATGTGATTATATTGTTGTATTGACTTATGTATGTTACACTTAGTGGGATAGCCGTGTGATCCTATCAGTACACTGTGGTTGTGTACTGATACTACATTTGCTCTTATTTTTGTTGAGTACAGGGCATCTTCAAGCGGCTACTGACCGACCTCGCTTAGTAGATCAGTGATCGTCATTCGAATTCAAGGGTGAACCAATTCTTTCGGGCTACCATGAGTTCTCCTTTTGTCTATGTCCACACTTCCGGACTTAGACATTTCTATTAGTTATTAGTACATTAGTTTGGGATTGTATACCTTCTTGTTTAGACTTGTTGAAATTTAGATGTTTTGGTACATTGACTTTCAGGTTCTAGGTTATTTCTTCCGCATTGTTTAGTTCGTTGTTAGAATTATATTGGAGTTTATGGGAACTCCCTATTTTCTTTCCTTAGTATTTAACTTGCTTCTGTAACTTAAATGCTTTAGTTTTGTTTAGTTGCTTGGTTTGGGTTGTAGTAGTGGTTCTCCCACCGGAGGGTTAGTGTGGGTGCCAATCATGATAGTCTGGGTTGTGACAAAGTTGGTATCAGAACCTAGGTTCGTTGATCTCGATTTACAAAAACAAGTCTAGTAGAGTCTTGCGGAGCGGTACGGGGACGCCTTTACCTTTCTTCAAGAGGCTATAGGACTTTAGGAAATATCTCTATTTTCTCTTGTTTCCTTTGTGCTATAACTTGATTCCAATTGGTATCTAACCTCCTTCATTCTTCTGTCCACAAATGGTTAACACTAGGTTCAATGGCATTAGGACCGTAGCTCTCATTAATGCTCCAGCTGAGGAATCTGCAGCGAGAGGTTGCAGTCAAGGCAGGGTTAGGGGAAGAGCTAGGGGTAGAGGCTGTGGAAGAGTACCACCTACTGGGAATGGAGCTCCTATTGAGAATGCTCCTGTGAATGAGAACCCTCATGTGCATCATGACGAGATTGAAGAGGAGAATGTTGATATTGAGAATGTTGAGGATGTGGGACAAGAGGAAGAGGTGCAGGTTGAGACCTATCAGATTACAAGAATGAGACAATAAAGGCAAAATATTAAATATAGCAGCACATGACCCGCAATCATGGAATTCCGTAATAGATGTATGGAAAGGAATAGTAGTAGCAGACTATATAAAAAATTATCAAGAAACTGATGCAGAAACCATGTACAGATATTTAGAAACATTTTTAGGAGAGTCAACTAAAGCTTTATGGGAAGCATATAAAGTTAATTTTCCTCAAGAATTTCAGACATTAATAGCTTTAGGAGCAAACCCATATAATTTTACGAATAAAGTACATAGCTTAATAACAGGCGAAGATCCAAATAGTGGATTTTTAGTATTACAAAAAGAAGCATTAATACATTTAGAACAAATAAGCATAACTAACTGGAAATATATAAAAGAATTCTTAAACGATTATTTCTATTATTGTAGCATAAGCGGAAACGCGTTTGATCAATATTTAGGAAAGAAACTACTTAATAAATTACCAGGAGCGTTAGGAAGAGAAATAGAAGACCGATGGAATAAAAGAGAAGGAGTAGTACAAAATCCAGATGGTAAATGGTCGATAGGACATATAGTTATACATATTATAGAAGTATTAAGAGAAAAATGTACAAATATACAAATACAAAGACAGTTAAAAAGAGGTGAAACTAATTTCTGTCAGACTATTTATACAACCCAGAATTATGATGATAAATACTACAAAAATAGACCAAGATATAAAAAGAACTACAAAAGAAAATACTATCCTAAAAAGAAATACTATCTTAGAAAATCCTCTGCTAGAAAACCATACCTGAATAAAGATAAACATGTCAGAAAATTTAATACACAAAGAAATTATAAAAATACTTTAGAATGCTTTACATGTGGTAGTTCAGACCATTTAGCAAATACATGCCCACAAAGAAATAATGCTAGAGATAGAAATTCACAATTAATAGAAGAATTAAATGAAACTTTAATAAATGTAGATGAATATATGTCAGGCAATGAAAGCATTTATTCTATATGTAGTTTTGAAGCAGTAGAAAAAGATGATCAAGAAATAGATGAAGAAACGGACAATTTTATTAATACATTAGGAACAGAAGATAAGTTTGAAATACTAGACAACAATGACTTTACCTCTTTAATGAATATTCACTTTACCTCTTTAATGAATACTCTCGATCAGACATCTATAATTTGTAAACATAATTTTGAAGAACATAAAGGTATAGATAGCAATCAGTGCTTTATATGTAGATGGTATCCTAGCAAGAATAAAAGAGCTAAATGTAGTAAGTGTTATGTAGAAGGATGTATAGATTGCATAAAAAACAAACTACCAAATAGTATATTTAAATCGGAAAATTTAAAATCTATTCCTCAAACCGTAGACCCGGAACCTCTAACACAAATAGTTCAAAGACTTATAGACAAAATAGCAGAGTTAGATATGAGATTTACTACTAAAGGAATAGAATTAGAACAGAGAATAGAAAAACTAGAAAAAGGAAAAAGATTGATAAATCTTGAACATGAAGAAGAATTAATGAATACTGCAGAAAACTTTAAAGAATTAATTTGTAATGAAGACAAAAACATTAGTACTATTCAAGTTTTAGTTAGATTAACTATAGGAAATTATGAAGTAGAAACAAAGGCCATAATAGACTCAGGATGTACAAAAAGTATAATTAATAGTAAAATAATACCAGAACATTTAGTTAAGAAAATGGTACCCCAAGAATCCATGCAAATGGATGGAAGTTTCAATAGTTATAATAAATACATACCCCATAGTACGATAAGTTTTATAAATACGTGTGGAGTTTTTTATAAACCTAGTTATAAATTAGAACAAATATGGGTACGAGAATTAAAAATTAGAACCGATTTAGTATTAGGATTAGATTTTCTATTAGGAAGAAATGGAAGTTGTTTATTAACTAGAGACGGAATTTTTCTTTCTAAAGAAACCACTTATACCCCAGTGGATCTAGAAAAAAGACCAACTCAAGCTAGACATAAACTAGATAAGACATCAAACCTTAAAATCATACAAATAAAAGATAAAATATGTAGTAAAGGAGACAAATGCACATGTAATCAATTAATACAAGATCAAATTAATGAAATTGAAGAAGACCAAATACCAGAAGAATATAGTTTAATAGAAATAAATACTGATTTTTATAATTTTCAGAAAGGGATTCAGCAAATAGGAATAATTAGACATCAAGAAGATTTAGATAAAGTAATACAGTTGTTAGATAAAATAGAAATAATAGGAGAAAAACCGCTAACCCATTGGAAGACAAATCAGATTATGTGTAGATTAGAAATAAAAAATAAGGAATTTACCATTAAGACAGCACCAATAGAAGCTACAAATCAAGACTTAGAAGATTTTAAAATACAGATAAAAGAATTACTAGAGTTAGGAGTAATTAGAAAATCAATATCCAGACATAGATCAACTGCTTTCATGGTTAGAAACCATAGTGAGCAAGTTAGAGGAAAGGCCAGAATGGTCATAAATTATAAAAGACTTAATGATAATACCGAAATGGATGGATATAAATTACCAGACAAAACAGAATTAATAAATAGAATACAAGGTAGGAAAGTTTTTAGTAAGTTTGATTGTAAGTCAGGCTATTGGCAAGTCAAGATGCATCCAGACAGTATTGAGTGGACGGCTTTTTACTGTCCTGAAGGACATTTCGAATGGTTAGTAATGCCATTTGGACTAAAAACTGCCCCACCAATTTTCCAACGAAAGATGGACAATATTTTTGGTAATTATAAACATTTTGTTTTAGTTTATATAGATGATATTTTAGTCTTTAGTAATAATATGCAGGAACATTTAGGACATCTGCAAAAAGTATTTAATTTATTTTTAGAAAATGGTTTAATAATAAGTAAGAAGAAAATGGAATTATGTAAGACTTATATAAATTTCTTAGGAATAACTATAGGGGAAGGAAAAATAAAATTACAACCCCATATAGCAAAAAAGATATTAGAAATGCCAGATAGACTAGAAAAGACTAAAGAATTACAAAAATTTTTAGGAATGTTAAATTATGCTAGACATTTTATCAAAGATTTGGGAAAAGTAGCAGGACCTCTATACGCCAAAACTGGCTCTACAGGACAAAAATATTTTAATACAGAAGATATTAAATTAGTTAAAACATTAAAAGACATGGTTAGAAATATTCCAGATTTAGAACTACCTCTAGAAACAGATTATTTAATTATAGAAACAGATGGTTGTGATTTAGGTTGGGGAGCGATCCTCAAAGCAAGACCTAATAAATATAGTACTAAAAAAGAAGAAAAGATATGTGCTTATAATAGCGGTCAATAAGAGAAAAAGGTCAACGAAGTAGTATAGACTCTGAAGTTTTAGCTGTAATATATGGTTTAAATAGCTTTAAAATTTATATTATTAATAAACCAGAAATATTAGTTAGGACAGATTGCGAAGCTAAAGTAAAATTTTATCAGAAAATTGCAAGGAAGCATAGTAGTACAAGAAGATGGTTAAATTTCATAAACGAAACATCAATTTATAATCTGAAATTTGAACATATTAAAGGAATAGATAATAATTTAGCAGATCAATTAAGTAGATTAAATTTAAAAGTTTGATTAAGAAAAGTATGAAACTAATATTTTTCATTTTTAGCATGTATGCAGGAAAAGACAAAGGCAAAAAGCCAGCAGACTCATCTTCAGACTCTTACTTACAAGCATTCCTCAGACAAACTCATTTCACACCATTAAGTGGTCCGGACGGTCTAAGAAACAAAATGTTTGATAGACTATTTTTTGGAACACAAAGTCTAATTGCTTACCCAGACTCAAATTTAACTTTTAGACAAAAACCAGGATCTATTATCGATAGAACACAAAAGTGTCTACTTGACAATTTGTGGATCTCGTATAATAAGACTCCAAGATACAATGCTTATTTCATTTCTGTTTTAAATTCTCTAACTCATTATTTTACAGAAAGAAATCAAGAGAATAATTTTAAATTTTATACAGTGACCAGAGGAAAAAAGATAGGTGTTTTTCAGACATGGAAACAAGTGGTTGAGGTGATTACAGATTACCCTGTGCCAATATACAAAGGTTTCAATAATTTCAAGAAGCTTTAGAATTTGCTAGAAAAAATATAGGTCCAAATTTCTTTATTACCCCAGAATTAAAAAATTCTAGCCAAAATCTTCCGTATATAATCCCAGACAACAAATGTCAAATTAACTTTTGTGACCATTGTGAGACCTTGACAAGAGCTTTTCAGAAACTCAATCAAAATAATGACACATTAACCAAAGACAACCAAAAATTGTTAAGACAAAACCAAATTTTGCAAGACCAGATTCATATTCTCCAGGACACTTTAAAACAAACCCAAATTTCCTCTCAGAATTCGAGTTCTCCATCTCCAAAAATGGATGAGACGGGTTTACATTCCCCTCTGAATGTAAATAAATCCACTACACTGGATAAAAGTGTAGCTAGTCCGGTTCAAACGGCAACTGGTAAAGACATATCAAGTCCGTTGATGGCTGACACTTTGCCAAAAAGTGTAAGAAGACTACCGTCAAGCTTCAAACTGCAGACCCTTACTAAGGATAAAGATGCTAGTTCTAGTTCTAAGCCAGTAAAAGGTTTCAGATTAAATAGAAGAACTACTAAAAAACATGTTAAAGATTTTCGAAAAATTATTGGAGATACAGTTAAACAATTTTTACAGGAAGACCGTAAAGAGATGAATAATCCTAATCCAAGTCCTGAAGATCAGTCAGATAATGATATGTTAGAATAGTTATACGGTGGAAATTTTGCTCAAGACCCAAATGAAGACGATGATTCCGAGATGTCATTTGATAGCACCGCTCTATATAACTTAGACACATAATGATAAGATAAGTAAGATACTAGTACTAAATACTATATATATATATATATATATATATATATATATATATATATAATTTGATGCTTATTTTTATTTTTAATATGCTGAGACAATATAATAAGTATGTGAATGAGAATCTAGATAGTTCAGTCCAAATGATGCCTAAAATGTCCACTCAAATTTAGACAAAAAAAAGTGGTAGGGGGGACACACAAGGGTAGAGTCTATGATTGAGTCTTTCAGAACTATGTACGCCGACTTCTAGCAGGCTTAGAAGGTATTAGATCATCACATCAAACTGAGTAACTTGACTGTGTTCAAATTGATGCTATGTCAGATTAAATAGAAAAACTTACTGCAGCACTGACAGAGTTTGAGCAAAGAAGAGTAGTTGAACAATAAAGCATGAGTGCATCTGTTAAGCAATTCAAAGAATAAGTGTTGAACCTCGTTCGTTGACCTTCTACATCATCTCCTGCCGATGACACTGACAACGAGAGTAAGGAGGCTGATGATTTCATAGATTGCACTCCTTAGGCATCTGATCTTTAGTTTATGCACTTTTTTAAATTTAGAAACGAATTTTGAAAGACTTTAAAAGTCTTTAAATTGTGATTTAGGTATTTTTTAAAGTTAATTTAAGTTTGTTGTTTTATATTTTGTGTAGCATATTTATTATGTGTTTTGCATGATTGGGCTGAATTGATTTGAATTGAATTTGCAGATGGGACTGTTGAAAAAAATTTGCAGAAAAAGCAACGAATATGGTGGTTTTGTTTGTCGCTTTTCTGAGTTTTTTAAAATATAATTTTCTGAAAAGTGATGCAGTCCGTCGCTTTTGAAACTTAAAAAATAAAATTAAATTAAAGAAAACGCGACGAACAACGTCTCTATGTCCGTCTCTTTTCAAGATTTCAATAAAATTATAAATTAAACATAATGCATCGCTTTTTGTAAATAAAAAGAATTATTATAAAGCGTCGGACGACACCACATTATTCAAGAAAATACTTTTTTTTAAAACGACGCAACCCATCGCTTTATGAAAAGGGTCGAGTCAATAAGTGACACATGCGACGCATTTTCGTCAATTTTGACCAAAAATGCTACATAGTCTGTTGCTTTTGGCTATCGTTTTTTGCCAGTTTTTTTACTAATGGTTGTTGTTTCTGAACTTTTCTACTGTTTCTTGTGCAGTTAAGGAATAATTCTAAAAGTACTCGAGATAAATGCAGCTGCAAAAGGGAGTCCGTAATAATAATACATGATCTCGATGTAGCATGTTATGGAGTACTGTAAACATTAAAATTATAATGAATTCATTATTTGAAAAAATTACCAGACGTGATTATTTTAGTTATGTACATTAATCTCTAGTGTTTATCCCTTAATTAATTGAAATTAGGAGCAACTTGGGCTATTAGGGGGACTGGGATGGAAGGATAGGATACGAGGGGATGCGGGATGCGATGAGATGGTCATTGGTCAGGATGGCCAGGACTAAAGGGTGTAGTCGTATCCCATCCAACCTATTTTAATGGACGAAACAGGGTGGAACGGAATATGTGACGATATTTATTTTAATTATTTAAATTATAATTGTATGTTTAAGTCTTAAGTTATGATCTTTAATGACATTTTTTAACTAAATAAGAAAAAAGAGTATGTTCATATTTTTGAAATTATAATTTTCAAATGTCAAATTTCAAATTTGAACTATAAATTTTAAAATTTGAAAGTTTATATTTAAAATTTTAAAGTTCAACTTTCAAATTTTAAATTTCAATGTTTAAATTTTATAGTTCAAATTTTAAATTAAATTCGATAATTAAATTATTAAGTTATTAAAGTTTGTAGGAGTAATTTTTAAGTTAGTTTAATTATTTAAAATTAAATTATATTAATATAAGAAATACTTTATTAAATGTAAGACAATTTTTATTCTCGAAATGGTACTCGTTTAGCATCGTAAAATACCTGATCTCGATATAGCATGTGTTCGAGTGTACACATTAAATTATAATGAATTTATTAATTGAAAAAATTACGACATTTTATTACTTTTTTTTTTTTAACCATTAATCTCCAGTGTAATTATGGTTGTTCATGGTTATAGTTAAAAAGTCAGACCGAGAAGTAATCTAAACTAAACCGATTAAAAAAACTGATATTTGGTTTAGTTTGGTTAGGTTTCATTTTAAATTTTAAAAATCGATACTATTTGGTTTGGTTTTGGTTTTACTAAAAACAAACCGCAAAAATAACCAATCCGAATCGAGAAATTAGATGCATAAATTTTATAATTATTTATATACTATTCATATATAAAATACAAATGTTTTCTTAAATATTAATTAACTTAAGTCTTTAAGTTTATCATTTTCTCAAGTAACACTTAAATTTTAGTCCAATCATTACAATCCTAAATCTAAGTCTATCAAAATTCATTACTTTAATCTTTACCTACTGTAATGACCCGAAAAGTAATTTCTGATTTTTCTTAAAATTATAATATTATCCCTCAAGATAGTTGCACCGAGTCATTCCTGATTAGTCGGTGAAGTTGGTGTGATAATTTTGAACTATTCGATAACTACAGTTATTTAATTGACAGATATTTATTAAATAATTAATTTTTATTAATTGGTGATTAATGGGCCAAGTCCATAATTTATGTTAATACTTTATGTCACTTGACCCATATGTTAAAGCTAAATGAAGTTAAAGGGGGTTAACATTATTATTATTTTTACTCCAACACAAATCGTTTGCGGCTGGAACTGTCTTACGAGAGAACTCAACTTTGAAGTCGGCAGAATAAATAAAAAACTTCTTCAGGTAAAGCTTAAACAAGCTCCAACGTTTTTATACATATTGATGGTTAGGTGGGAATCCCCTTGGAATGTATTAATTTTTAAATAGTTATCTTATATGTTCAATTAAATTTTCTTTCAAATATGGTGAACTTTTGGCAGAAGTATCAAATACTTTTGACAGCTACTAACATAGCACTAATAACTAATCATTAGGTAGTGATGGGTAGATCCATCACCAATTAATATATAGGTTAGTTAATGCATATAATTTTTGGTCATTTTTCATGCTGGTAACTTCAACTGTTCCTTTTTATTTGTTTTTGTGTTGGAATTTTTCGTATAACATTATAAATTGGATTCAAGTTTTGACTTATTGATGTAATTAAATATTAGGTGTATTGTATTATTTGAGTATAATTAGATTTATGATATTTAAAGGAATGGAGACATAACCATAGGCTTAAAATTTAGGAATATGAGATTTGACCTATTGGTTGGAATCAAGATTTAGGAACTTGATTATAGATTTGAGTGAGTTTATGGATCAAGGCTAGACACATAATAATGTGAGTGTTGTTAGTTTTGAAAATCTTATTGTGATTATTTATTCAGATAGATTGCATTGATTTGAAGTCCAACGAAAAAGGAAGACTCAAGTCCAGGAGTGATTGTTCAACTATTTGAGGCAAGTGGATTTCTAAATCCTTTTAAAGTGTATAGAATCATGTATTTCCTTTTGGTATGTGTTAGGGAGTGATGGAACTTGGTAATGGGTTGATTTGTCCATACTGAATAATTCCAATGATGAAAAAAGGGTAATAAAAGGCAATGTGATTAATGGCTAGTCTGTGATGTGTTGAGAATAGTTTGAAAGGCTTATTGATTAATTTTTGATGTTGTATCACGAATGTGTTGCAGTGAATTGTGCATTGTTATGAAAATGGTCATCTCCTCGTTATTTATGTGAACATGTCATTTGCATTTGTTTTGAGATATGGTTGTAATAAGTGTTATGTGAATTGAGGAATAATAAGAAATTAAAGAGGATGTACCATTTCGAGGGATGTATTGCACACCACAACATATACTATTATTGAGGGACGTGTCGCACGCCACAACAGATTCTATTATTGAGGTACATGACACACACCGCGACGAATTTTATTATCGAGGGTCGTGTCACACGCCGCGACGGATGCATGGATATATATTTCCCCTATAGGTCCTGGACTGAGAGACAACGGGTGTGTATCATTAGGTCAGACATGCATCACTATACTTGACATTACATTTTATTGCATTGTACATCTCTATTATTGATGAACTTGATCTTGTGTATTGCTGATCTGTGGAGGTTGTGATTGATGAATATTGAGCTTGTTGTTGAGGATATGTAATTGTTAGAGTGTTGTTGTTGAGTTGTGTGCTATGTAAACTGTGAACTGTTAGGTTGATTGGTTGTATGCAAGTTGTAGTTGTGGAGGTTTAGATGAGGTGTAAGGTGTACCCGTATTCTATTCCCTTTACTTGTGTTTAGAAGTTTACTTGTTGAGCAGTTGGTGTGTTGTGTATGACTTGAATGTTAGACCTACTACTAAAGTGGAAGTGATAAACTTATGGAAATGATGTGTGGTCAGATTAAAAATGTTTTGCAATTTGAAAGGATTGAGTAAGTGATGGCTCGATGATGCATTTTTTAGGATATTCAAATGATGAGGTTGAATAATGGTTTTAGGGACTTCATGAACTTGTTATCTTTTTCAGGTTAGTTACCCAGTAGAAAGAATAATACTTGTGTGGTATAGGCAATATCTTGAGTGGTTCGGCAATTGGAAGTGGACTAATTAAAAGGATGGCAAGATAATGAACAATGTAACTTGGGAAAATACAATTAGAAAGGTCATCCTAACATGTAAGGGTTGGTTAGCGAATGATGAGAATGATGTTGCAACAATTGAGGTCAGAATATCTACTACGATTTTATAGACTGTGTGTATATCAAAGAAGGTCATGATACGACTACTATAATAGTATCGATGCTTACTTGGTTAGAGTTATGTAGTGTGCTACTTCTGCTATCGACCTAATCTAAGAAAGAATGTATATCGATTGTGATAGAGACTGAACTTATTTGATAATGTTTTGTAGCTACTCAACGAGTAGAAATATGTGGGCTATTAGGTACAATCTTTTTGATAGGTATGAGGTGTTCTAGTGGTGGATCTAACACACATTCACGATGTGGTATGAGTGGTATATAGAAATAGATATGTCGATTATCAAGTATGAATATTACCTACTTAAGGGTTATCATTTGTATCACATTCTCATATAATGAGATTCGATGTTGCATTCACATTTGAGAAACCAACTAGGTTGTTACTGCAAATGTTTGGTGTTAAGTAGTGTGTATAAGGAAGATTTTAGTGGTAGATTATTGATACAATACTAATGTGTTAGGTTGAGAAGTGTATATCGAGGGTTCTAAATGAGGACCAGTGATTTCATCGTAAGGTACAAGGGAATGAATAGATACCAGAATGACAAGCTTATGGGTAAAGGAAGTCCCAAAGAGTATACTTGTGTGAAGATAATTGAAAATTTTAGTAAAGAGTGCATTTTAAAGTGGGTTAGTCCTTTGGATTTGATTCGTATAACTAGGTTTAAGGTGTCATAATGTAATACCTCGCTATCTGAAAGAACTAGAATACAAAGAAACTATTTTTGGAAAGAATGAAAACCTGAAATTTGGCAAGTTATGTTAAGTATGAGTTTTGGGTCAACTTCAAGCTACCATAACTTTCAGTACAGGATGAGTCATGTAACATCTCGCAAATTGAAAGAACTAGAAAGAGCTAGAATTAGAAAGAGTGATTTTTGGAAATAATAAAAATCTAAAAAATTGGTTAAGTTAAGTTTTGAGTTTTTGGTCAACTTCAAATGTCCATAACTCCTAGCTCAAGATGATTTAGGGGTTTTTAATGATATCGTAGGAAAGATCTTGAAATAATCTTTCCAACGCCGCCGAGTTTGCGCAATTTCGAGTTTGTATCAGTGAGTTATGCCCATTAGAAGTTGGGTTGTTCAAATAAGGAAAGTCCAATATGAATTTAAAAAGGGCATTATGGTCTTTTCACCACCCAATTAAGTTAATTTGTTTCTAGCAATTAAATTCGGTTCTAAACTGAATTGGTTCAATTTAGACAATTGGAAATTTACACTTGGGTTTTTGGAGAAAGAACGCTAGAGGAGAAAAGAGGAGAAAGAGCAAAGTTCGTCGTTCTTGAAGGTTTAGCTTGTGGATTTCGACAAGGGGTGATCCCTACGAGATATGTGAGTCTTTCATAGCATTGGGTTCATTCACCCATGCGCCAATGATGTTATTTCAGTGAAGTTTGTTCTAAAAAGTTGAAAGTTCATGAATCTTGAATGGTGTTCTTGAAATTGACCTTCGTTCTTAAGTTAGGTTGAGATTAAGGAGTTCCTTGAGGTTAAAATGTTGTTTCCTGAGTTGTTTGAGTTATATTCTTATGTATACATATTGGTTATCTAGATCTAAAGGGAATCTTAGAAAAAGAACCGAGTTTAGGTGAATTGGGACTGAAAACGAAAGAAGGAAAATGTCGGGCAGAAACTGGGTACTAGGTCCGCGTTGCGAACCTGTTCCTTAGAAGTGTAACTTTCCCTTTGCATCGCGACGAGGTCACGGACCTCTCTACCTCAAAAGTTATTTCGAGACCAACTATTTAAATGTGTCTCCACGTCGCGGACCTGCTTTCAGACAGTGATTTCTTGATTATTTCTCATGTTTAGCTATCTAAAATCATTCCTAAACATCATGAGATCTTTCCTATCATAAATCACAATCCTTGAGTCCATAATTCAATTCAAGGAAAGTTAAGATTCAATTCAAGGAAAGTTAAGAGTCAAGTCAAGGAAAGTTAAGAGTCAAGTCAAGAGAAGTTAAAAGTCAAGTCAAGAGAAGTTCATAAAGTTTTCCAAAAGTCTTTTACAAATGTTTTAACTTTATTTTAAGACTTGAGTTTTGAATTGAGTAAAGAGTAAAGTTTGAAGTTCATTTCTTCAAAAGAGTATATCAGGACTACGTATTCCCAAAAGGTAAATGTTTTCACTTTTAAACAAGAAAGGAAACTGAGATTTTCAAAAGAGCCTTTGAGCTAGTTTTCAGTAGAGAGTAAGAGTAAAGTTCATTCTTCAAAGATTATACGGGAACTAAGTATTCCCAAGAGTTAAAATGTTTTAACATTTGAACAAGAAAGGAAACTGAGATTTCCAAGAGATCTTTTAAGCTAAGTTTTTGAGTAATTATCTCAAACCAAAGAAAGAGTTTTTTTTTTTTTAACAAACATATGAGCTAAGTATATTTTGGGAGTAGTATTGAGCACCGATATGGGGACGAGTTTGAGTTCAGATAACTCACGTCTCCATAAACCATGTAGCCATCGTGGGTAGTAAATGATCATACTTTTTAGATGACTTTTTAAGATGCTTTTAGCATAGACTAGTGGATCCACATAGTTAAGCATTCTATATGATGGCAAAGTATAGGACAATTTTGGCAATGTGGGCAAGACGATGTATTACCTCTTAGGCTCATAGTGGTGGTTGTCGGTTAGAGAAACTCCCACGGAAACTATATTACTTTATTATATGAGTAAAGTTGAGTTTGTTATTGCATTTGGTTTAAGAAACTAAGTTGTTTTCTATTGTTTTAAAGGATTTCTATATATTACATGTGTTTTAATGCTTTATATTGAGTTAAGTTATTCAGGAGTTGAGTAAAGCCAAAGTAAGTGTTTTTTTCAGATTCTTTTCAAGCTTAAGTTATGTTTAGCATTCCAACTGGCATACTCATATATTCAATGTACTGATGTCAGTTGGCCTGCATCTTATTATGATGTAGACACACAAAACCAAGATCAACATCCAACGCCTCGTTAATCTAGTTGAGCACTCAGAGTCAGTTGGTGAGCCTCCTAGCTTTTCGAAGGATCCTTTTTATTGTTTTCAATATTTTAGATTATTAATATGTCGTGGGTCTTGTCTCGACGTCCATCTTAGTTGTTTAGAGGCTTCATAGACAGAGTTAGTGATGTTAGTTCATGAGTCTTTACTTTCCCTTTTCAGTTAAGTTAAGACTTGAGTTGCCACTTTGGTAGTGAATGTTATTTATTACATTCTAAGTTATTTATTGAGTAGTTTAGTTTTTTCTTTTAAAGTATATTTATCTTGAGTAAAGTCTTCCACTGAGTAAGTAAGCTAGGCCAAGGGTTCGCTTAGGGCCAGCAATGGTTCTTGAGTGCCTACCACGCCTAGGGTGTAGGCTCGGGGCATGACAAACTTGGTATTAGAGTATAGAGTTCAAGAGTCCTAGGGAGTCTATGAAGCCATGTCTGTAGAGTCCTAGTTATCGGTCTGAAGCGCGCCACATCTATAATTAGGAGGCCGGAACATTTAGGAAATTCCTTCACTTCTTTTATACTCACTTCGTGCGATAGAGTGTATCTCTATAAAAGTCTCTTTCTAACTCGTGCTTGCGCATAATCAATTGTGAGTTGGACTGTTTTGAGAGTGCTTTCATGGGGCGTTTCTTTCCTTGTGAGCTAAGAGAAGCAAATAGATGGTTGCCGACATGAGGAGCAGGATGAGTTTATTCGTTGTTAGGTTACCTCATCTGTCAAATAAGGAAAGTAAGGCAACCATGCTAATAGGTAACATGGGCATAGCAAAGCTGATGATCCATATACAATAAGTTAAGGAGGACAAGTTGAAGGATAGAGAAGAGTTTGAGAATAAGAGGGATAAGACATAAGGGAATGAATCCGGGTAGCAAAACAGTAATGTGAACTGGTCTTCTGTCCAATATAAGCAGAAAGGACATGCTCTATTATCTGTTAGTGCACCTGCACCAAGGAACAAGTGTGAGTACAATAGTCAGAATTCTCAGAACTTCATAGCTAGATCTGCGCATTCGCAAGGTAGCAAGGCACAAGAGGGTACTAAGACTCGTGCATGTGCTAAGTGTGGTAGGAGCCACTCAGGGGTGTGTCGTGATGGCTCTACTAGTTGCTTCAAGTGTGGCCAGAATGGTCATTTTATGAGAGAGTGTCCTAAGAGCATACAAACTAATGGTAATGGGGGCAGTAGATCCCAGTTTTCTTCAGTTGTTGTACCAGATAGAGCTGTATCTATATGAGCTACTTCAAGGGCAAGCAGAGAAGGAAACCGTCTTTATGCTATTGCTAGTCATTGAGAGCAAGAGGATTTGCCAGATGTTATCACTGGTATGATCCAAGTCTTCAATTTTGATGTTCTTCCTAAGCAACTTCTAGAGCCTTCAGTGTTTCTACACCTGATGGTGAGTCTATTCTAGCAGAAAGAGTCTATCGTGATTGTTCCATTTCTGCTAATCACAAGAGTACCATGGCTGATTTAGTTGAGTTAGACATGATAGATTTTTATGTCATTCTAGGTATAGACTGGCTTCATGCATGTTATGCATCAATGGATTGTAGAACTCGAGTAGTCAAGTTCTAGTTTCCAGTGCACCAGTTATAGAGTTGAAAAGCAGTTCAGCAGTGTCTATAGGTTGTTTTATTTCGTACCTTAAGGCGAGAAAGTTAGTTTCCAAGGGGTGTGTATATCACTTAGTTCGAGTTAATGATTCTAGTGTTGAGATACCTCCTATTCAATTAGTTTCAATAGTAAAAGAGTCTCCAGAATTCTTTCCAGATGATTTTCCCGGAGTCCCTACGGAGAGAGAAATAGACTTCGGTATAGATAATATTCTTGATGCTCTTCCTATCTCCATTCTGCCATATGAAATGGATCCAGCAGAGTTAAAAGATTTAAAAGAGCAGTTGAAAGATTTTTTAGAGAAAGGTTTCATTCGACCAAGTATCTCACCTTGGGGTGCTCTGATCCCATTCGTGAGAAAGAAAGATGGTTCCCTTAGGATGTGCATAGATTACCATCAATTGAATAAGGTTACCATTAAGAATAATATCCTCTCCCAAGAATTGATGATCTTTTCGATCAGCTTCAGGGTGCTACTTGTTTCTCTAAGATAGACCTCAGATCTGGTTACCATCAGTTTAAAGTAAGGGAATATGATATTCCCAATACAACATTCAGGACCTGTTATGGTCATTATGAGTTCTTAGTTATGTCGTCCGGTTTAACTAATGCACCTGCAGCATTCGTGGACCTTATGAATAAATTATTCAAGCCTTACTTAGATATGTTAGTTATCTTATTCTTTGATGACATTCTAATATATTCGAGGAATGAAGAAGATCATGCGAGTCATCTCATAATAGTTCTCCAAACTCTAAAGGATAGAGAGTTGTATGCCAAGTTCTCTAAATGTGAGTTTTGGCTTGAGTCTGTAGCATTCTTAGGCCACATGTGTCTGGAGAGGGAATTAAAGTTGATACTCAGAAAAATTGAGGCAGTGCAGAATTGGCCTAGACCCATATCTCTAACTGACATTAGGAGTTTCTTAGGTTTTGCTGACTATTATAGAAGGTTCGTACATGGGTTCTCATCTATTTCATCCCCTTTGACCAAGTTAACTCATAAAACAATGAAATTTCAATGGTCTGAAGTTTGTGAGAAAAGCTTTCAAGAATTGGAAAAGAGGTTGACTATTGCCCAGTATTGACCTGACGAGAAGGCACACAAGGCTTTGTTGCTTATTGTGATGCATTTAGAGTTGGTTTGGGTCGTATGTTAATGCAGAAAGGCAAAGTTATAGCTTATGCATCCAAACAGTTGAAAGTTCATGAGAAGAATTACCCAATCCATGATCTAGAGTTGGCTGCCATAGTATTTGCTTTGAAAATATGGCGCCATTATATTTATGGTGTTCATGTGGATGTGTTCACCGATCACAAGAGTCTTCAATATGTGTTTAGTCAGAAAAGAGCTTAATCTTAGACAGAGGAGGTGGTTAGAATCATTCAAAGATTATGAATGAGTATTCTTTATCACCCAGGTAAGGCTAATGTTGTTGCTGCTTCCTTAAGCAGGTTGTCTAAGGGTAGTACCTCCCATTTTAAGGAAGATAAGAAAGAGTTAGCAAAAGAGGTGCATAGAGTTGCACGGCTAGGAGTTCGACTAATGGATTCCACCGAAGGAGGAGTAGTGGTGATGAATGGGTTTGAATCATCAATAGTGTCAGAAGTAGAAGATAAGCAAGACCAAGATCTTTTATTACTTTAATTAAACGCAAGTGTTCATAAGCAAAAAATGATGGCTTTTGAACAAGGGGGAGATAGTGTTTTGAGGTATCAACATGGATTGTGTGATTGATTTCAAGGGTAATTGGGATGATCACCTACTTCTCATTGAGTTGCTTACAACAACAGTTGCCACTCTAGCATCCAGATAGCTCGTTATGAAGCTCTTTATGGGAAAAGATGCATATCTCCTATTAGATGGTTTGAAGTTGGTGAAACAAGGTCGATAGGACCACACTTAGTTCATCAAGCTATGGAGAAAATGAAAGTCATTCAAGAGAGGTTGAAAATAACGCAGAGTCGTTAGAAATCCTACATTGATGTTAGGAGAAGGGAGTTAGAGTTTGTGGTAGATGATTGGGTATATCTTAAAGTTTCACCCGTGAAGGGTGTTATGAGATTTGGTGAGAAGGGGAAACTTAGTCCCCGGTATATTGGCCCTTATAGAATATCGAAAAGGGTTGGTAATGTAGCTCATGAGTTAGAGCTACCACAAGAGTTAGCAACGGTTCATCCGGTATTTCATATTTCTATGTTGAAGAAGTGCATGAGAGATCCTTCACTTATCATACCAACTGAAGATATTGGGATCAAAGATAGCTTGCCTTATGAGGAGATTCCTGTTCAGATTCTAGATCGCCAAGTTCGCAAGTTAAGAACAAAAGAGGTAGCATCAGTAAAAGGTCTTTGGAGGAACCAATTTGTTGAGAAAGCTACTTGGGAAGCTAAGGAAGATATGAAGAAGAGATATCCACATCTCTTCGAACCCAGAGAAGTTCCAAATGAAGGTAATAATCCTTTTCTTGGCTTTTATTTATAAGATTAGCATGTTGTAATTGCATTGCTTGTTGGGTGCTTGAGTTGAATGTTAATGTTACACCCTTAGCCTACTAAGATTAATCTCATTTGAGGATGAATGTTCCCAAGGGGATATATTGTAACATCTCACAAATTGAAAGAACTAGAAAGAGCTAGAATTTGAAATAGTGATTTTTGGAAATAAAAAAAATCTGGAAAATTGGTTAAATTAAGTTTGAGTTTTTTGTCAACTTCAAATGACCATAACTCCAAGCTCAGGATGAGTTAGGTGTGTTTCAAGATATCATAGGAAAGATCTTGGAATGATCTTTCCAACGCAGTCGAGTTTGCGCGATTCCGAGTTCGTATGAGTGAGTTATGCCTATTAGAAATTGGGTTGTTCAAATAAGAAAAGTCCAATCCGAATTTTAGAAGGGCATTATGGTCTTTTCACCACCCAATTAAGTTAATTTGTATTTAGCAATTAAATTGGGTTCTAAACTGAATTGGTTCAATTTGTACAATTGGAAATTTATGCTATGGTTTTTTGAGAAAGAATGCTTGAGGAGAAAAGCGGAGAAAGAGCAAAGTTCGTCATTCTTGAAGGTTTAGCTTGTGGATTTCGACAAGGGGTGATCCCTACATGGTATGTGAGTCTTTCATAGCGTTGGGTTCGTTCACCCACGCGCCAATCATGTTATTTCAGCGAAGTTTGTTCTAGAAAGTTGAAAGTTGATGAATCTTGAATGTTGTTCTTGAAATTTGCCTTCATTCTTGAGTTAGGTTGAGATTGAGGAGTTCCTTGAGGTTAAAATGTTGTTTCCTTGAGTTGTTTGAGTTAGATTGTTATGTATACATACTAGGTATCTGAATCTAAAGGGAATTTGAGAAAAAGAACCGAGTTTAGGTGAATTAGGACTGAAAATGAAAGAAGGAAAAAGTCGGGCAGAAACTAGGTATCAGGTCCGCGACGCGGACCTGTTCCTTAAATGTGTAACTTTCCCTTCACGTCGTGGTGAGGTCACGGACCTCTCTACCACAAAAGTTATTTCGTGACCAAACTTCACAATTTCATTGATGTCTATCTTATAGTAACCTAGGTCATCAGACAATTTTTTTTATAAATCATATGAAAATATCATTCATTGCTTTATAACCTCTTCATAATTCATGTGAATTTGGGTTCATAGTCAAAATCATGCTCAATGCATTGATTTACTTGAAAGTTATTGAAATCATATAATTGAGTCTAAGTAATTATAATATGATCAAAATCAATCAATAAAGTCCATACAAATAGAACCCATGAAGAATTGAATGAAAACCTAATCAATTGATGGAAATAGAATTGGAGAATTGAAGAAACTTTGGGGACTCAATGGGTGAATAGAACCATTGATGAACTTTCTACATACCTTGAACTTGAAGCCCAAAATAATGGTAAAAAAAGAGACTTGATTTAAAAACCCTAGCTCCTTCTTCCTTGACCTTGGTAGAGAAGACTTGAGAGGATTTTGGGAATTTTTGGGAAAATAATTTGGGAATGGGTATATTTAGGGGTAAAATCAGTTATAGGGGCTTATTTATAAGCAAAATGACGTAGTGTAGTAATTAGGTGCATAGGAAAAGATAAAAACACCATGAAAAATAAATGTCGGTCAATCTTACGGTTGCAACCTACGAATCATACTAGTAAACCGTAGGTCGAGTGATTGGGGCCTAAATTGAAGAGAAATCTTACGACTCATTTCCACGGACCTTCAAACTTCCAATAGTACGTAGACCTCAATTTTCAACTAAAATTCACCAAGTCTGGAACCTTTCCACGATCCATAGTCCATTCGACGGACCGCTCTAATCAATCGTAGAATGGGCAACTAGGGCTTGAAATTTCCCAAAACCTGACCCACTTCCTACGGGTGCACTCTACAGTCCGTAGAAGCATCTACGACCCACAGAATGGATCCGTAGAACCCAACAAATGGCTAAAAAATGGAATCTTTCCTTTTTCCAAATTTTCAAGGTATTTTATTATCTCAATCCAGTGAGAGTATTTTTACTTGAGCATTGAGTTATAGATTTTGGGAGTAGTATTGAGCATCGATACGAGGAAGAATTCAGAAAACTCACATTTCCCATAAATCACGTAGCCAACATGGGTTAGGATTGTACCAACTTTTGGGTGACTTCTCACTTTCTTTGAGCAGATCATTATATATAGTGGATCCATGAGTTGAGTTTTTTCTATACCACAACAAGGTATATAACAGTTCTGGAAGTGTTGGCGAGACGTTGTATCATCACGAGGCTTATAATGATGGTTGTATGTTAGAGAAACTGCCCAATAAAGTAAAAAAGATTTTACGATATATGCATATATATTCAGTTCAGTGAGTTATTATATTTACTTTTATTGTGAAGCTTTTAACGATTTTATCTCATGATCATGCTTTACATTCAGTTGAGTTATATTTTAGTCGTTTTAATTTAGTTATTGTTTCATTCAGTTATATTACATACTCGTATATTCAATGTATTGATGTCATTCGACCTGCATCTTTTTATGGTGCATATACATGAGTTCAGGATCATCAACGACGCTTTGTTGAGAACACTTCACACTCTTAATAGAATTTGGTGAGACCTTCTTGCTTTCGGAGGACTGCAATAACTTTAGTTCAGTCTTAGTTCGCTTAAGGTTGTCGTGAGTCTTGTCCCGATGCATGTCTTAAAATAGTAGAGACTTCATAGATGGATAGTATTAAGAGTCTTTATGTATTACTTTTTAGATGTTTTGTTAAAATTAATGTTGTTATCATTCAGTATTTTCAGGTAGGTGAATTGAGTACTTTGACTTAATAATTTATTTCCATTTTAAAGTCTATATTTGCTTGAGTCAGTCTTCCGCTAAGTATTCAGTCGGACCAAGAGTTCGCTTGGGAACCAACAATGGTTCTTGAGTTCTGTCACATCCAAAGTTGTAACACCTCAATGTTAGGAAGAGCAAAGTTTAGAAAGAACTAAATTAGAAATAGCCAATTGTTAGTCTTCAATTGTGAGTTTTAGGTCAACTTCAAACGACCATAACTTTCAGCACATGTTGAGTTATGTGGCCCATAAGGTATCAAATGAAAGATCTCTGAGTCCTCTTTCCAACACCACAAAGTTTACTAAATTTTGAGTTCGTATGACTGAGATATGCCCGTTGAGTTCAGCCTGTCCAATTAAGGAAATTCATCCAAATTAGGGAGGGGTATTTTGGTCTTTTCCTTACCCACACTAGCCTCATTCATTTTTAGTAATATTTTAGAGATATAAACTGACTTAGATCATTTTTCACCATTCCTAAACACACTTAGGGTTTTAGAGAAAAGTTCAAGAGGAGAAAAAGGAGAAGTTCAAGTGTTCATTCAAGATTCTTGCGATCATTGAGGAGTTTCACCAAGGATTCAATCCTTTAGAGGTATTTAAGCTTTCATAGTGATCTGTTCTTTCACCCTCACGTCAATCATAATTTTCTTGAGTTAATTTCATCCATGAAAATCCATGTATTGAGGTTCTTGATGAGTTTCTTGAAGTTTCGTTCTTAAATCTTTAATATTGGGATTTGCTGAATTCTTGAGGTGAATTTTATGAGTTTGAGGGTTGTTTTTTTAGTAGATTTTAGTTTACTAATGTTGGTTATATGAATCTAAGGGAGTTTGGAAGCAATCAATTGATTCTAGGTGAATTTAAGGCAAAAAATCGAAGAGGAAAATTCATCAGGTTTTCTAGGCAGGACCTTGGGCGACGGACCACTGATGAGACAGGAGGCTGGTGCGCTATGCCAGCAGTGTGCCAGATATGGTGCTCTAAAGTTTAGGGGCTGGCGCCCCACGCCACTCAGTGCGCTAGGGTCGCCTATCCCCGTACTTTTTCATTCTTTGTTCTGTTTAAGTTCTTTTAAAATGTATCCTTACTATTTTCCTTATTCTAACTATCCAAACTACATCTAATCATTGAGAAATCTGGTATATCCAAATAATAATTCTTGAATTCATATTTCAGATTGAAGATAGAGTTAAGAGTAAAGTTCGAGGGAGTTCTTTGAGTCATTTTGATAAGTCTTTCGCAAACTTTTAAAACTTGTTTTAAGACTTGAGTACTTGAGTATGAGGATGAGGAGAGTCGAGTTTCATATTTTAAAATGATTATAAGGGATCTAAGTATTCCCAAGAGTAAATGGTTTTACATTTAAAATGAGAGAACTTTTATTTTCAAATGAGTTCATGAAAAATTTTTGAGCACTATCTCTTTTAAGAGAACCTTTTTGAGTAATAATCTCAAGGTATGAGGATGAGGAAATGAGAATGAGTTATATTATTGGGAGTAGTATTGAGCACCTATATGGGGACGAGTTCAGACAACTCAAAGTCATCATAAACCATGTATGCCAACATGGGTAAAAAGGGTCAAACTTTTTAGATGAATCCTTATTGATTTTTAAGCATAGCTTAGTAGATCCACTTAGTTGAGGATGTCTTATGCTCCAGCAAAGTGGGCTAGGTACCCCTTCTTGAGAAGCATAGCCTGGGTGATCAGAGGCCTGAAGGCAAAAGTACCAGCAGTAGATCTATTGGGCGTGGGAGCAGCAGCAGAGTCAGGAGTTTCGAAAGATGCAGAGATAGAGGTACCTGAAGGCCCAGGGGCCGGAGTAGGCAAGACTACCTCTGTAGGTAGTGTGTCGATATCAACCTCCGGGGATGTGTCCACCGGAGCTGCTCTCCTTCTATTAGCCTCGTCCCGTGTGTACTTGGCCTCTATGAGCCGATTATTGGTAAAAGATGTGGGTGTAACCTCGACATCCTTCTTCTCATCACGTGGAAATCTGGGCCGATGGCATAACTTTGTGATCAATACCGGAAAGGGAAGGGATGTCTGGCACTGCTTGGCCCTTATGGCCATCTCCTTCTCAATGATCAAACCTAGATGGAGCCTCTTCCTAGCAATAATAGAACCAAGACAGGCCATCTTTAGGTGGCGAAGGATAGACTCATTCTGGGATGACATGACCGTGCTACTGATAAACTCGAACCAATACCTCGCTGCCGCATTGAGATCTTTTTCTCTATTGGCACTCTGGCCTCAATCCACCTCGGGGTGTTGTCAGAAAGAAGAGGAGCAAGCCAACCTTTTAAGTCATCTAGAGTTTGTGTCTAAATCAAACTTTCGTAGTCATACATGAAGATAGAATTACATCCCAAAAAGGCATTTATGTCTCCACTATCACATTTCACCTTCTTGCCACGGACAATAACTGAATCAACCGGTCTAAAGGCACTGACCTTCTTCTTTCCTTGTGGCACCAAGTCTCCGTAGGCTAAGTAGAACTCCCGGACCCAATTGGGAATGTAGGGGCCTCGGGGTTTAGTGAAAATCTCAAATTTGCGGGATTTTCACCACACTATCTGCGGACAATCTCTTCTCCTCAATAATAGTCCCCAGTCCCTCGGCTTTTAGTCTGTTGAGAGACCTAGGAGGAGGACCCTATACCAGTGGTGTCAGTACCACCGTATGTGCTGGAGTTGGAGGAGGAGTCCGAGGCATGAGGATCCTAGATGGATCATGCATTCCCTTAGAGCAAAGCTCTGCCTTCGTGCCTGTAAAAGTTGGTCATTCTCAAGCTCAGAGATGGCGGCCAAAGAATCATGTGATTCTCCCTCGTTGTCTGATGGGGTGAGGTTAGTCTCATAGACCCCTTCACTGTCGGAGCTGGTCTCCGGTGTCGCAGCTATAAACACCTTGATCTTTCCTTTGCCTCCCCTTGTAGGGAGTTTTGTTGTTTGCGTTCGGGATGCAGTTGCATCCTCATTTATGATGATTTTGCATGCCTGCTTGCGGGGTGGCATGCCACTATCATTTAAATTTGTTCTTTCCATATATGTAAAACAATGAAGAAACACTTAGTAAAAGTTCCAGAAAATGCAGAAAATAGGTTGCAGAAAGACTCACCGAACCGTTCGGCGAGTCGCCAAGTCACTTTGGCAAGCCAGATCGGGCTCACTGAAAGTACCAATGCAAAAATTTCAAACACTCAAGACAGGTTGGCGATGTTCAGGGCCATTTGGTGAATCGGTGAGCTAGAATTAGCTCGCTGAAAGTTACAGTGTATTTTAGGGGGTTAGGGGCACAGAAGGGCAATCCAGAAGGCCTTTCGGCGAGCTCAGGTATCTCACTGAAAGTTCCAGAACAAACTCAACCAATTTTAGAAATTAAGGGCGATTTGTGGGGGACTTTTGTGAACAGTCGAATCATTCGGCGAGCTCGACTTAGCTTGCCAAACGGCCCAATGTGCCAGTTTTCAACCTCAATCTTCAAAATCAAGCCTGCATCCCCCGTATTCAAAATTAAACAGAAATACTATTCAATTAAAGTTAGACCCATACTACCCATTGCCTTGGGGTACTCAGACTTCCCTTGATGTCAAACGCTCCATCATTGGGAAAATTACATCATTTGGCACAATTCGAGGTTATTTTGACTTCACCCTACTAGACCCAATGCATAAACACCATAACCCAACAATTTAGACTCGAATTAAACAAGCATGACACGGGAATCGATCAATTTAAGGCAATTAGGCATTAATTTAAACAAATTTCGGGCAACCCAACACTTGAACACAATTAAAACATACTACCCAACAACAATTAACAACAATTTACCTATTGCATTCGATTTCAACAACACATTTAAAGTACGGCGTTCAGAAAACCAACCTTAATGTTGAATTTAAGAACTATATAGATAGGCGGTAAGTTCCACAATCTGAGCAAAGAATTCACAAGATACGAGTTCAAAAAAAGTAAGAAAATAAGAAAGATCTAAAGTCGGGTGAGAGGGTACGGGAGTTAAAAATGAGAGAAGATGAAGGATTTTGAAATTTTAAATTGTTTGGCGTTTAAAACCTTTTGAGTTCGCGCTCACTCTGTTGATCCTTTTCAATCTGATCTTTTGTCATTCTAAACTTTAGAGGAGATATGTGGTCCTCACAAGTGTACCATGTTCTACTTATCTTGGTCATGCAATCAAGGAGTTGAGATGCTAGTTCATAGGGCTGTTGCATTATACCACCGGGAACAAGTTGATTAGCAACTCATTTGTTCACCGAATCAAGACTCCTATAGAAGTATTGTAGCATCACATCGTTTGGAATTCCATTAGTTGGGCATAGAAGTACCAACTTCTTAAATCTCAGCCACGTCTCGTGGATTGGTTCACCTTCTAGGCGCATGAAACCTTAGATGCTATTTCTGAGCGTCATCCTCTTCGATGGAGGAAAGAATCTCACTTGGAACGCTGTGATTAGCTCTTCCCAAGAGGTGATGGAGTCCCTCGGTAACTTGGATAGCCATTTGGTAGCTTCACACATCAAAGAGAATGGAAACAACCTAAGACTGACTAATTCTTGTGATATGTTCTTGAAGGATAACGGACCTCAAACATCCACAAAGTTTTGAATATGCTCATGGGGATCCTTATGAGCCAGCCTCCCAAATAATCCTTTCAATTGTAGGAGCTGAAGCATTGTGCTAGTGATGTGAAAAACAATGTTCCCTTTATTTGGAGGTAGACGTATTGCACCAACCCACCCAATTGGATTGGGTCATTAACATCATTGAGATTCCTAATATCGTCTTGGTGGACCACTTGACTACCATTGCTCTTGTTTACGTTCATCTCTTCCTTTGTTCAACACAAGCAACACAAAACAAAACTAAAGTAAGTCGATTCAACTACAACCAAAAAGATCACAATCCAACTTCAATAAAAGAATTTTAAACACCACTCCCCGAAAGCAGCACCATTTTTTATTAACGTTTCAAACACACCTCAGCTAATTCTAGGTGCAAATGATCATTAGTCAATATAAAACCTAACAAAGAGTTAAGGTCGAACCCATAAGGAGCAGTACGTGTTCAAATTCAAGTATGAAGTACAAATGTGGTCTAATTAGTTATAGGAATAGAAAGTATCAAAAGAGACATGTAAACATGTCTAAAGGGGGTGACACGAATGTCAGATGGGGGGTTTTGGTTTGCAATTTTCAGCTACAACACAATCAAACAAGAATGAAATAACAATATAGAGAGAAATTCTCGGGATGTGATCGCTTATAGGTAAATTTCACTATATGGGTAATTGAAATTACTAATAAATAGCTAAATATCAGTGGCTAGACTAGACTATGAATGAAATAGTTTTCTTTCAAACAACTATCACGTTTCAAGTGATTTTTTTTTCGAACATCAACAAGCTTAGCAATTAAGAACAACCCACAACCTTAATACATTCTCTTTCTCGAGCAAGATGGGTAGGATTAGATTTAGGATTCACTCTCTCAAGCTGAACCCATATCAACCCAATACCTACAAACCATTAATCAAGAGCTTTGGTCACAAAACCTCTCTCTTAAGCAAGCTAAGAACTCAAAGTTAGAATTTCATTTGGAACTACAATTCATAGATTAAAACACAACTAATGATTAAACCCACTTCAATATAGCATTTAAATTAGTAATTAACAATACCCATAAGCTAATTTAACCCATAATCACACCCCAAGAATTGGGGTTTTAGCTAAATACCATAAAAAGGTAAAAACAGCTACCTACTCGATTATCCATCAGCTGCGTAATAGTCTCCGAGCCTTTACAATGTCTTCCAAAGGTTAAATTCGAAGACCCAAGTCAAAATCCTCACAAATTTACAATAAGAATTCAAAAACACAGTGAAAATTGTAACTCTAGAATGAGAACTAATATTTGGGTTCTAAAAACTACTCAATACTCCTTTTCAAAATCAATTTATAGTTTTCAGCTTTCAGCTTTTTGGCTCAAAATTCCACTTGGCAGGATAAGTCGCACTTCGCTGAGTGGTTCAACGACCCGCCGTTTGCTCCCTTTCATCGCCATTTTGCATTGGTCCTCAGCATCCCAAGTTCTGTAACTTTGGGCGATCCAACTTATTGTCGTGGAATTGATCGGCGATTCGCCCAATGCCCATTTATGTTGCCGACTTGGTTTTTTCCTCCAGGGCTGAAACGCTGAAACTTTAGGCAAGCTAAAGAGCCACTCGTGGCTAGTGTTGATTCGTGAGATTTCTCGAGCTTGGTGAGTCCTCATGCTTCGAGGACGAATTTTATTGTCTTAGTTTCTTTCATGTATTTATCTTTTGGACATAATGTATGGGCAAGGCCTAATTTCATTCTATTGTATTAGATGGCTATGATGAGACATGAGTTTTAGACTTCTTGGACTTGGACTATTGTTTTTCTCTTTATGTTATAATTCTTATGTTATGAGAACTAAGTGGTTTGTATGGAGTCCTTCGGGGTTCTATACGCCATGTTACATCTAGGGGGTACCCCTGGGTTATGACAGTCCATAGTTCCACCCTTAGTCAGACTTCCTTGAACTTTCAATCCACGCCTCCACCTACGGCTGGTCCACTAAACCATGGCTCGTAGGTTGGCTCGTCTGTTGCCAAATTCCTGTTGCTTCAGTATTTTTCAACACTAACTGCTCCAAACTTATTTCCTACAAAATTAGATCGAAATACAATCACATCTATAACAAAATGCCTAATACTCATGCAAAACTCCAAGTTTAGTGCATCAAAAATATAGTAAAATCACGGTACATCAACACCCTCAACTTATAATCACTGCTTGTCCTCAAGCGACAAAACAAACTCTAAACGACACTAATGGAGAAGAAACACACAAACTCAAGGAATCATATGGCATTTTCTACTAATCACCCTCTTGGACTATTTTCAACACAGTGCAAATCTTCTTATTTAGACTCAACAACCTAATTCATGCATACCAAAACATGACATAGACATACCAACGAACATCATCACATACACAAACAACAATCACCAAGATACCAATTCTTCAACAATGTAAGTTGTTCCCTTACCACAAAGAAATCCCTTTTTCACACAGAATTTGATGTTTTAGCTAGGGACTCAGTATACACTTACACTCATAAGTGAATTCAAATACAGTTAGTGCTCAATACCATAGGCTTGCCCTTATTTTCTCCACTTTGACTTTCCAAACTTGTTACCCTTATTTTCTTCACTTTGACTTTCCAAACTTGTTACTTAGGATCACTATAGGACTTTCTTAGCTTGTAACATCGGCTCAGGGTGGTATATTGGGATATTAAGTGACTTTTCTACCCTCCTTGACATTACATTGGCTATTTTACCTCTTGCACAACCAATTCTGACATCGTCTTGTTTTTCTGCTCTTCTCCTTGTGCTTTGTTTAAGCATGGGTGTGACTTTAACTTGACAATCTTGCTTATTTTATATTTTCTTCATCTTTTTATTCAAGTATTATCATTCTTTTGTTTCTTTTATTTGATTTAGTCACACCATTAGCTAGCTACACTTTTGCTCATCTTTTCTTTTTCTACAAACAACTCTTTTCATACCATTAGACTCAGACCTTGGTAAGAGTAGTCATGTACCCTTGTGGGAGCTATGAGTTACAACCAATGAGGTATGGTAATAAGGAAAGAAAAGCATAGTTGAGGAGTATTGCCAAGCTTAATAGGTAGCATGCATTCATATTACCCCAAGCATTGTATTCCTATTCTTACTTCGTGCCCAGACTTCCTTTGTTTTAGATAAGGTAACTTCAGAGAGAGCGTGTTATGCTCACAACTACGTTGTTATTTACTTAGGTGCTACAGGAAGTCCCAACTCTTGGTATGAATCAGTCCAGGCTATGTTAGCAGGCAAGTTCATGAGTCGAAAAAGATAGTAAAAGTATCCATATTTCACTCCCAGTCCAGCCGTCATTGAAGGACGAATGATCCCAAGGGGGAGATATTGTAACAACCCAAAACTTTTTGAGCTAAGACTCGAACCATTCTTCGTTGTGAGTAAGATTCAACCGACGAATTTAAATTTTTTTCGGTGTCAAGGTCACTAGATGTAGCACCTCGAGTTCCAAAAAGAACTTAAGAGAAATAAATTCAAGTCATCTGAAAGATCTTTAAAGATTTCGGTCAACTTCAAACGACCATAACTTTTAGCACAATATGAGTTTGGTGGGCCATGAGGTGTCAAATCGAATATATTTGAGTCCTCTTTTCAACATTACCGAGTTTTCTAAAATTCGAGTTTGGATGAGGGAGATATAGGGCTGGCAAGGGGACGGGGACGGGGACTGGGGGACGGGACAAAGGGGGACGGGACGGGACGGGGGACGGCGCTGGGGGGATTTTGGAGGGACCGGGATTGGGGGGACGAAAATAAGTCCCGTCCGTCCCACTATATATACGGGATGGGACGGGATTTGGCGGGACAGGATGGGACGGGGGATTTTTTATTTTTTATATACTTATTTTTTTTGTATTGAAATTACATGTTAATAAATAACATTTTTAGTTTATTTGGTTTTCTATACATTTTTAGTTAATAAATAATGCTTAAGTTTTCAAATTTCAAATTTGAGAAGTTCAAATTTGTATTTTAAATATTTTAAAGTAATTTAAATTTGAAATTTCAAATGTCAAATTTCTATTTTTAAATTAAGTATTTTAAAGTTAGTTTAGTGTATATGTAAATATGTATCTATATATTAAAATTAAAATGCAAGATAATAGTTGTATAAAAAAGACTTGAATAAAGCTTTCAAATTTATTCAATAAAATGTAATTGCAACTTAGAAATTAGAAGTTAGAACTTACAATTTACAAATATTAGCGGAGTAACTAATTTTACGTAGCTACCTTCTAGGAAGGGTTCTGTTTCAATAAGTTCTCAAATGTAAAACTAATATTTGTTACAAATATTATATGAGTAACTAATTTACGAAGCCACCTTCTAGGAAGGGTTTTGTTTCAATTAGTTCTCTGATGTAATCTAATATATGTGTTCTCCTTTAAAATTCAATTCTAATTATCGAATCATATCGATGGTGACATCCTCCGGTGTTGGTAAACTTGCTAGAAACTCTTGTGACTCTAATTCATCGTCAGTAGATTCAATGACCGTTTTAATCCAAGATTCTTGTTTGGAACTTATCTTTGGCAAATTATAATTCCTTCTCTTGGTGTTGACCCAGTCTCTAAATAAAACTGATGTTTCCAAACTTTCTTCCGCTAATGAATATCTATGATCGCCAATTTGAAACCTTGCCATACTAAAAGCAGCCTCCGATGCAACTGATGAAGCTTGAATAGCTAGAACATCACGAACCATTTTTCTCAAAATTGGAAATGCAACGCTCCGCCTCCTCCACCATGCTAATAAATCTTCATTGTCATCTTCGTCCTCCAATGTTTCTAAAGATTGATTAAGATATTCTTCAAAATCATCACGGTTAGTAGAATTAAGACCAAGAAAACCTCGCATATAATTTGAAATTCGAGTTTTACTCTGAGGATTAGAAGTTTGACCAACTTCTCCTTGAGTATTTCCTGTAGTTCTATATTTTTCATACAAAATTTTTGCTTCTACTTTTATACTAGACTTACACATTTCACAAGTTGGACTTTCTTCCGGTAAAATTTCTAAAGTATCATAAAAAGTATCAACAAGTGCGTGCACACCTCGTAATTTATATTCAGGATGAAGTAAAGTAGCAGTTAAATAAATTTGAGGAATAGGAAAAAAATATTTTTTAAATTTTACAATCATACCTTCAATTGCAACTCTAAATTTTTCAATTTTTTTGTATTTAGAAAATTGAATTGAAATAACACAAATATTTATTAATATTGATGAAATAGTAGGATAATAAATCCAGAAAACATGGTTGTAGCATCATAAAAAAGTCTTAAAAATTCTAATAGTTCATTAGTTTGTTCCCAATCATCTTCACAAATTCTATCTAATGGGTCAGCATTATGAGCATTAAACACCATTTGTATGGGTTTTTTATATTCATAAGCAACTGAAAGCATTTCATAAAAAGAATTCCACCTTGTTTTAATATGTCTTGGAATTTTTCTTGGTGGCAAATCACAAAGTACACAACGCTCATTAAATTCCCTAATTCTAGCAACTTTATGAGCATAAAAAATTCAAGCAACAGCATATTCAATTTTCATACAACCACAATCAAATAATTCAACACCATCTTGTACAACTAAATTTAATACATGTGCAATACATCTAACATGAAAAGCATTAACATCAATTGGACATAATCTAGCTTTTACCATACTAGCAGTGTTTGTATTATTAGATGCATTATCTAATGTGACAGACATTACTTTATCTATAAGCATGTAATAATCTAAAATACTCAAAATATTTGAAGCTAAATATGGACCAGTTTTTTTCTCTACACATTCTTTATAACTTATGATTCTTTTTTTCAAATTCCAGTTATTATCAATCCAATGTGCTATAATAGTTAAATAATCATGTCCATTAACACTACGACCCATATCCGAAGTTATGGACACTCTACAATCTAATATGCTCAACATACAACGAAGATATTGACAATATTTACCTTGATATTCAAAAACATCATATTTAACAGTATTTCTTGAAAAACCTCTATAAGAAGGATTATAAGTTTGTTGAATATATTCAATAAAACGGGGATGTGAAGGAAAACTATAAGGCAAACCACAAACAGAAACCATTTTAGCTAAATTTTTGCGATCTCTTTCCTTATTATATTTACGTTGTGTTAGTGGACCACCAGGGTTAGAAAGATCTAATGTTCCTTGAACCATGTTAGAAGCTCCTACCGATTCATTAACATTAATATCAAAATCATTAACTAGAATTCCTTTTTTCCTATCGGCTAATGCTTTAGCTTTTTTATATTCAATCGGCACACAAGATAACAAATGTCTATTTAAGCCCCCCATCCCACCTTGACCCCCACTTTGTCTATGTTTAAAAGGTTGTTTACACTTATTACAAATTACAATAGAGTTTTCTTTATCTAAAATCATAAATTGCCACACAACAGAAGTTTTAGGGCGTTGATACTTCACCTTCTCCCTTGTAGGAGGTATAAGGGGTGAGCGTCCACAATTTTGCTCCGTTGAATTTGTAGTTTCAGTTGGAACTTCTGTCACCAGACTAGTAGGTGTATCTTCTAAATTTTCTTCTCCCAGATCAACTTCTACTTCTTCACCTGAATATTCATCAAGATTAGGATTAATATTACCATAACGTCGTTCTAAACTTTCATGATCGAGTTGAACATTTGAATAAATATCATAAGAAGTATCATCAACATAAGTAGAATCATTTGTTTTAAATCTAACTCTAGACATTGATTTAGAAGAAGTACCACCATAGTTTCTCTTATTTTTTTCCTTACTACTTTTTTTATTAAAATTAAATAATTTACTAATGCCACTTGGTTCTTTCTCTTTTCCTTTACCGGTATCTTTTTTGCTAGAACTCATATTTAATTATATGTAAAGTGTAATATAAAAATAATAATTGCAAAAAAAATAATGACGAAAAATAAAATATAAATATTATGAAACGAATGTACCAAACGTCTGCGTTACTAGCAGACATTATAACCGATTCTTGAAACTTGTAGTTTGTTGTAACTTGTAATTTGGAACTTCAATACTTGATAGAAAATATTAGAATTATATATATTATAATATAATATGAAAATTTATAATTGAAATATATGTATCATGATATAATATGAGACTAAAATGGAATAAAAAATTAAGATTTGAGATTGAGAGGATATAGAAAATAGATGAGAGAATTGATGATTTTGTAAGAAATAATAAGGGATAGAGGGGTATTTATAATATTAAAAATGAGTTAAAGTGTATTTATGATAACTTGAGGGTTTAAATTAAAATATTAAAAGTATGGGGGTGATAGGCGGTGGTAGGGGGTGTTGGGAAGTCAAAAAGTGGAATAAATCTGTTGGGGGGGCCCACTAGCCGTTGCCCCAACTGATATAATTCAAAAAATTAAAGAAAAAAAAAGATCCCGCGAACCGGCCGGTTCAACCGGGACGGAACCGGGCCGGGTCGACCGAGACCAAAGGGTGAACTGGCCCCTAACCCCTGAATCCCCCCAACCCGCGAAACTTACTGGACCGGGTCCAGCGAGCCGGTTCTCGAACTAGTCTCGGGCCGGGCCGGGCCGACCTGGTCCCCTTGCCACCCCTAGGGAGATATGAATGTTTTAATGCAGCCTCTCCAGATAAGGCCTGTTCACCCAAACTAAGGAGGGGTATTTTTGTATTTTCCTTACCCCCACTTAGTCTAAGCGTGAATTACATCCAATTTAGGGTCTAAACTGATTAAATCAGTTTCATTCTCCCCCAAAACGTTGAGGTATTTAGAGAGAAGATTCAAGAGGAGAAAAAGTTCAAGGTTCCAAGTGTTCATCCAAGATTTCCCAAGAACCTAGTTCTTTGAGGTATGTAAGTCCTCATGGTGTTGCGTTCGTTCACCGGCACGTCAATCATGTGATGTTTATCCATAATTTTGTTCTTGAGGTTGAATGATTTGAGTTCTTGCAGACTTTTTGAGGTTTTAGCTTCATTCCTTGTTAATGAAGTCTTGTTAAGTTCTTGAGGTTAGGATCTTGCAAATGAGTGATTGTTTTGGTAGATTTTGATTGGGGATTTGATATGTGTTTTTAGTAGATGAATCTAAAAGAATTTATAGGAAAGCATTTGAATCTAGATGAGGTAGGGTTGGAAAAGTAAAAAGAAAATTCATCAGAATGATTTGGGGAGCCGCAGATGCGGCAAGGAGGCTAGCGTGGGGCGCCTGCATTGTGCCAGGGAAGGGGTTCTGAAGTTTAGGGGTTGGTGCCCGCGCCACTTAATGTGTCAGGGTCGCCAGGTCCCCTACTCTTTCGCCCTTCTTTCCGTTTGAGTCCTTTTAAACCATGTCATCGATCACTTCTTGATTTTTTCTATCCAAAATACATCTAATCATCAAGAAATCCTATATATCATAATCATGATCCTTGAATTCATAATTCAAATTTGAGGTAAAGTTTGAGAAAGTCTTTTCGAGGAGTCTTCTACAACTACTTATAATTGTTTCATGACTTGAGTGAGTGAGTATGAGAATGAGGAGAGTGTATTCATGAGCCTACATTATTATTGAGATCCTTGAGGCGAGTAGTTCATACCCATAAATTTCGCATGAACTCCATCAATTGAGTATCTTTAAGAGGAGTAGTATCTTCGAGTTCTAAGTTCTTGAGTATTGAGTTCCTAATCCTTTTTTAAATTATATCTCATAATTATGGATTACCATATGTTATGCATGGAGGTCCTTGAGTTGAGTTGTTCATTCCCATAATTCCGCATGAACCCTATGAGTCGAGCATTCTTGATATGAGTAGTATCATTGATTCCTTGAGTTCCGAGTATTGAGTTCTATATATGGTTATTGAAAAGCTTGAATTGAGTCGTTCACGTCCATAATTCAGCATGAACCCTATTTTGAGAAGTCTTTTACAATTATTTATAATTTGTTTTAAGACTTGAGTAAATGAGGATGAGGATGAGGAGAGTTGAGTTTCATTTTTCAAAATGAATATATGGAAACAAAGTATTCTCAAGCGTAAATGTTTTTACATTTAAAATGAAAGGAAACTTCGATTTTCAAATGAGTTCATGAGGAGTTTTGAGCACTATCTCTTTTAAGATAACCTTTTGAGTAATAATCTCAAAGTATGAGGATGAGGAAACATATGAGCATGAGTTATATAATTGGGAGTAGTATTGAGCACCGATATGGGGACGAGTTGAGACAACTCAAAGTCCTCATAAACCATGTATGCCAACATGGGTAAAAGATCATACTTTTTAGATGATTCCTTATTGCTTTTTAAGCATAGGTTAGTGGATCCACTTAGTTGAGGATGTCTTATACTCTGGCAAGGTATAGGACAGTTCTGACAGCGTGGGCGAGACGATGTATCATCACATAGCTCATAGTGATGGTTGTCGGTGAGAGAATCTCCCAAATGAGAGTTATTATTGTATTTTTACATACAATTGAGTTATGATTGTATCTTTACATACAATTGAGCTATTATCTACTGTTTTGAAAACTTTCCATATATTGCATTTTTTATTGTTGCTTTATCCTTGAGTATCTTGAGTTGAGTATCGTATTCTTGAATTGAGTTGAGTGAGTTTGAGGAGAGGTAAGTATATTTCATTTATATTAGTTCAATCTTGTGTTTATGATTTAGAATTCCCCTTACATGCTCATACATACCATGTACTGACATCATTTGACCTGCATCTTCTATGATGCAGATACAGGTATTCAGGGTCATTAATGAGGCTCCGTTGATACCACTTGCAGTTACAGTTAGCTTTGGTGAGCCTCCTTGTTTCCGGAGGATTTTATTTTTTTTCTTTCAGTTGTTAGGATGTCATGGGTCTTGTCCCGATTATCCTTCTTTAATAGTAAAGGCTTCATAGATAGTTTAAAGATCGGAGAGTCTATCACTATATCCTTTGTTGTTGTAATGTTTTGAGTCCATGAGGCAGTTAACTAATACTTGTTAAATTAATTTCAGATTATTATTGGAGTTGAGTTTAAATTAAGTTTTTTAAAGTTATTTTTGCATCATGAGTTTTCATATATTGTTGAGTGAGTCTTCCGCTGAGTAATGAGTCAGGCCAAGGGTTCACTTGGGAACCAGCAATAGTAGCAATGGTTTTCGAGTGTCAGTTACTTCCAGGGTGTAGGCTCGGAGCGTAACAGAAAACTCATATTGGATTTCCTTAGGTTCAGTCAACAGTCCTCCTGCTTGAGCTATAATGCCCCTAATTTGCTTCCTCTGAGTTCTTTCTTTAGGATAACATTGAAGTACTTATTATTTGCATCCCCAAGTTGGATCCACTTTGAGCATTATTTCTGTTTTAGCGTACGTTCCTCAATCATGAACCATTTCTTCAAATTCATTAGTGTCTCTTTCTCTTGGTCTCCTAACTCATTAATAGCTTGTGAAGCAATATTCAGTGACCTTTATCATATATATCCTTCATTTAGTGAGCTTCTTAATTATTTTACATTTTCTAGTAGAAAAAAATAAGAATAATAAAAAAATAACTTTTATTTTTTGTCGGTAAACATTTTTCTTATTAATGTGTTAAATCTCAACAATTCACTTAAGATGAACTAAAAAAATAAAACAGATATGGTACGAGAAGAAGACTTGGCGGGAAGAGAGCGGTAAGAAAATAATAAATACTCTTTTGGAAGATAATAAATCCTACTCCCACAATCCATACTAACTGAATTTTTAAGGTTTTTTTCAGTATTCAAAATAATTGAATTGTTCATATTTTAAGATGGATATCTGAATTTTTTTTTATATATGCCATTTTCTTTATTGAAGTTTTATATTTTATAGGAGATGAATTACACTACTTACACAGTTAAATTTATGATTTCACAAAGGGCAATAGTGGAAATTATGATTTAAAGTATGTTCTCAAATGTTTTTCTTAATAAGCGTTAGAGGCGGAGCTAGGTGGGGGTTCGTGGGTTCGGACCAACCCACTAACTTTTCTGTAGATGTATATTAACTTGTGAACCCCCTAACAAAATTGATTGACAACTCAGTGGAAAGAAATGGCTGTGAAAATGCTTTTTACAGTACTTTGCAATATTTTTCTCTTTTGTCCTAAAATTTAGAATCCTCAAATTTCTAATTTTGACTCCGTCTCTGATAAGTGTACATTGTATTATAAATTTACTAATAGAGGGAGTAGCTTATTAGTCCTACTGTTCCATTTTAAGCGACTGTGTTCGATTGATCAGAAAAAAATTAATCAAAAAAACAAAAACTTATAAAATAATTTGTCAAAAAAACTTAGCAATATTTAAATATAATAAATATTCGAATTGATAGTTAAATTTAGAATAGTTAACTCTCAAAATACGGAGACAAAAAATATCTTTATTGGCGTGTCTGAGAAACGACTCCACGTAGATGAGAAAGTGAGTTCACACTTGTATTCTTAATGATTACGTATAGTCAGATGCATGACCGCATTGCTGACGTTATTTTAAAGGGAATTTGTGGCCACTAGTACTCGCAGAAAACCGGGCAATCAAATGTCTGTATTAGATTCTAGATTCTACGTACATCACCAAGTCTACGGTGACAAATTGGACATTCTTTATTGAAAAATTATATTCTCTCCGTCTCATTTTATGTGAGATACTTTGATTCAGTACGGAGTTTAAGAAAGAAAGAATGACTTTAAAATTTGTGATCCAAAATAAATGATAGAAATTTGTGTGACTATAAATCATTTCATTAAGGATAAAATAGAAATGTGTCATTTTTTTTAAACTGACTAAAAAGGAAAGTAAGTCACATAATTGGAACAAAGGAAGTATTATCTATATAGAAAATTGTATAAAATATATAGGTCAAAAATTATTTTTAATACATATATACCAAAATCTTGGACACTCTTTACAAAAATTGACTTTGCCAATGCATAAAAATACATATTATCATCAAAAGATTTGATCTAGTGAATGAAGTTGTTTCCTTCTTAATAAAAAAAAAATCCTTGATATAGAGTGTTTTCTCCCGAATAGAGCCCTACGTAGAACCTTGATATGAAGTCGTTTCTTTCTTATTTTGAATATGATTTTTTTTCAATATAGAGTATTTTTCTCAGAAATAAAATCCTATGTAGCGCGAATTCTAAATAGTCGAACTTCTTAGTAGGTATTAAAAATGGAATGAGAAACCAAAAAATATGTGTGTATATCTAGCTACGTGTCTTGCTAAATTGCAAGTTAAAAATAGTAGTTTACACAAAACAAGAGAAACTAGGGGCTAATCAAATGTCAGTTTTAGATTGAAAGATGATTACATTCACGTGATAATATCTACGTAGAAACAATCTCAACCAAGAATTTAAGATATCCATTCCTATTTCCCAACACTTTAGATTGTGTAACTTTGTGTGCCTTCAACTGCAATACCACGAGGTAGATTGAAGATTGGCCAATGAAACCAAGTTAGGCCATGTGATGGGACATGGTATTGCTTATGGTTTGTACACAAAATGATGAACTTAGGAACTGATCAAACATGTGAAGGCTTTGTGAATGAATTCAAGTAAATACAAAAATATGTCTAGTTTACCCACGACATTCATTACTTGTTCTAAGAAAATTGTTCATGTAAGATTCTAAAAAGATAAATCATATGACACGTGTTGCTTTTTGACATTTATTTATATTTAGATAAACACACGTTGGACAAAGCGGTAGCACGCGTGTGTATATATAAAAAATATCCTAGCTATGGATAGCCAAATGACATTCGTTTAGGGTGTATATGAATAATCGTATTAAGTATGATGAATGAGTAATAAAGTAAAATTCTTACTAAAATAAAAATATTTTTATTTTTTATCTTTTCCAAATTGAAATAGGAAAAATATAAATTAATATATTCCCTTATTTTAAAATTATGTGGAAAAGGAGTTAAAAAAGATAACTCTATCAATAATAGTTTGAAAATATTTTGTGATTTGAAGAAATGTGATGATTTTTTTTTGTATTTTATGATATTATAATTATTGTGTTGTCACTTTACAATCAACAATAATATTAAAAAAAAAAAGCTTATTTCTTCTTCAATTTAAAGATATTAATAAATAAATAAAAATTATTTTGTTAGAATTTTTTTGTTGTTATTTAAATAAAAATTAATAATAAATTACTATGTATATTAAATTATTTTTATTAGGACTAAAATGTGTTAAAAAGAAAAAAAATATTTATTCAGAACATGTATTTTTTATCTAAAAATAACAATAGGACATATTTTGGAAGAAAAATATTGTTACTAAAAATATTTTTAGATAAATATCAAATTATAAATGGAGGACATTTTTTATTTTTTTAAAGGAACAACATTACAAAGTGGACCCACCCTTATCGGTGCTTTAAAATTTTCAGAAACAGGTTTGAATTCTCGATTTAGGTTGAAGTTGTTGCCTATAATTCTACTGCCATACGATATGGTTCAGCCACATCGTCAGACGTCAATCAAACCATGCAGGTAAGAGCAGCGCTGGTAAGGATCGAGAGAGTTCATTCAAAAAAAAAAATTAATGGAAATAATTATATTTTGTAAAATTAACTTTACTTATATATAATATATATAGAATTTTCTTTGACCTGTTCGTGTATTTATTTTTTATATTTTGAATTTTATTGATAAAATTTTTGATGCTGCCATTATATGTAAGTAGGATCTGTTCGCCTCCAATACGTTACATGTTTATCACTCTATCTTTGAAATAATGTGATACTCTTTTTTTATTAGTACTCCATATGTTTAATAATATTTTTTTATTATTAACTTTACACACTTCTTAAGAAACTATAAATAGAAAAGTAATTTTCTTATATTATTCTTTGAATAAAATGAATTCAATATCTTAAAAAATGTAATTGAGAAATGACTATAATTAATGAAAAGGATAACTTAAGAATTAAATGTAAAATTATTCATTAATTTTATAAAGTGGATAAGTATTATTGGATATATCAAAATAGTATACTGGATAATTATTATTAACCAGAAAAGGTATTAAATTATATAAGATTTTACAAAGCTGTTAGTTTTAGTTTTCTTTGTTAGAGACGAAGTTAACTATGTAGACCAGCGCCTTTGTTTTAAATGAGTTGAAATGATTCTTTACTCTTTTTCCGTACTTTGTTGACTGCTGTCATTAAGTGGACAAAAAGACCATATGACTTGCTACAAAGACAAACAAAACCGTCATTTGTGGGGCAACAAATAGATGAATTGAATTAAATTTACATAAACTATAAGTAAGTTGAGTTTAGATTATTTACAAGTCATCTCTATTTAATTCTATATTTTAGAGAGTAAATAGAAAATGTCATTTTTTTGAGGCATTTCCAACCTTCTTCTCTAATTTATTCTCTAAATATAGAGTTTTTTATTTTTTTAGATAACCAACTCAAATATAATTCTTTATTTTACCCTCTAAAAAAATATTTTTCTCTCTCCTCAATATTATATTATTATTTTTATTTCATTTTTATTTTCTTATTTTTCTAATTCTTTTTTAATATAAATTATATTTTATTCTAAATTTCTAAATAACATAAATTGGAAGCAAATATTATATAATATACAAATTAATGGACAAATTAAATAAAAGTGAAATCATTAATAAATATAATTACATAAACATTACATAAATACTCATCTTTCGAGATTATTACGTGGCTCCCACAAAAGCTCTATTAACACATTATGGAGTTCAAAATGAGTATTTTTGTCCTTCATTTTTTTAATGTGTAGCTTAAAATTGTTCAAATCGAAGATTATCATCTACCACCATTTTTGTCGTTGCAGATGGAGCCTCTACGACATCTTGAATTGCCACATTAAGATCACTTTCATCCTCGATTATCATGTTGTAAAATATAATACATGTAGTCATTATATCATGTAGCACTTTCTTTCTCCAAAAATATGATCGCCCTACAATAATTGCAAAACGTGATTGCAAACCTCCGAATGTACATTCAATATTTTTTCGGCAAGATTCTTGTTTCATCGCAAAATATTTTTTCTTTTGAGAACGTGGATTACGAATAGTTTGAACAATTGTAGACCATTTAAAATTGTGCATTCTTTATAGTGAAAATTAATAATAAAATCAAATTATATTAAATTGACAAAAAAATTAAAAATTGAAATATTATCAATTCGAAATGAAAGTAGTATATATTAAATAATATATATATTTTTAAATATTATATTACGTTTAAAAAGAATTACAAATATTAGAGATTTAATTTATAGCCTTGTATGAAAATATTATGTTAATTACAAAAAATAGAAATAATAATTAAATAATAAAAATGTGAAATAGAGAGTGTAGTTCTCCAAATTTGGAGAATTACCATTCAACTCTCTATATATGGAGAATAAAGAGTGAAATGGAGGGTGGTTGGAGAGCTCATTCTCTATTTTACTCTCCAAATATAGAGAATGGAGAGTAAAATAGAGTGGGGTTGGAGATTGTCAAACCCCTCTTCAAATTACTCTCTATACTCCATTTATAGAGGGGTGAATAGTAGTTATCTGAATTTGGAGAACTACTATTCACATCTCTATTTCACTTTTTGATTATTTTAATATTATTTTTATGACATCATTAATTAAGTCTTTATTATATGTAATTATTTTCTAATGTAATATTAAAACTAAAAATATATTATTGAAAAGTAAGTACTTCCATCCGAATTAATAATTTTTATTTTTTTAAAAAAAAAAGTTAGTACTTTAAATATGTAATTTAAAATTATTTTAATATTATTTATATTATACAAGACTATTAATTAAGTCTCTAATATTTGTAATTATTTTCTATGTAATATAATATCTAAAAACATATTATTGATAAGTATACTACCATTCCGAATTAACAATTTTTCTAATTTGATTTTTTAAAAGTTTTTGTCACTTTAGATATGTAATTTAAAATTATAATTATTTTTTATTGTGAAGAATGCACAAAATTTACATTATAATTCAAACAATCCACTTTTATGTTATAGTGATAAATGATTAAACTACACTTTTTAATAAGCATGAAAATATTTGATGCAATAGTTTAAAATGAAACAGGGGAAGTATAATAGTATACAAAATAATTGGATACAAGATAAAATCGTTAATTTAAATAATTTTTAGCTACAAATAAAAAAATAAGGACAAAAATTGCTCATTTTGAATGCATTAATAAAGCATTTATGGGAGAAACGTAACAATCTTGAAAGTTGAAGATTTATGTAAAATTTAAAATAATTTTTATGATAATGCAATATCGATGATATAATTGTAGTTCATCAATAATTTCACTTTGATTTGAATTGTTCACTAATATGAATGATGTATAGTATTTGTCGTATTTATGTTATTTAGAATAAAATAATTTTATTAAATGAAGAATTTGAAAAGAATAAAATTTTAGAAGATTATATAGATTATAAGGTGATTATTTTCAAAAACAAATTGATTTATATTATGAAATAAAGAAATAAAAATGAAATGAAAATAATAATATAATATTGAGGATAAAGAAGAAGATTTCTTTTTAGAGAGTAAAATAGAGAATTGGATTGAACTTGGTTGTCTAAAAAAATAAAGAACTCTATATTTAGAGAGTAAAATAGAGAGTATGGTTGGAAATGCCTTTAAAAAATTATATTATAATTTACTCATATAAATATAAATAAAAATGTATTCAGTTAAACATGGATAAAATGATCCTAACCTATTTTTACTTTGCTTCATTCTTTTATTCACTTCTTTCCTCTCTTTTTTTTTTTTTTTTTTAACTTCTCATCTTTAAAATATATTTTAAAAGCATTTGTTATGAATTATAATATGATAAACGGATAACTAAATTTATACAATTTAATTGATCAAATACATATGCTAAAATTAATTTAAAAGAAAAGAACATTATTTTCATGAAAATCCATAAGTGAAAAAATAATATATATAAACTCAAAAAATAAATATTTATCACCATTTATAAGATTCAACTTAAGATTGTTGTGAATATAGTTTCTTGCATAAATATAAAATAAGATAGCATATAATAGACACTTGTGATTACTAATTTAATCATTCTATGAATCTCACGCATGACACATTAGTTGTAACAATCTGTTCCGATCGTTATATAAAAGCCAACGGGTGGAAATTTGGGACTGGAAAACTTTTTTTGTAGTATTTGGATTTTCCCAACCTTGTCTAGATTTGGACGAAATCAAAATCATTGAGGTGTAGGGAAATCTGGTAACAATCGGGTGAATCATTTATGATTTTGATTACATGAGTAGTTAGATAACTCGTTAAGGAATCCATACGACTTTACAGAATTGAATTCGGGCGAGTAGAACTCCCGGAATCGATCTTAGCGTTAATGGTATTTACTGAGCGTCATGGGTTAGAGGTGTGTTGTGAAATGAGAATTTTGGAATTCTTGAAATAACTCTTTGTCTCGAGAATGCCGCTTTGCGCTGGGTTTTGCCTTTTTGGCGGGGCCGCTATGGCGAGGTAGTGGCAGCGACGAGAATTAAAGTCGTTAATAAACCCCTAAATGACCTCATTATGCACTTTTCGACTTTTAGAGCTAAGGAACAACCCACGGGCGACTCCTACTCGTTTTTCACCATTCTTGAGACTAAATGTAAGTTTTTCACTCCCCAAATCTGTTTTTCCATCCGTAGAACGTAATAAAATGGGTGAATATTGATGGGGGAAGGTTTTGTTATAGATTCTATGGTGGAAACAACCATAATTGGGATAATTGGGATCATGGGTATGAACTAGGATTCATAGAATTGTTAGCAATTCGGGTAATTAGTGATTGTTTATTGATTCTCATATTGTATTGATTGTTTTTAGACAAAGAAAAAGCGGAACGAATTCAAAAAGGGAAGGATCAAGTTTCTTAGGGTTTCAAGCTTGTTTCGAGGTAGGTGATGATTGTGATTCTATGATTGTGTGATGTATGTTTGTTCTTACTTCATTATGATACTTGTATATGTATGAATGTTGCAATGTTGATCACACTTGTTGTAAATGAGATAGACAAATGATGAATGCCATGAAATCATGACTTAAATGTATAATCTTGATGATATACTTGTGATTATGATTGTGATTGTGGTGTGTGAATAGGATCGATTACCACATTCCGGCATAACTAACTTGGATCGATTGCCACGTTTTGGCATAAAAATGAGATTGGTTGCCACGTTCCGACATAAGATCAGTTGCCACGTTTTGGCATGCTAAATGTTTGGGTTTGGGTTCCATGAGAAGACCAATGATTTGATATAGAATGTGAAACTGATCGTTGTTGGTAATTGTTGATAATGTTGTATATGTCGATATATATGCATGTGATTAGATTGTTGTCTTGACTTGTTTATGTTGCACTAGTGGGATAGCCGGGTGAATTTTACTAGTACACTGTGGTTGTGTACTGATACTGCACTTGCTCTTATTTTTGTTGAGTACATGGCATCTTCAAGCGGCTACTGACAGACCTCGCTTAGGAGATCAATGATCGTCACTTTGAATTCAAGGGTGAGCCAGTTCTTTCGGGCTGTCATGGAATTCTCCTTTGTCTATGTCAACCATTTTTGGACTTAGGCCTTTGTTTTAGTTAGTTCATTAGTATGGGGTTGTATCCCTTCTTGTTTAGACTTGGTTCATTGTTAGAATGTTTTGGAACATTGACTTTCAGGTTCTAGGTTATTCTTCTGCATTGTTAGTTATTATTGTTAGAATTTTGTTAGAGTTTATGGGAACTCTATTGTTATTTCCTTATTGCTTGACTTAAATGTATTAGTTATTGCTTTAGTTGCTTGGTTTGGGTTGTAGTAGTGGTTCTCCCACCGGAGGGTTAGTGTGGGTGTCAATCACAATAGTCTGGGTCGTGACATTAGTAAAGAAAGATCAAATCGACCTCAATTCAAAATTTAAAAACAAATTTGATAAAAAAATCAAATCGAACTTGAAAGGATGATATTTTAAGAAATTTTGTATTTGAAAAATTCTGACCTTAAAATATCAATATTTTATATATTTTTTGTTCGCAAGAAACGACCTCTAGAGGTTGGAAACAAAATAAAGAGGTCGATTTTTCGTAAAAAAAAAAATTATTCGGGAGGCCAATTTTGCATTTACTTTTTTTTTTAAAGAAAAATAAAAATTATGTAGTTTAATTGCATTTTTTAATTTTTTTTTTATAGTGAAAAAAATGAAAGAAAAGAATGACAAAAGAAAGAAAAGTGAAAAAATAGTAAATAAAAATTAATTCGAAATAAAAAAAAGAGCATAATTGATTAGAGAATATCAATTTTGAGTAAATGATTCAATATATTTGGCCTTCAATAAATAAAAATTTGCTATAAATTCATTGAATTAGTGAATCATCTATTTTTTTAGGTTATCTAAATCATATTGGAGAAGAATATATCTATTAATTAATAATGACATTTAAAATAATAACTTTTGATGTATTTTCTCAACGGATAAATAACTATTGTGTGATGACAAATTTGTCATTGATTATGTACCTATGATAAACCAAAAGCAAAGTAAACAAACATGTTCTGCCTATAATTATTTTGATCATGACAATAATAATATAATCTTTCTCCCTGAAGGAGATGTTCTCCATACGAACAGTGTCATGAAATATGTGATATTATACAAAATTAATTATAAGCTTCAAAAGAGTTAATGTGCTACTATCGGTGTAATGAAATTGTTCATGTAGTAAGCCTAAAGAAAACTTTGATGTGTCGAAAGAATTGGAAACAAAAATTATTATATTGAGACTATAAACCATGGAAAGATTTAGTATCTTCAAATTACTAGAATCGAAGAGGATTATAAATATTTATGTAAAAAGATATAATTTTTTTTTTCTTTTTGTTTGTTGTATACATATATGGGCATGATGATGAAATCACATGAAAAAGTAAACTAGAAGTTTACTAAAATAAAGATAAGTTGGCATGACCGGTTGGCCATTTCGATTCAAATATGATGCAAAAGTAATTGAGAATTCACATGGTTATATGTTGAAGAAATAAAAGATATTTTAACAATTATCTTATGTTGCTTGTTCTCGTGATAAAATGGCCATTATAGCAGTCAAGGTTTTGATTGTTTCTTCTAAAAATTTGAAATATAAAAATGTGAATATTGGTCCGTTCACCTACCATATGGATCGTTTGCAACTATATGATTCAAATAATAGCATTTAAAGGATGGTCACATGTGCTTTGCTACCAACTTATAAATTGATTTTTGTAAGATTATTTACTTGAATTATTAGATTAAGAACATAATTTAAACTATAAAATTATGTTGATAATGTTGCTAGGTTTAACAGAAATTGTATATCTTCAATTATAGTTAAATTACTGGTTATGAGAACAAAACTTTTAAATAAATTTAGATATAAGATGAGTTTATTTAACATGTAGCCACACATGTCAAGCCAACAAGATTTTTCCATCACAGTTGGATTAAGGTTAGGAATCAAATAATTTTCATCTAAAAATTTTAATATGCGATATTTAATTAATTTCTCCACCATGCATAAAAATGAATCCTCAAATGAGTTTGAACGTAAATGTTTAAATTTTTCTAACATTAAGGAAGAGATCATTAGTAGCTACAAATTATGTGTTGGATGAATTATCTAGATCCTCATTAAAAATATATATAAACTTAAAGCTCAAGAAATAATTCATTTGCAAAAGGTTACAAGTCAATCGCCAAATCTATATGCTAACCATATGTTATAATTCAACTATATAAGAAATTATGTAAAGAACAAAATAAATGGCACACATGTAACGTTATAGAACAATCGATTTCAAAAATAATACTCCTTAAATAAAATGAGATGTAAATGATCAAGATGGTTAAAATAATGAGGCAAGTGCTTTATCAAAGCATTGTGACATAAATTTTATAAATTTTTGACAAAGAGTCGAGTATTTAAAAATGATGAAAATAAATAAATAAAGAAATTTATAGAAGTTATGTCGTATTGAAATTGATGTCAAATAACTATCGACGATTTCTGTGATATAATATAACACTCAACATTATAAATGATAATAAGAATCTTGATTTCAAATATTTCAAGTAGTGTGGACAAATAAATGATTGATCAAATAAAATACACAATACAAATATATTTTATTTCACCTAAAAAGTGATGTTTTGAACTTATAGTCCATAAATAAAGATATAATGTTAGTAAAATACAAATAAATTATTGTCCAAAAATAAACTGTAAGATAAAGTATAGCTTATGCTTCGAAGCATAAAGTTCTTTTCAAAAATCCTAACATTATTAAATGGAAATAAATTATATTGTAATGGATACTATGTGAATTGTTTTAGCTGGCAATAGATAAAATATTTGAATATGTATAATAAATAATTGACATGTCTAGCTAGACAGTAAAGGTGTCACAATCCTGGCCCGTCATGAGTAACACTCACACTAATCCTCTGGTCAGAGAACAAACTATGAACTCAAAACTTAACCCGACTACCAATTAAGAGACTAAGTCATGATAAAAAAAATACTTAGATAGCAGTATTTAAAATAATTAGGAAGTTCAATTCCATAAAATCAAAATTCAGCAAAATCAATGCTAAAATAAATTCCTTAGAACCTGAAAGTCGTATATACCAAAACATCTAACAAGTTTATAATAGGGTGCAACCCAGAAAAAAAAAAAAAAAAAGAGCATAAGTCTAGAGTGATTGAATATGAATAATGAACTAAGAAGGAAAAGAGGAACATGTAGCAGTCCAGAGGAAGAGACTCACCATAGGACTCAGATAGAGGAGGTCTCACAGTTGAGATCACGAAGCAGCCGCCTGAAGATTTCATATACTCAACAAAGGAAGAGCAAGTGTAGTATCAACATACAATCATAGTGTATTGGTATGATCATCGACTAATTCCAATATACTAATATGGACAAGTAACTGCAACTCTGTAAACACATAATACACTATTAAAACACAAGTACCATATAGTACAAAATTAATATCCATAACAAAAAAAATCATCACAACATAACAAGTCATGGAACCCACTCATATACATTGTTACTACACCGACGTGGCATCCGATCCTAAGTTAGTGTGCCGGCGTGATATGTGTTTTGATTGTAATGGCATGATACCTATTTCAAATGTTAGTGTACAGGTGTGGTACTTGTTCTAACAACAGTATGTGTCGGTGTGAAATTCGATCCCAATAATCAACACACAACATAATCACAATCACAATGAACTACAATCAGAAATGTATATTAATGTACAATATTCATTACATGTGATTAACAACATTATACATTTTACATTATGTCTTCCCAACATTTCAAATCATATATCATGCATGCATTATTAACGACGTAGTTAACAAACACATAACAAATAATAAGAAATATAATAATCAATTCAAGATGACCTAATAATACCCTGATTATAATCAAATAATAACTCTCATGTCATCTTCATGATCATTCTACCTAACAGGCCATTAATTCAAATTAAATTTTTTTTTCCAAGATTAACAACCTAGATTCTAAGAAATAAAAATCAAACTACAAGTTGGGGAAGTAATTAATTTGCATTTACCGTATAATTGTGGTGGAAAATTGAAGGAAACTGCCCTAAATTTCCCTTTCCATTTATAAGAATGAAGTTGCAGAAAATAAAAGGTTTTTAGGACTTTTCTGTGCAACATCCTGACTAACCCCGTTATACTAGTTCGACCCGTTATAGAAGCTTCACCCTAACAGCCACTCGCTATAGCGTGAATTAATTAATCCCTTTATAGTGATGTGACACCTACTATAGTGGCTTGCACTAAGACAGAAACTCATAAATCCTTCCCCCAAACTTCAAGTTTACAACACCCCTTCGAATCTTGATGCTCTAAACCAACCTCTTCACGTCAAGTCTTTCTAGGAGTTTAACTCACCCAAATTCGTTCTAAAAGGCCCCATGAATTCCTTAACGTCTTAAATACTAGAAAACACAATTCATATTTAGATATTCTACCCCATTCATTTTTGAATTTTTGTAAACCTCGGCATGCATAGATTTCGTCTAAGACTGGTCTAGCCAAGAATTTTCAAATCACTATCAAAAAATATTTCTGTCAATTCTTCAACCCTTGCTTCCCCATAACGAGTGGAAGAAATTGTTACAGAAGGTTATATAAAAATCCTTGAAGCATTTAAAGGTGCCTGAAATATAAAACTTTAAAAAAATCATACATGGATTAAATCAAGCAAGAAAAAATAGATACAAAAGTGATCCTATTTGTCTTTACATTTTAATAAGAAGGTTAGGATTTAAATTTGTTATAATAGCTATGTACATTGATGATTTGATATCATTGACACTCTTAAAAAACTTTCAAAAATTGTTGAGTGTTTGAAAAGAAAATTTGAAATGAAATAAGTCGATAAGAAAAACTTTTGTAAGGTCAGCATATTGATATTTTGACAAATTAAATATTCGTCCATCAATCAACATACACATAAACATTTTTGAAGTAATTTTACATGAAAATTATATTCATTGAGTATCTCAATGATTGTGAAATTGCTTCATATAAATAAAAATTCATTTTGACCTCAAGAAAAGCTTACTGGTGATGAAGCTTCATATTTCATTGCAATTGAGACTCTAATGTACCTTATTGATAATATTCGATCGAATATTTATTTTAGAATGAGTTTATTTACAAGATTCAACTCATATCCAATGTGAAGATATTGAAATGAAGTTAAGCTCATTTTAGATATTTTTGGAGAATCATTGTAACACCTCAGATTTCAAAAGGAGAACATTTTCAGATTTTCTAGAACTGGTGTCTGTACTGACGGACCCATCGACAGACCGTAGGTTCACTTACGAGCCGTAGGTGGGAAACATAGTTGGCAAGTCAAATGAATTTCTAATGTCAAGTTTCAGTACCCTTTTTACTGTTCACCAGGACAATCCGTTGTTCAATGTACGAGTCGTAGGTAGGTCTCGTAGGTGAGTCCCAGACTTAGTAAAATTTTGAGGGCCAAAATTGGACTTATGGTTGCCTGGCCGTGAAGTGGCTCGTGAAGGTGAGCCATTTTGAGGCAGCTTCAAGGTAGCTACTGCCTAAGCCACCACGAGCCTTGGTGGTGGTCGTGAATTGGGGCAGTGTTAGGAAGCCTTGACCCTTGGCTTGGGCCTTTCCCCTTGGCCTTGGCTCATGCCCCTTGCCTTGGCTCTTGTTGTCCTCACACTTAGTCCTATTTTGCCTACTACACTACGGGGTGTTACAGATGGGTAAGCAGAGCGTACTGTTCATGTGAGGCCAAAAATATACATATTTAATCATTATTTGCCTCATATTTAATCTTTTGACTATCCTTTTTGAGCATAAATTTATGAAGTATTCTTATGTTATGTATTTTATTTGTATGATTAAAATGACGTGAAGATGAAGAAATTTGGAGCATAAATAAATTCAAAAAAAGAAATCATAAAAGGAAATCAAGCAGACAACTTAATGGATTAAATTTAATATAATAATATATTTAGATATATATTTCTACTATTATCTTATAAGTGGGAGTAAGCACACAGCAGATCAACATGTATGCTTACCTTTTGAGGGCATTTAAGTCATTCAATTAAAATGGAGCAATATGATTGGGTCTTAGAGAATCTTACTGCAATTTCGACATAGATTTTTGACTGTTTAAAGACTAAAGTGTCCTTTGTTTATATCCTCTTCATTTTCTTGTGTTGCCAACTTACCACGTGGATTTTTGTAACACCCCAAAAATTTCTAAGTTAAAACTCGCATCATTTTTCATTTACTTGTAGGGTTATATCGGGTGATTCTTAATTTTTCCATATATGTAAAGGTAAATTCTTTAGTGTGGGAATGATTTTGGATATCGATTAAGGTTACTAGAAATCTTAGCACAAAGTAGAGTTGAAAGTTTACTTACCGATTAAGTTTTGATGTAAGATTCTCTTTAGGTCAACTTCAAACGATCACATCTCTTAGAATATAAAGAGTTATGTGGTCTATAACATCAAATTAAAGGTATTTGAATCTTCTTTCCAACGCCACCAATTTTGCAACAATCTGAGTTTTGAGAAAAAGTTATGACTATTTTAGTAACTAGATACAGTGCAGTGACTAATTAGCCAATGGATAAACATTAAAAAGGGTTGGTTTTATCTTTTTACCTCTAATAAAATCCTAAACAAATTTCTTGACTAATTAAGGACCCAAACCAATCAGATTTTCGTATCTTAATTCATCATTCTCTTCTCTCTAAAACCATAAGGCAAAATCAAAGTAGAAGGCTTCATTCAAGATTCTTTCAATCTTTTTCAAGATTCTTCTTCAAGGTAAGTCTTTCTCCAAGAATTCTATTTTTCCAACTCAAATTCCTCCATGCAATTATGAATCACTAATGAAAATAATAATTATTAACCATAGAGATTTCAAGAAACTAATTCAAGAATCTCAAGAAAGTTTTCTTGACTGTTCTCCTTCAAGCTAGGGTTTCAATGCTTCTAATCAAGTTCTTATTCAAGATTCTTCAAGAACCTTGTTCTTCATGGTATGTAAGCCTATCATAATGTTGGACTAGTTCGTCCTCACGCCCTACATCTACTTTCAAATTTGTAAAAGAGAAATCTAGGATTCTACCCATAGATTTGAGTATTCTTAAGATGAATTGATTTTGATTTCTCGAGTTCCTATTTCTTTTTGAAATTCTATTCCTAATTATTGAATTGCTATATGTTATGCATTAAGATTCTTGATTTGATTCGTTCACTTTTATATTTCAGCATGAACCCTATATTGAGTATTCTTGAGATGAGTAGTATCGTTTAGTTCTGAGTTCTGAGTTCTGAGTATTGAGTTTTCTATATTGTTATTGAGATCCTTGAGTTGATTCGTTCATGTCTATATTTCAGCATGAACCCTATTTTGAGTTATAAATTTTGAGAATCTTTTAAAACCAACAATTTTGTTTTAAACTGAGTTTTTGAGGAAGTAAAGCTGAGTATTAAGAAAGAGTTTCAAAAACATTATTAGTATGACAATCGAGTATGCCATCAATGTTTAAGAAGTATGGTATCTGGATATACCATCAATGTTTATGAAGTATGACTTCCCGAGTCATCAATGCTCATATCACAATATGATTTTGATTTATTTTTGAGAAAGAGTTTCAAGTTTGAGTTGAGTAAGACTATAAGGGATTTAAGTATTCCCAAAGGTATAAGTGTTTACATTGATAAAAGAGAAACTTTGATTTCTAAATGAGTTATGAGTTCAAAGATATTTCAAGAGTAGTTACCTCTTTTAGGAGGATAGTTTGAGAAATTATCTCAAACCAGAGGAAGAGTATGTTTTAAAACATTGAGCCTGAGTATATATATTATTGGGAGTAGTATTGAGCACTAATATGAGGATTAGTTCAGACAACTCACATTCCTCATAAACCATGTATGCTAACATGGGTACAAGATCATACTTTTTAGATGAATCCTAAGTGCCTTTGGGCAGAGCTTAGTGGATCCACTTAGTTGAGGTGTTCTATACCCTGACAAGGTATATGACAGTTCTGGAAGCGTGGGCGATACGCTGCATGATCATGTAGCTCATAGTGATGGTTGTTGGTTAGAGAATCTCCCAAATAGAGTTAAAGTGTATTTATAATATCACTTTTTATGTTGAGTTCAGAGATGAGAAAGTATTTTGTAAAGCTTTAAATGATTTAACTCCTTTTTTTCTTTATATTCAGCTCGAGTACATTGTTATCTATTGTAGTCCTTTCTTTCAGTTATTTGTTATTCAACTATATTACATACTCGTACATTCAATGTACTGAAGTCATTCTACCTACATCTTTTAATGATGCAGATACAGGTTCTTAGGATCCTCAACAAGAGTTTGTTGAGATCACTTCATCCGCTTGTCAACTTTTGAGTGAGGTCTCCAGTTTTATGAGTTGTTAGTATTAGTAGCATTTTGAGTAGTCGTGGGTCTTGTCTCGACACTCATCTATGTATAGTAGAAGCTTCATAGATAGACAATTTTGGAGAGTCTTTTAGTTTCAGATATTTTGTTTAAAACTTATGTTTCATATTCAATATATTCAGTGAAGTTTTAAGATTCAGTTAACTGTTTTTAAAAATTTCTTTCAATTTGATGCTTATGTATGCTTGAGTTAGTCTTTTGCATGTAGTTAGCCAGGATGAGGGTTCGCTTGATGGCCAACAGTGGTTCTCGAGTGCCGGCCACATCCAGGGTTTATCAGGTCGTGAAAAACTTAGTATCAGAGAACATAGTTCAAGTGTCCTAGGGTGTCTATGAAGCCGTGTCAATAGGATCTTATTTATTGTTGTGAGGGCCCCACTTCTATAAATGAGGGACTACAAATATTTAAGAAAAATTTCCCTTCTTTCATACTCTAAATCGTGCAGTAGAACTGTGTCATAACGAGCTTATTCAAACTCGTGCGTTTCTCAAATTCATTTAACTACCTCTCGTAAGAGAGGTGGTTGAAAAGCAAAGTCAGTTATTTATCGATGAGTTGCTCTCATTAAAAGTCGTGAGGAAGTCATGAGATTGCAGAGGGGCTTAGAGAAGCCTATAAGTGAGTTTAACTGTTGAGATTTGAAAGGATGCACTCATATTCATGTGAATCGTGCATTTGTGATAAAAGTGAGTTGTACTCTTTTCTCTAAACCTTGTTTCAGTTGCGACCCTTATGGGGAAGTGTGTTTTAGAGCTTTTGTAGTATTTTCATCCAAAAAGATAGTATGAGTTACGATGTTATAAGCAGTAGAAGTAAAAGTTCCCAGAGTTCGAAGAATGCATGCAGAGGTTCAGTAATATAATAAAGGGAGATAGTGATGAGGAAACTTATGTTATTGTAGTCATGTACCTAGTAAGTTATTAATGATGAGTTTTTCTTTTAGAGTAGACTAAGGAATAATAATTTTGTATGGAGTTCATGATAGAGGGTAGATGAACATTTACTAGTTAGGATGACTTAGAGTATACTTTAACCTTAAAGGAGTTTATGATGATATGTCATTGTGTTAGTAACGACCAAATGTAGGTGTTGAATAGAGGAGCATGAGTATTCATGAGGTGATAGATCTAAGCTAGGCTTATAATTTTTAGGGATATCTCATGATATATTCAGAGGGCTATAGAACTAGTTAGTCAATGATGTGTATGAGTGGGTAAATAGTAGTTAAGTAGTGAAAGGAAGTGTGACGGTAAATTGTAAGTATGAAGACTGAGAGATAAAGATTTACTACTTGTCATAAGGTCAGCAGATCAGTGTTTCTTAAATTTTTATCTAGTAGTTGTAAATTAGTATAGTGAGCGAGCAATCATATTGATATCTAAGTTTAGTAATAAAACATTAAGCTTGAATTTGAGATGAGTGGTGTGACCAAAAGGATGGAACCATGAGAGTGATAATGTTAGTTTGAGATCTGATATGGTAGGTTTGCTATAAAGTAGGTGAGGAGTTAAGAGGTTAGTTACAATGAAGGTGAGTGGTACAAGTATAGGATTCTAACTTTGAGGTAAGAGTAGTGAAGTGTGGCTAAGTCATAAGAGTAACAAGAGCATTAAGAGGTATACCCCAGGTTGTAGGTAATAAGATGAGGTTCTAATTTAGTTTCTTACTTTCATGTATGCCTAGGGAGTATATTTTTGTTATCAATGTGCAGTAGGTTGATGTAAGATTTATTTATTACCCTTAAGAGTTTGGTAGAAAGGATTTTATATAGTCAATGATGAGCCTCTTAAATAAACTTCAAAGTTTCCTCTAGATTTGGTTGATATGAACATAGAAGGATGTTATTGGTAGGCCAAGAAGGAAAGGTCATATTATTAACAGTCAGGTTAAGTGGTCATATAAGCCAATGAGAAGAGGTTAGGAGAAACATCTTAGAAAAAGGTCTTAGAAGGAGTCTTAGTACCTACTTTTGGAGAGTTAAGTAGCCATGAGATAAGCATTTCCAGAGTATTAGAGTAAAGGGAATACATACTAGTTTAGAGATAATGGAATAAATCCGTAGCTTTCAAGTGTCAGCTTTGGACCTAAGGGGGAGATGATAAGATGAGAAGCCAAGTCAAGTGTAGAGAATGAGATAGTGATGTCTTCAGAAAGAGTTAAAGGGATGTATCAATCCATTTATAATCTTCCGTATTCCTCAAGTTTAGTTATTACAACATCTTGTTGATATTCCTAATATTAGAATTGTTTTCATGACCTATGCTCATGCACTTCAGAGAGATTCGCATCTAAGCTCAATTTCCAGAATAAGGGGAAAAGACTTTAGCCCATTGATCTCAATCTTACTGCATAAAGTTATGGATATCAGCCCGATGGTATGAACCTATTTATATAAGCATTCATGTCTCATAGTACGTTCAGTCTCGCAAGTACATGATTTACTCTCAATGGCTAGCAACATAATGTTATGTTATCGAATGAATCGTGCTTATGATCTTTCTCCCTAAAGCTCTCTTAGTGTTCCTAATCTTACCTTGTGCCCAAATATCCTTGCCTTATATTAAATAACTTCAGATAGAGTGTGACAATGTTCAAACTCACATTGTTCTTAACTTATGTGCTATAAACAGTTCCAAGCTCATAATGTGATTCAGTTTTGCTTATGTTAGCAGGCAAGTTCAAAGGCTAGAAAGATAGTAAGAGTAAATCTTTTCCCTTCTATCCTTAATTTAACCATCATTCGAGGACGAATGATCCCAAGGGGGAGATATTGTAACACCTCGAAAATTTCTAAGTTGTGACTCAAACCATTTTTCATTTACTTGTAGGCATATCGGGTGATTCTTAAATTTCCCATATGTGTAAAGGTAAATTCTTTAGCATGGGAATGCTTTTAGGTATCAATTGGGGTCACTAGAAACTCTTAGCACAAAGTAGAGTTGAAGATTCCTTATAGATTTTGTTTTGATGTAAGATTCTCTTTAGGTCAACTACAAAGGACCACATCTCTTCGAATATAAAGAGTTATGTGGATCATAACCTACCAAATTAAAGGTATTTGAATCTTCTTTTTGATGCCACTAATTTTGCAACAATTCAAGGTTTGATTAATAAGTTATGACCATTTTAGTAACCAGATACAGTGTAGTGACGAATTGTCCGATGGGAAAATATCCCATATGTGTAAACGACCATTTTTATCTTTTACCTCTAATAAAACCCTAAACTAATTTATTGACTAATTAAAGACCCAAACCAATCAGATTTTCATATCTTAATTCATCATTCTCTTTTCTCTAAAACCCTAAGGAAAAATCAAAGTAGAATTAAGATTCTTTCAATCTTTTTCAAGATTATTCTTCAAGGTAAGTCTCTTTCCAAGAATTCTATTTTTCCAACTCAAATTTCTCCATACAATTATGAATCACTAATGAAAATCATAATTCTTGGCCATAGATATTTCTCAAGAATCTCAAAAAGGGTTTTTTTGATTGTTCTCCTTCAAGCTAGGATTTCAATGCTTCTAGTCAAGTTCTTATTCAAGATTCTTCAAGAACCTTATTCTTCCAGGTATGTAAGCCTATCATAATGTTGGACTAGTTCATTCTCACGCCCTAAATCTACTTTCTAATTAGTGAAAGAGAAATCTAGGATTCTACCCCTAGATTTGAGTATTCTTGAGATGAGTTGATTTTGAGTTCTCGAGTTCCTGTTTCTTTTGGAAATTCTATTCCTAATTATTGAATTGCTATATGTTGTGCATTAATATTCTTGAGTTGATTCCTTCATGTCTATATTTTAGCATGAACCCTATGAATTGAGTATTCTTGAGATGAATAGTATCGTTTAGTTCTAAGTTCTTGAGTTTTGAGTATTGAGATCCTTGAGTTGATTCGTTCATGTCTATTTTCAGCATGAACCCTATTTTGAGAATCTTTTAAAACCAACAATTGTGTTTTAAACTGAGTTTTTGAGAAGTAAAGATGAGTTTTGAGAATTTCTAAAACATGATTAGTATGACAATTGAGTATGCCATCACTGTTTAAGCAATATGGTATCTAGATATACCATCAATGTTTATGCAATATGACTTCCCGAGTCATCAATGATCATATCGCAATATGATTTTGATATATTTTTTAGAAAGAGTTTTCAAGTATGGGTTGAGTAAGAGTATAAGGAAAGTAAGTATTTCCAAAGGTATCCATTTTTAAATTGATAAAAGAGAAACTTTGATTTCTAAATAAGTTATGAGTTCAAAGATATTTCAAGAGTCTTTGCCTCTTCTAAGAAATCATGGGGAACACATTCCTAGTTATTTCTAATAATCTAAATACAAACAAATACTTAGTTAGAAACTATTGTTATTCTTTTTATTTTTGTTTCAATTTAAATCCCTCCTTTTTGAATAATGACTACCGAGTAAAATATTTACTATTGACAATATTCTTCCATATTCTCAATTGGATCGACCCCAACTCATAGTTGGGTAAATATATTGCATATGCCCATTTATATTTCTTTTCAAGAAGTATATTTGGACGTTATCCACTATCCAAACTTTGAAAGGTATATTGAGAGCTTGTGTAATTGACTTCAAGGGTAATTGAGATGATCATTTGCCTTTGATTGAATTTGCGTAAAACAATAGCAATCACTCAATAATTGATATGGCTCCATTTGAGGCTTTATATGCTAAGAGGTGTAGATCTCCTATAGGTTGGTTTGAGGTGGGTGAAGTTGCTTTAATAGGTCCCTAATTGGTACATGAAGTTATGTAGAAAGTTCGGCTTATTAGAAAAAGGTTGAAAACGACTGAAAGTTGACAAAAGTCCTGTGCCGATGTTAGAAGAAGAGATATTGAGTTTTATGTGAATGATTGAGTTTATTTGAAATTTCAACCATGAAGGGTGTGATAAGATTTGGGAAGAAAGGGAAACTTAGTCCCTGTTCTGTGGTCCCATATCAAATTTTGAGGCGTATTGCTAGGTTGCTTATAAACTTGACTTACCTAATGACTTGACATCGGTGCATCCGGTTTTCCAAGTCTCCTTGTCTAAGAATGTGTTCTTGATTTGACATCTATAGTACCATTGGAGAGTATTGGTATAAAGGACCATCTTTCTTATGAAGAAGTTCCGATTGAGATTTTGGACCGGCAAGTTTGGAAGTTGAGGAATAAAGAAGTTTCTTCCGTAAAGGTTCTATGGAGGAATCAATTAGTTGAGGGTGCTACTTTGGAGGCCGAGGCTGATATGATATCCCATTATCGTCATCTCTTTCCCTCCGTTCCTACTCTAGTTTGAGGTATTTAGTTCCTCATGATTTACACTTTTCGGTTCATGTGTCTTAGATATTCCCATGATTCCTCATTAATGCATATTCATGAAAACAAACTTGATTTTTGAGAAATTGAGTTAAATTGATTGACTTCTCCATGTTTATTTGCATTTGAGTATGAGTTGCATATAGACCTCATGAGATGATGTTTTGAACATGTTTTAGCTTGGAGTTGATGTTTCCTCCTCGAATATGTGCATTTATGTGATTGCATTCATTTTGGGCGGTTAGATCTAGTTCCTGCCCCACTTATGATGTCTTGATTTCCATCAAAAGATGAATGTTCCCAAGGGGAGATATTATAACACCTCAAATTTGAAAATGAGGAAAATTTTAGGTTTTCTAATACTGGCATATGTACTGACGGACCATAGGTTCACTTACGGGCCTTCGGTTGGAACCGTAGGTGGCAAGTCAAATGATTTTCAAATGTCAAGTTCCAGTACCCTTTTTACGGTTCACCAATATGGTTTGTCTTTCAATGTACGAGTCACAGGCAGGTCTCGTAAGTGAGTCCCAGACTTGGTGAAATTTTAAGGGACAAAGTTGGACTTACTGTGGCCATGTATGGAATGAAGGTTGACAAAAGGACCGTACATGGGTCCTGTTGTTTGAGGGTCTAGAAACAAGTTCTTGAACTCCACCGACAGTTGTTCTCAAAGTTGATCAAAGTTCTTCCCCAAATATTTCTCTCTCTATGAAAGAAGAAGAAGAGCTAGAGTTCCATTCAAGTCTCAATTCCCACCATAACTTTTGGTCTTTGAACTCTAAGGTATGATAGTATTCACCTTTGCAGCTCTTTCCTCCATAGGGTTCCTAAAATACCCAATTTTTTAAAGTTAAATTCCCGAATCAAATTAGAATTTTTATTTAATTGCCATGTGTTCATTTCAATGTTGATCCAATTGATTGTTTTATGTCTTTTTATGCATGACTTGAAATAATTGCATGTATTAAGTTGAATCACCGTGAACTCATGCATGAACCATGATTTCTACACTATGATGATATGATGTGAGTTTTGAACTATGAAACATGAATTTATGAAGACATGCATGTTTCTTTGTGGAATTGATGAAAATGATTTAAGGTTGCTTTGAGAGTAAGGCATCAATGTGTTGTTGAAAGGACAATTTAAAGAGCTATTCTAATGAATTCTAGCTTGGATTGGCTACTTGATGTGCGTTCCATGGATGATAAGACAAGTGGCGATTACCCATGTCGCTTATTGATAAGACAAGTCAAGACTAATGACTAATCCATGGGAGTTATGCTTAGCATCGAGCGGACAAGTGGCGATTACCCATGTCCCATAACTATGTGCCACCATAGGTTTGTCTTAGATAGACATTAGCCAGTGGATACACTTAATCTATAAGTTTATGGTTCTTACCTTGGCAAGTAAGAAAATCTCTTTTCAGTGTGGGATAGACACCGGATTCCATGTTATATCTCACATGGTGTATATGTTGGTTAACGGAAAACTTCCCACAATACTGAACTAATGTTACTTCTAGAAGTATCTCAAATATGTTTTAAATATGTTTAGCTTGCATTGACCATGATTTCGACTAATGTTTTCAAACATGTTAATTACGATTTATCTTGGTTATTGCATGTCATGTTAAGCCCTTTTTAGAATGATTTCATAACTCTTATGCATTTCTATCATAATTGATACATTTTATGTACTAACATATACTCTTGCCTGCATTGTTTCCTCAAATGTAGGGTCCAACACTCCGATTCCGCATACTAGTGGCTAGTTGATACCTTATAGCCATTGAAGATTGGTGCATCCTCATGTTCTGAGGATCGAGATTCTTTATTGCTTTTTGTTCTTTTTTCACTGATGTTGTATGTGATGTATGAGTTACGTCCCAATCACTCTTTGATGTAATAGATGGCTTTGAGACTATGTTAGACTTGCGCTACTTTTTGTCAAACTCTTATGATATAAAACAATCTTTTCAACATCTTTAAATTCTTTTATCTTGTATAATGCATGCTAAGTTGCTTGTGTAGGGCATCTCGGGGTCGTATACGCCATGTCACGTCTAGGGTGTACTATGGGTCGTGACAATCAGGGACATGAGTTAATTTTATTTCATTGTCAGAAATGATTGATTATACATATTCAGAGTATTTATTTGATCCGTATAAATCTCGATCTAATATGGATCATTTGTCAACATGTGAAGTCACAACAATAACTTGGCATCAAACAAAACAAATACTTGTAGTCACTTCTTCAAATCATGCAGAAATAATAGTCATTCATGAAGCAAGTTCAGAGCGTGTTTGGTTAAAATCAATGACGCATCATATTCAGAGAATGTGTTTTTTTTTTTTTTTTGAAAAATAATATTTCAACCACTATGTACGAAGATAATACTTTATGTATAGCTCGATTGAAGGAGGATACATAAAGGACATCAAACAAAATATGTTTTACTAAAAAATATTTTCACACATGATCTTCCACAAAGTGGTGAGATAGAAGTTTAACAATTCTGTTCAACTGATGATCCTATTGATTTGTTCACTAATACTTGCTAACATTAACATTTGAGAAGTTGAAATATAATATTGTAGTACATCACCTCGAGATATCAAGTAAAGCTTTTATCGTGGGAGGGGGTAAAATACGTGTTGTACTTTTTTTTTAACAATGAATTTGTCCCAATTGAAGTTTTCTAGAAAGGTTTTTAATGAGGCAGCACTCGAGGTGTATTATAAGTTATGTGTACTCTTTTTATCACTAGCCTTTTTTCACTAAATTTTTACTAGTAAGATTTTGACGAGACAAATTATCTATGGACATCCAAGGGGGAGTGTTATAAATCAATTGAATTAGTGGATTATCCATTTACTTAATACATGAACTTCATACATTCATGTACACACATTTCCTAGGCTTCATGAATCATTTTGGAGAATAATCTATCTATTAATAATGACATCTAATATCATGATCCAAGCCTACACCATGGATGTGGTTAGCACTCAAGAATCATTGGTGGTCCATAAGCGAACCTTTATCCTAGCTAATTACAAGAAGAAAACTAAGTCAAGCATATACAACCATTAAACTGAAAGAAATACTAAATAAAAAATGTATTAAATCTCAAAACTCTCTAAATATATTGAGTATTAAACATAAGTTTTAAAGAAAACCTCTGAAACTTAAAGACTCTCTAAAAAATTGTCTATCTACGAAGATTCTAATGTATAAAGATGAGTGTCGGAAAAATACCCATGACTTCTCAAAAACTAATACTAATAACTTACAAAACTTAAGTCCTCCGGAAGTAAGGAGATCTCACTCAAAAGCTAACGAGCGGATGAAGTGATCTCAACAGACTTTTGTTGAGGTACCTAAGTGTCTATACCTACATCATTAAAAGATGCAGGTCAAATGGCATCAGTACATTAAATGTACGAGTATGTAATAAAGCCAAAACAAAATAACTGAATGAAAGGACTACAATAGATATAACCTAAACTTAACTGAATGTGAAGAATTAAAGAAATTAAATCATTTAAAATTTATAAAAATAATTACTCATATCTGAAACTCAACATAATAAGTGATATCGTAAAAATGTACCTTAACTCTATTTGAGAGATTCTCTAATTGACAATCATCACTATGAACTACGTGATGATACAACATCTCCCCCATGCTGTTAGAGCTGTCCTATACCGTGTCGGGGTATAGAAACTCTCAACTAAGTGGATCCACTAAGCAGTAATGATTCATCTAAAAAGTATGATCATTTACTCATGTTGGTAGACATGGTTTATGAGGATTTTGAGTTGTGTGAACTCATCCTCATATCGGTGTTCAGTACTACTCCCAAAATATATACCTCATGCTCAAATGTATAAACTATACTCTTTCTCTGTTTTGAGGTAATTACTCAAAATATCTTCTTAAAAGAGGTAACTGCTATGAAATATCTCAGAACTCATAACTTATTTAGAAATCACAGTTTCTCTTTTCTCAATGTAATCTAATGATACATTTGGGACTTTTTGTAATGATCCGAAAGGTCATTTTTGAGAATTTTTATAAAATTACTGTTTTACTCCTCCCGATAGTTTGCTGAGTCATTTTTAATCAGTCGGTGAAGTTGGTTTGGAATTTTGAACCATTCAATAATTGAGGTTATTAAATTGATCGGTAATTTTTAGACAATTTATTTAGTCTGTGACTAATGGGTTAAGTCCACATTTTATTTAACACTCTATACAACTTGGTCCATATAGATTAAAGAAGTAGCAGGGCTTGTCACTTTTTATACTTAATTATTTAAGAAAAGAAAAGAGAAGCCAAAAAGTTACCTCTTCGGACGAAGGTTGAAGAATGCCTCACTTTTTATATTGCAGGTAAACTATTTTTTCTTCCAAATTAGTACCTTCAGCAAAGAATGTTGATTTCAATTGCTAGTAGCGCACTATTATTATTGTTTGTGTAAAACGAGTGAAATTTCACATATAAATGATTTTAATTGGACGTAAGACATAAAGACAAAAGTTAATTGGTAATCACGACATATTAGTGGCCAATGATTAGGAAAATATAATATAATATAATAAGGGATTGAAGGAATAAATTGAAATAGGAAAATTGTTGCTTATTATTTTCATGCTTTGGCTACTGATTCTCGTGGTTAGTTAACTGACTTCAATTTTGATTCCTTTTATAATTATCATCTTCTAATTCAAGTTTTAATATATATTGAGATAGGTACTACAATATTAGATATATTTATTATATGAATATCGTTAGATTATGATATTGGAGGAATTGGAATTTTAACCCTAGGCATGAAAATTGAAGAAAAATTGAAAGAGTTGACATGCTAATTGGCATCAAGATTTATGTACTTGATTTAAGGTTTAAGTGAGTTTTTGGGTCTAGGTTAGACATATTGTAGTATGGGTGTTGTTAGTTTTGAAAGCTTATTGTGATTATTTATGTGAATAGATTATATAAATTTTGAAGCCCAACGAAAAAGAAGGGTCAAGTCCCGGAGTGATTGTTCGAATATTTGAAGCAAGTGGATTTCTCAACCCTTGTTAAGTGTATAGAATCATGTATTTCATTGTGGTATGTGTTGGGGAGTAATGGACTTGGTGATGGGTTGACTTGTTCATATTGAATGATTCTAATAAGGAAAAAGGGGTAATAAAAAGACAACTTGATTGTATATTGATGCGTGATGCGTTCGGAATGATATGAAAGATTTATTGATTTATTATTTATGTTATACCACAATTGTGTTGTTGTGAATTGTGCTTTGATATGAAAATGGTCATCTCCTTATTATTTGTGAACATGTCATTTGCATTGGTTTTGAGACATGATTATGATAAGTGTTACGTGAATTGATGAAGGATAAGGAATTAAAGAGGATGTACTATTTCGAGGGACGTGTCATGCGCCGTGATAGATACTATATTTCGATGGACGTGTCGCACTCCGCGACGATTTTATTATCGAGGAATGTGTTGCACACCGCGATGGATTTTATTATCGAGGGTCATGTCGCACGCCGTGATGGATGCATGGATAGATATGTCCCCCATGGGTCCCAGACTGAGAGAAAGCGGGTGTGTATCGTTAGGTCAGAGATGCATCACTATACTTGACATTACATGTCATTGCATTGCACATCTTTATCATCAGTGAACTTGATATTGTGTGTTGCTGATCTTGTGAGTGCATTTCTGTGGAACTTGTGATTGATGAATATTCAGTTTGTTGTTAAGGATATATAATTATTAGAGTGTTGTTGTTGAGATGTGTGCTATGTAAATTGTGAACTATTAGGTTGGGATGATTTTATGCAGGTTGTAGTTGTGGAGGTTTAGTTGGGGTGGTAGGAGTACCCGTATTCTATTCCCTTAGCTTGTGTTTAGAAGTTTACTTGTTGAGTACCATGTGGTTTGGTACTCATCCCTTGCTTCTACATTTTGTAGGTTACGAGCCTAGATCTTCATGATAATTTCTATTCTCTTCTTTTCCGTAGCTTCATGTGGATATTTGTAAGGTAGTTGTTTGTCATCTCAACAAATTTTCTTACTCATCTTTATGATCTTGTTCTATTTTAGAGACAACATCATTTGAGACTTATGTTTTCTTTCAATTCTAGTGTAATACATTAGAGGCTTGTGCAGGTGACAATCAGGTTTTAGGTGTATATTTAAGTCGATTATGAATTTCCGCATTATATTAAATTATTAGACTTTTATTTATAGTTTATTTCCACACTTTATCGCAATGGTTGAGGTTTAGGCTGACTTGTCTTGGTGGGATAAGATGAGTGCCATCACGTCCATTTTGGGTCGTGACACTTCTTAGTTCCCATATACTCTTTCCCAAATTATTTTTCAAACTCTTTCCCAAGATTCCTCTTTGCTTTCTCAGAACTCAGTGTAAAACAATTATAATTGTTTAAAAGATTTTCAATAAGAACTCGATGAATATTCAGAGGTAGGGTTCATGCTGAAAAATAGACATGAACAATCAACTCAATAAATCTGAATGTACAATATATAACAATTCAATAATTAGGAATAGAAACTCAATAATCAGGAATTCAAGAACTCACAACTCAACATCAACTCATCTTAAGAATACTCAAATCTAAGGATAGAACTTTAGATTACTCTTTTACTGATTTGAAAGTTGATGTAGGGCGTGAGGACAAACTACTCCAATACTATGATAGCCTTACATACCTGATTATGAAGCTATTAGATTGAAAACTTTGGTGGTGACTTGATTTATCTTGAGCTTGAGGAAGAACATTAGCTTTCTTGGAGGAAATGTTTGAGCTTAGAATCTTGGGGCTTGATCTTGAGAGAAGAAACTCTTTTATGAATTTCTTAGAGTGGAAGAACTTGGGAAAAACCTTGGATGGGAAGTTTCTCGTTGTATCTTGAATTTTTGACATGAAGGTTTTAGGGTTCTTGACGAAATAGAGGAACCCTAGGTAAGTTTTAAGAAAATTTATAAATACTTGAATGTTTAGATTGATGATTTTGTGATGAAAACTAGTTAGTCGAATGATATACTCAGTTAAACCACTCAAAAATAGCTTAGAATAGGGTTAACAAGCTTGGGAAAGGACAAAAAAACCCTAGAACACGTGTTGAAAGTTGCTGAAAAAAATGTGCAACAAGCCTTCACGAAATGGTCCACCATTCGTGGAAATTTTGACCATCCGTAGGTCAAGTCGTAGAACATCGGTTGTCTGACAGGGCTTTACTAAAATAGGCATAGTCTTACTCCAAACTCGGAATGAGGAAAACTTGGCGGATTTGGAAACAGGACTCATAGACCTTTATTTGATAGGTCATAGGCCACCAAATTCATTATATGCTAAGAGATATGATCGTTTGAAGTTGACCCAAGTAGAATCTTATACAACACTTAATCTGTAAGGAAGCTTTCAACTCAACTTTATGCTAGAGAATTCTTGTGACCTTAATACATCTCCAAATTTATTCCCACACTAAAGTATTGTCCTTAACACCTAAGCACAATTTAAGAGTCACCCGTTACAATGTTAAACGTAAATGAAGAATGGTTCAGATCTTAGCTTAGAATTTTTTTGGTGTGTTACATCTAATATGATGACTTTGGAGTATTTTCTCAACCTCTAAATATAATTTTCATTCAGCATTTTTAAAGACACTTAATGAGCATAACAACTCTATTTTTCTGATGGGGACAAGAACCTATCATTAGTTTTTTGAGAAATTTCCAAACAAACATTTGAATAAGATAATCTCTACATTCTACTCTCTATATCTCTTGTCTATATTTCTTATTTCACATTGCTCATAGTTGTGTTTAGGAGTGTACAAAACTGAACCGAAAATTGAACTAAACCGCAAATCGAGTCAAACCGAAAAAAAAGCCAACTAGTGGTTTGGTTTGACTTGGTTTGGTATTGGAAAAGAAAAGCCCGACTATATTTGGGTTGGTTTGGTTTTAACTAAAAAAAACCAACCTGAGACCAAACCAACCCGACATTATATATGTAATTTTAAAATTTTATTTTATACATAATATTTAATTTGATATAATTTTAAAATATTTCTTATACTATTTTATATTTTTTATCTTTTAATATATTATTTCAAGTTTAAAACTTAGAATTCGGAATGGTCCAATAAAGATTATAGTTCATAGATCTGGATAATTATAATAAAACTTAAATCAAAATCAAATTAATACTAGTGCAAAAAGAAAATCAATTCAACACTAAGAATGACAATAATATTGAATATTTTTTCTTTAGTTTTACATTGGTTTAGACAATTAAAATACATAATCTAATTTTAATTTTCCTTAAATATTTAGTAATGTAACTAATACTTTTTAAACTTATTTTAGCATGATTTAGTACTTTTAAATTATAATCATTTGCATTATGACTTTGCAATATTTTTTTATATGATGATTTCATTATTATTTTTTAGTTAATATTTTAGTGTCATCAGTACTCATTTCATATTTTGTATATTTTTCTTAAGAAGCACCTTAGATAATTGTATTTTGGTTGGACTAAAGAAATATTTGGAGCACAAGTTAATTATATGTTTGAAAAAATCCGAGGTTTATTAGTTTGGTTTGATTTATAAATTTAAAAATTCGACACAATGGTTTGGTTTAGTATTTGAAAAACCCGAACCAAACCGAGGTTAAAAAACATGAAAAAATCTGAATTTTATTAGTTTGGTTTGGTTTATAAATTAATTTTTTTTTACAAAAATGGTTTGGTTTGATATTTGAAAAATCCGAACCAACCCGGTCATGTACACCCCTAGTTGTGTTGGCTTAACAGGATCAAACGTGGATATTCATATTTGTCCATATTTAACAATAAATTTGAAACTCATAATTACTTTTTTGCATAATTCTTTTTAATTTTAATTAAATAACCTCTTGAACTGCGGATCGACCCCGATCAGTTTCACTCAAACCTCAAGGATCAGCGGAGCTTATAAACCCCTCATAAATAGACTTAATTTTTTTTTAACTCAACCATACTCAAATTGGAGGTTGTAATATGATATACTTAAAATAGGACTTATATATCAATTAGTTTTTTTAAAAATAAAATATTACATAGATATTGTGTTTAAGACCTTAATATATAATACGTGAATCTATTATCCTTTTAGTTACAAAATATAAATTTTAATTACAGACACAACAAATTGATTGACACATTTTCTTGCTGGATTTTAGAAATTTGGAGTTGACTTTTTGAGAGTGAAAATTTACTATTTTATTTCTAAAATTCCCCCCAGCATTAACATTTGGGAAACAATTACTATGGTAATTTTTTTTTTCTCTCTTTTCACTTTAATTTTTCAATTTAAGGGCTGATGTAATTTTTTCTCTCTTCAAGCATATTTTGTCCTTGTTCCACCCTTGCTATACACCATTATTTATTTTGGTGGAAACAATATTGCTTCTTACATAATTTTATATAATATTTTTTTATCTTTAATTTTTTTTATATACCATTGTTCGATTTGTTAGATCGAATAATACATTGAATACTTATTTTATGATTTTTTGTTAAATTTTTCAATTTATAAATTTTATTGAGTAATTAATTTTCTTATTAATTTATTTGTCGAAAGTATACGAAATTATCATTTACTTGAATATATATAAAAAAAAGTATGCACATTGTGGTGTATAGTTGGTGTAGACCATCTATTCCACCATAAGGATGACTTACATTAACAATTGTTCTATTGTATACCACAAACTATTCTTAACAAGCCCTAGCTTACGAAATAAGTCTAAAAACTGAAATGACCGAAAAGAACAAGAACTCATAATATGTGATCATACCCTCAAACCATGAGGACTCAGCACAAGCTAAGCACATCTGATCAATCCACTAGCCACAGCCGGATGGAGGAATGTCAGAACCTATATTATGAGACAATATAGGCACAAGAGATGTATGCGTCATTACTCAAAATATATTGAATATGGGTAAAATGCACAAGTACAACCTTGAAGCCTGCTAAGTCTAAAAACATGATAATGAATGACCAAGTAAAAACATATCAAACCTGATAAGCTCAATTCATAAGACTTAAAACAAGGTCAATGCAATATTCAAAAATCATAACATAAGCTTAAATCATAGTTTTTTGAGAAAATCTTTAACTGTTGAGAAAACCATATTTCTTTGTGGGAGATATCATTAACTGACATAAACCATGTGAACTATAACATGGAGTCCACTGTATTACTCCCATACAGAAAAGAGAGTGTTATACTTGCCAAGGCAAAGATCATATTTCTTAAGTTTAGGTGGATCAACTAGCTAATGTCTTTCTAAGACAAAGTCCTACAGGGACACATAGGTATGAAACAAGGGGATTGCTACTAAAGAACTCCGCCTCTACTATTGGGTGAGCCTCCATCCCAAAGTTTAGTCAGCGCTAAGTAAACTCCAAACGAAAGTGTGCATAATCATATCATAATAATAATAATACTTGAAATAGTAAGAATCTAGTAATACCAATTCAATCATAAACTTCATATCATAGAATACCTTATTTAAAAATCATGCTTTCATGTCATACTCATAAAGACACCATCAAAAACATCTAAATCATGATCATATTTTCATAATGAGAATACTTCAATTGGAAGTAACCTTTTTCATAAAATACGTTGATACTTTATCTAAAAGCATCCTTGATTCATAAATTCCTCAATTCATAATGCATGCATAATCTCAAAACTTAGTTCATAATCATAAAGTATTCATATAACAAGGGTTCATATGAATATCATTGAAAACATGTAATTATGATCAAATTATGCATAATAAGATCAATTATGAACAATAAACTCAATTACAATTGAATCCATAAGAAATCATTAAAACCCTAAAATTTGGATTGAAATCATAGGAGAGAAATAGAGGATTCTTTGGGACTCAATGGATGAAAAAGTATCTATTGATGAATTTTCTACATACCTTGATAAAAGCTAACCTTGGAACTGAAAGAGGAGACTTGAAACTTGAAGAACCCTAGAAATCACCTTGAGAGAACCATTGAAAAAGAAGACTTGAGAGCTTTTGGGGTTTTGAGAGAATGAGAGGGAATGGGATAATTTTTAACTATAAAAGCAGTTATAGGCTAAGGAATAGTCAATAAACAACGTAGTTTAGAAATTAAAAGTGTAGGAAAAGACTCAAATACTCCTAAAAATAATTGTTGGAGTACCCTACAAACCTATGTACGGTCCGTATAACGGATTACGAATCATACTAGTCATCTTCAGACCACATTACTTGAGACCCAAAATTCTAGACTTAACCATAAACCCCCTTCTACCAGCCATAAAGCATTCCACAATCCTTCAATCCTCTCGTAACTCTCAAGCCCAAAAATCCTTCGATGTTTGAGATGCCAATCACGAACTGAGGACTATAGACTGTATAACTTTATACGAGATGTACTCTTCATCCGTAGATCCAAGTCATCAAGTTTTGCCAAGTTTGGAACCATAACCACAAGCCTCATCTACAACCCATACAAGCGTATATGGGTCGTCTTGTTGGTCCGTAGAAACCCATCAGAAACTTGAATTTTTCCAATTTTTCCACACCAATATTACAGCTGGTTCCTACAGCCCGTACAACCTTCTACGAACCATAAAAAGGCTAATGAAAATAGTGCACCAACAATCTTTTTTGCACTTTTCTTTCCAACTCAACTTTCCAACTTTCAAGTGTTATAATAATATAACCCCTTCTATCTCATTGAGAATTTTCAAAAATAAGTTGTAATGACCCCCTAGGTCATTTCTGTATTTATGCCTTCTATTTGTAATTTAGAGCGTTCCTATAGCAACCTTTTTTTGGGACTGACAATGGTCAAGTGGTGATTCATTTGATTTTATGCGAATATTTATGTTTTGGAGCTTTTGAACCTTGAATGGTCATTTTTGATAAAACATGAATCAGGAAGATGACCTTAGAATCTAATTGTCACAATTCCATCAGCTCCAAAATAGTCATTTTGGGCTAGTAGCGTGGTCGACATGTCTCCCGAGGCTTTCAGTGTGAGTTTGTGCGATTAGGCATTTTAACTTTCAATTTATTGCCTAAGTTTGACCTTGGTTAACATTCTTGGTAAAGATGCTCGAATGAGAATTCCATCAGTGTGGTTAGCTCTAAAATATCGAGTTTGGTCTAGAACGACTATTCGTGTGGATCTCAAGGCTCCCAGGCTAATTTTGAGCCCCTTTTGGATTTTGGCTTAAAATAGAGTTTGGGTGTTAGACCTACTTTTTTTTAAATGACCTCATTTGGAAATTTTGATAGCTCTGTTGAGTCTGGAATAGTGACTTCGATATGGTAGCATATCTCATTTGCAGCAAATTCTGAACACCTTACCGGAGATTTCAAGTTGCCAAAAACTCAGTTCATATGCATCAGTTGGTGCATGCCAAAATATCCTTCACGTTTGCGGACCCTGGGTCGTATTCATGAAGATCAGGCAACATGGTGGCCACATTCACGAGGTTTAGCCATGAACACGAGGCCCGCATTCACCAGGACCTCTTTTCCTCTTGGCCATGATCGCGGGGTGTTTGTCATTTTCGCGAGGCCCCACCACGTTCTTGAAGAGAAGATTTGTTTAGTATTTTAAATAAGACCAGACCCTCGATTAGCACCATTACTAAACTTCCAAAGGCGATTTCTCCTCTGTTATAGGTTATAATTGAGTGATTCAAAGTCCTGCGCATCTGGGATTGTTGTGGCTATGTATATGGATTATCTAAAGTCATTGGTGAACCTTTGTTTGAGGTAAAATCACATTTTATTAGGCTCTCTTAGCTCTTTTGTTGCTTTTAAATTGTGATAATTTGCATGTTGGTTTTATAGTTGTTCTGAGCCTTATATTGTGTTCCATTCTGGAGAACAAGTTTGGGAGGGTAATATTTTAGACCTTTTGATAGAGTAGATTCTGGAAATTTTGTTGCGGGTCCCACAATCCCCTTTTGACTCAAAAATTGGGCCGTTTATGTTTTATGTTCTTTCGGGTTTTGAAAAGACAATATTGATGATTAGCCTTATTCTAGTATTCGACTACTGTTTTCCTTATACTTGCTATACTTGTGGCCCGTAGGCCTTATTTCTTCTTTGACATTGTTAATGACGGCTTAGCTCCTTCTAAACCGGAGTAGACGACTTTAGTCTGATAGAATGAACCTTATTTTAGGTGGTGACTTAGTTTATACTACCCATTGTGATATTGAAGGTTTAGTGATTTCCTGGGTAACTTGGGATTGGAGTGGTTCAGGCTTGGAGTTTTGTATTAATTGCTTCTGAGTGGACTTTATCCCACAATGGTACTGTTGATTGATTATGATGAGATCCTCTTCAAAGTCAACAAGCCCCCGAGTTTACTTTTGGTAGTTGGGTTGCTGACGCCCCTAGGAGTTTACAGGCTGGCTTGGCGGCCCCATTATTAGTTACTTCCAGTTTGAGGTTGATGCTCAATGTTCAAGGATGTAACTTCTTATTCAAGGCTGATGATCACGGTTCGAGGACATTACTTTTGATTTGAGATCGATGCTTATAGTTTGAGGTCGTTAGTTTCGATTTAAGGCTAATCTTAATGGTTTGACATTGTTACTTCCAGTTTAAGACTGATGTTTATGGTTTGAGGTCTTTACCTCTAGTTTGAGGACATCACTTAGGGTTTGAGGCCCGTTTTATGCTTCTTGGATCTGCTTTCTCTGTACTATATTTTTTTTAGTTTAGATATTCCATGTACCTTTCGAGCTTATAGGAGGAGCTTAGATTTTACTTAAACTTGCGCACGAATGTACCTTGTGGGCTTATGTGATTTAGTTAGGTTTAGTTTAGTTGTTCTTAGTTGTACTTCTGCTACGCTCATGTGCTTTCTTTAAAATCTGTTCTGACCTTTGTTTTTGTCTAGATTTTATATTTTCATATTGTCTTTACCCTTCTTGCTAAGTCAGCCTATGATGCCTACTGAATAGATTTTTTTGTTACTCACTCTACACTTTGCATTTGTTTCGTGATGCAGGTCTCTGTTTCAGCTACTTGCAGTGATCGTTAGTGCTAGCGACAACTTTTTGATCGGAGGCGAGGGTGAGGACTAGATGTTTTGAGTTGGATGTCTCCTTCTGTATATGGTATAGCTAGTCTTTTGTATTTTGAGCCAAACTTTGATTTTGGTCCATTTTGAGACTTTTACACTCTTGTTAGAACAACTCAGAACTCGTGACTTCTAGGTTTTGAGAGAGATTTCATTGTATATAGTTTTGGTTTTCTTCTGCTCTTATGTTGTTATGTTGTTTAAATTATTGTTTAAACATATTTCTACCCTTATACTTATTACTTGTTGTTCTGGGTTACATATTGACTTACCTAATAGTGGATTATAGTAGTTGCTATCATGACTAAAGGGATCAGGTCATGACAATTTTGTATCAGAGCCTCAATTTAACCGGTCTCACTTGTATAGAGCTAATACCTAGTAGACTCCTGCAGATTAGTGTGGAGACATTTGTATCCTATTTTTGGGAGGCTATAGGGTGTCGTTAGGATCTCTCTATTTTGTAACACATTCGCGCAGTGTGTGTCTTATTGGTTTCATAAAATCTCACTTGTTTCACTCTTTTTGCAGGATGACATATATGCGCCATGTGGCTGCTTGAGGAAGGGGTCGACCTCCCAGAGAGAGAGAGAGAGCGATCCAGAGTAAGAAACATACCCTCAATAAACCCATTTTTCAATACAGTCGATGGGGCTAGGACCAACCCAACTGCCACCCAGACCAGCTATGGCTTTAGATCTTCAGACAACCATCACATATCTTTTGATTATGCTTAGGGGGGCATGTAATAGGCCCCAACTACAGCTACAGTTCCACTAGTACCAGCACCACGGGGTCAGCCTGCATCAAAGGCACCTCAAGTCCAGGTACCACCTAGGGGTGCCCAATCCGTGATCGCGATCGGAGCTTTGATTCTAGAGGAGCACAAGATGCTATGAGTATTTCTCAGACTTTTACCTCTGAGGTTTTTGAGGCCTTTAGGTGATAATTCCCATGAGTTTCTTACTACTTGCCTTGAGCTACTATATACATTGGGTCTACTGGAGACGAGAGAAAGTGATTTTATTGCTTATCAGCTAGATGGGCCAGCCAGGCAGTAGTGGCACAATTTTATAGTTATTGGGCCAACCGAGTCTCTTTTGGTTACTTTAACCAAGGTTTTTGAGGCCTTTATGCTAGGTTCATCCCGCGCAGTTTAGAGATGACCCTCAGGATTAGTTCTCCATATTCAAGCATAACTCTATGATCATGTATGAGTATGAGGTGAGGTTCCTCGAGCTATTCCACCAGGCTACTATAAACCTATATACTAAAAAGGAGAGAGTTCGGTGCTTTGTCCATGGTTTGAGACTACAACTAGTGATTGAGACCTAGGATATGGTCTCTGCAGGCCGCTTATTTCTTGATGTATTTGACCATGATTGTACTATTGAGAGGTTTCGTTGTGAGGCCCATGGGAAAGAGACAAGGAAACTTGGCATGAGGGCATCTATAGTGGTCCTGTTCTAGGTAGAGGGACTTTTATGATAGGCCCAATTAGTAGTTTCAGCAGGGTCAGTCCCACTGGCCTTTTTGGCCATCACTTCAGGCTTCAAAAAGTGACTGGCATAGAAGGAGTGATGCCGGCTCAAGTCAGAGTCAATATGGGTCTCAGTCATGTGCTTCAGGCACTGGTGCTCATTCTTTTGTAATATGATCATCTCTATATTGTCTTGAGTGCAGGGAGATTCAGAAGGTGTTAATAAAGTCTCATGGTTTGCGGTATTTAATTCATTTGAGTGTAACCAAAATGTAGTGGTTCTTAAGAAACTTTATTGATGGCACAGATGAAGAGGGGCATAGTGAAATATGTTTCTAAGTGTCAGAATCACCAACAAGTAAAGTATGAGCACTAAAGGTCTGTAATATTTCTTTAGAGAATGTCCATTTCTAAGTCGAAGCGATAAATTATTTCCATGGACATCGTGATGAGACTCCTTATGATCTTAGGGAAGTATGACACAATTTGGATAATTGTTGAAAGGTTGATTAATTGAGCCCATTTCATTCTGGTCAGAGAATATTACAACTCTCAACAGTTCACTAAGATTTATGTCAAGGATTGCACGGTGTGCCCTTTTTTAATTATTTCAGATAGAGGCACTGAGTTTAATTCTAACTTTCAGGGAAAAATACATGAAACGTTAGGTACCAAACTTACTTTCGACACAATCTTCCACCCTTAAACAAATGGCCAGTCGGAGACGATGACTTTGGTGTTGGCAGACATGCTACAAGTATGTGTGATTGACTTTAGGGGCCATTGAAATCAATAATTACAATTATGTAAATTATCTTATAATATCATTTATCACTCTAGTATAGACATGACACCATTTGAGGCATTTTATAGAAGGGGATGTAGATCGCCTATAGGGTGGTTCGAGGTAAGTGATGTGAAACCTTTGGGAGTTAACTTGGTAAGAGAGGCTCAAACGAAGGTGAGGGGTATCCAGACCAAGATGTTGGCCACCTAGAGTACACAAAAGGAGTATGCATATGGTAAGGTAAGACACATGATATTTCAGGTTGGTGAACAGGTTCCACGGAAGGTGACGCCAATTAAAGGGATTGTTTAGGAGATTTTTGAGTTTCTATCTCGAGTCAGCCGCTATAGCGGGGGCAATTAATTCCCTTTATAGCAAGTGATCCCGCGATGGGACACCACTATAGTGGGTTGGGCCCACTATAATGGGGTTAGTTACTGTAAATGCATAAAATACCCCCAAAACAGCCTATTATTATACAATAATATTTTGGGAATAGAAAGGACGACCTTGGAGTAAGTATTTCACTCTCCTACTCTAGTTTTTGATTCTTAGGGCTTAGAATCCTTGATGAGTGACTTTGGGGGAGGAATTGACTTGAGTTAATGGTGAAAAAATCATGGTTTGAGTGCAACAATCATGAAGCTGCCTAAAGTTGGGATTTACTTATAACCTGGGGATAACTAGGCCATGATAGGTTAATTTTGTATTATATTGATATTTGTATACCAAGAACGGGCCAGGATTCATAACAAGGGGAAGGATCAAGTTCAATAGAGCTCTCAAGGCTTGATTTAAGGTGGGTAATGATTGTTATTTTTTCAAGTTATGGTTATGTATGCATGATAATTGTCTCTATAGTGAAACCTGAACAATGCATGTTGAAGAAAATATAAGGGTTGAATGTGAAATGATGACATGTTGATAATCTCATTCTCATGCAATGAAGGTGTTTGTTTAATTGTATTTACCAATATGATTGTGATTGTGTTTGTATGACTATCAATTAGCTAGGGTACTATACCAGGTACATGATATATCTTGATTGGATCAGATACCATGCCTGGTACATATTATCAATTGGCTCGAGTACCATACCTGATATGAGATATTTTTCGGTTGGTTCGAGTACCACACCTTTTACAAGATATTATTGACTAGCTTGGGTAGTCTGCTTGGTATGGAATAATGTTGGTTGGTTTGGGTACTACCCCTTAAACATGTTTGACTATTCTCTTTTATGTTGTTTCCTTAAGTGAACCAGACTTGTTTGTGATCATATGGAACATGGTTCGTCTAAAAGTCAGGATTGGTGACTAAGAGTCTTGTTGTATTGCTTACATGGTTGACTATGTGCTAGTCTTTACTATGTTTAGTTATGTCTTTATATTCATATCTTTGGAGTTGGACGATGATCCTATCAGCACACTATGGTCTGTCTATTGATATTGTACTTGCAAGTTCTTTGTTGAGTATAAGACTTATTCAGGTGGCTGCTTCGCGACCTCAATTGTGATTTCCACATCATCTAAATCCAAGATGAGCTACTTCCACTGAGCTACCGCATATTTATCATTATTTTCTTAGTCCATCTATTCGAATAGACTTTGGATTTGTTTTTCTTATTTTGGGGATTACGTCCCCTTATTCTAGAATATGTAGAGTTTTGGTACATGACTTTCTAATTAAGGGGATATTTTTGCAAGTGTTTTCAGACCTTAATTTTTAATTATGAATCTTGATTTCTTTTGCTTAAACTATTATTTTAATTGTGGAGTTAATTACCACTTGGTTGGTCACTTGTTCTCCCATCAGAATTTTTAGTGTGGGTGGTATAGTGACATTTTTGGTGCAAAATTGAATTTTGCAGAGGATGATCATAGATTGGATATGCATCGGAGAAGTCATCTACGATGAGGTTGGATGGAGAATAAGAAAGATAAGAGAAGCAATGAAATAATTTTAGCTATTTAAAATAAATATATGCTATAGACTATAATAAAAACGAATCAAATAATAATAATAATAATAAAAAATCTAAAATAGTTTATTTATGTAACAAATTACAAAAATTTATTGAGCCCCCGACCTCGTATTCCAGTGAAGGAGTGGGGGAAAAGAAAAAGAGGTTCAAACCATTGATAAATAGCTCAAAAGAGAAGTCAAAGAGTAAGGTAAATCTCATAACTTAATTTATAGATTTTATTTGTAAATTTTATGACTATTGTTTTGATATTGAGAGTTTAAAGAATAGATGCTAAAGAAATAGAGGAATATGTTAAATTCTCAAAAATTAGAAATAAAAAAGACTATAAAAAATATTTTTTAGATCCATCAGTAGCTAAAAATGGATACCTTGTGCGAAATCGAGATATGCATAATTGAAATTGTGATTGGTTATCACTTGAATTAATTAGAAATCAAAATTTTGTGTATGGTAATTAAAATGGTTTTATTGACTTATAGATATTGAGTTTAAGGATGGTGTGAATGGGAAATAGGAATAAATGAGAAATTGGGAAATGTGGGGAAACAAATTTGGAGGGAAAATGAATAGTTATTTCTCCCATATTGGTAGAAGAAAGGAAAATGCTTGTCCTTTTATTAGGAAATATTTCCTTTAGTTCTTAAAGGGTTAAGAAGAAGGTGCCCCCTTGTGCCTTCGTCATCACTCGGCCTCGGCCTCGGCTTTGACTTCGGACTGAAAAGCAATCCTCTTAAGAAGAAGTTCATAGGAAACTGATTTAATAGTGGTAAATGAGGTCATAGGGCTATTGAATGTCGGGTTCCTACGAAGGAAATGAAGAAGTATCAATCAAATTTGGCTGAATCTAAAGAAGAGATGAACGATCTTTGTGCAATACTTTAAGAATGCAACTTGGTTGGAAATCCAAGAATATGGTGGATAGATTATGGTGCCTCATGTCATGTTTGTGCCAATAAAGAATCATTTTCATCATATGCCCTAACCCCAGTAGATGAGAAGTTATTCATGGAAAACTCCACTGCTCCAAAGGTTGAAGAAATTGACAAGATTTACTTAAAGATGACCTCAGTCAAGGTGGTGACTTTAACTAGAGTCTTGTATGTTCCGAAATTGCAAAAGAACTTAGTTTCTATACCAATTCTGAGCATGAACAGATTTAAGTGTGCATTTGTTTCTGATAAAGTTATAGTGATTAAGAATGAAATGTATGTACGAAAAAGTTACCTCACTAAGGGCCTCTTCAAACTCAATGTAATTGTAGTTGATACTAATAAAGATTATACTTCTTACTTTCTTGAGTCAAAATGGTTATGGTATGAACATTTGGGACAAGTCAATTATAAAACCTTGCGAAAACTAATTAACTTAAATGTTTTGCCTAATTTTGTATGCAATAAATCAAAATGTCAAGTATGTGTTGAATATAAGTATGCTAAGCATTCTTATAAATTTGTGGAAATGAATCCATACCCCTTAGAACTAATTCACATTGACATTTGTGACATGAAGTCAATACCATCTCGTGGTGCGAAAAAGTATTTCATAATTTTTGGTGACGATTGCACTAGATATTGTTATGTCTATTTGCTAAATTGTAAGGATGAAGCAATAGATGTATTTAGGCAATATAAAACTGAAGGTTGAAAATCAGTTGGATAAGAAGATAAAAATGTTCAGAAGTGATATAGGTGGAGAATATGAATATCCGTTTGAAGAAATATGTTTGGAAAATAGAATCATCCATCAAACTATTACTCCTTACTCTCCTTAATCTAATGGAATTGCGGAATGGAAAAACAGAACATTAAAGGAAATGATGAATGCTTTACTTATAAGTTTAGGTTTACCACAAAACTTGTGAGGGGAAGCTATCCTTACAGCAAATCGAATACTTAATAGAGTGCCTCACAGCAAGACACATGTTATTCCATATGAAAAATGGAAAGGTAGAAAACCCAACTTGAAATATTTCAAAGTGTGGGGTGTCTAGCCAATGTCAAAGTTCCAATACCTAAAAGGGTAAAAATAGGACCTAAGACTATGGACTGTATATTCATGGTATATGCCACAAACAGTAAAACATGTCAATTTTTGGTTCATAAGTCCAAACATCCACATATTCATGGTAATGTGGTAATGGAATTAGATAATGCTGAATTTTTTGAACATATTTATCCATATAAAACTAGACTCAAGTCATCTAGTAACGGGTCTAAACGACCTCGAGAAGAATCAAAAGATAATGTACCTAATGAAGAGAGTCCAAGGCATACCAAATGTCAAAAGACATCTACTTCATTTGGATCTGATTTTGTAACATTCCTTCTTGAATATGAGCTTCAAACATTCAAGAAATCTATGTTGTCTACGGACTCAAACTTTTGAAAAGACGCTATTAATAGTGATATTGACTCAATCTCAAGCAACTATACTTGGAAGTTGGTTGATCTACCTCCAGGAAACAAACCTTTGGGTTTGAAATGGTTTTTCTAAAGGAAAATGAAAGATGATGGAACTATTGACAAATACAAAGCAAGACTTGTCGTAAAAGGCTATATATAGAAATAAGGTCTTGATTATTTTGACACATACGTGCTATGACTAGGAGTACATCAATTAGGATGTTAATTGCCCTAGCTGCAATAATTCATCAAATTGATGTGAAAACAACCTTCTTGAATGGAGACTTGGAGGAAGATATTTACATGGAACAACCTGATGGCTTCGTAGTTCCTGGTAAAGAAAAGAAAGTGTACAAACTTGTTAAGTCACTCTATGGACTAAAACAAGCACTGGAACAATGACATGCAAAGTTTGATCAAATCATGTTGGCAAATGGATTTAAGATCAATGAATGTGATAAATGTTTTTACATTAAAGAGGTTCCAAATCAAGATGTCATTGTATGCCTATATGTGGATGACATGGTGATAATGAGCAGCAACATTACTAATGTAAAAGCTACTAAGTGTATGCTAGCTAGTAAATTTGATATGAAAGATCGAAGAGTTTCTAATTTGATATTGGGAATTAAGTTTCAATCTCATTATATTCAAAAGGTATTTCTCATGACCCAGGGGTACCTCCTAGATGTAACAAGGCGTATAAGACCCCGAGAGGCCTCATACAAGCCACTTAGCATATCATAACATAAAGGAATAGAAAAGTGTGGAAATTTAAAACATTTTCCAATACAATCAAAGTCTCATAAAACAAAGCGGAAGTCTTTAACATTATCTCAAACCATCTAATACATGAAAGTCTTAGGGACACAACCCATACAAAAGTTCTAATATAAATAAAGACATAAAAGGAAAGGGTGATCAAGTCCTCGATGCTATGAAGACTCACCAAGTCTTCACTTGCTTGCTTTTACTAAGATCCTAGCAACGAGGATGGAAGTCAATATCGTCGGACCCTATATTTAATAAGAATGCAGGAAAGAGTATGCGTTAGTATAATAAAGTACTAAATATGATGGCTAGCATAAATCAACATAAGCATAATAAGCATAATATAGGCGTTAGTCAACATAAGACATATACCAAAATCATAAGAGACATCAACATAAGTCATAGGCTATAGGCATAAGAGATAACAAAATAGTCATAGGCATAATCAATGCATCTAGATCAACATGACATAAGAGAAACACTTCACAAGCAACCTCCAAGCATGCTTGTGCAATGCATGAATAAGACCCCATAAATCTCACCCATGCTAAGCAAACCACTTTTAGGCCCTCATTGATATTTATCATCTTTTGATCTCATCCTTAGATTATTTCTTATAGACAATGGAACATTTACCTTAAGTCAAACATATCAAGGAAGGCAACTATAGCAACAATCCATGCTAAGCTAACATCATACAAGCAAATCTCATATTGAAATATACTTACAATAGTTCCTTGAAGTAATCTTGATTCATCATAAACATGCTACTTAGATTAGGGAATTATCCCTCATAGTCATAGTAATCATGGAAGAGTATCTGTCTACTAGTCCACAACATAACATTACTCATGAATGGTTACAATTTACCAATTCAAGGTTATCAAGGAAAAGCACCTTACTATGCTAGACCAAGCTATTATGGAAATCACCTTACTTATGCAAGTCCAAGTTACTCAAGAAAAGTAACTATTTCTCAATCCAAGCTATCATGAAGTGATATGGCCTCATCAAGGCAAGCTATCATGCAAGCATTCTATTATGCTAGTTCAAGCTACATTGGAAGGGTACGATTGCTCAATCCAAGGCTATCCATAAGTTCTACTATCTCAAGCTCGTATGCATGGTTTGGTCTTACCAAGTCAAGCTATCCGTGAAGGGATATAATATCACTTCTTCAAGCTAACATAGTTCTTACATGAAGCCTTTGAACACTCACGGGGTACTTCTTGAAGTATGCCTTAATTCATCATTACTTTGAACACTAATGGGGTACCTCTTGAAGTATGTTTTAGTTCGTCATGAAGGCTTATTAGATCATGCGTGAGCATTCGTCACCATCCATGATCACTTGTACTCTTAGATTCATTTTTAGGTGAGCAAACCTTTCAACCTAGAATCATTCTATGTGAGAAAACCTTTCGCATCATGTTCATTATGTGTTCATGAGAATGTCCTTTCAATCATCACAACAACATTATCATAATTATTGGCACCTTACTCTCAAAGGTTTCTTAAAGCATTTACATAGATTCTATAACAACATGCATACATTCATAATATAGATCATGTGGGTAGGCCTTTCACATTAATACCATATACAATCAATATTCATCATATAGCTTCCCTCTCAAAGTCTTACTAGTCTTAACTCATCATGTTAGCTTTACTCTCAGGCCCTAGTAGTCATAATTCAACATATAAGATTTATTCTAAAAGCCCTAACAATAATCATTCATCATTCATGCCTTAGTCTTAAGATAATCCTAATCTCGTGCCTTACACTGCAAAATTCATCATACATACTTGATCTTAGTCAATTCATGTCTATATGCCTCCATCTCAAGCAATCTATAATGTAATTCATCAATCCTAGAAGATCACATCTAAGCCCTCAATTTCCCCTTTCATGGCATAAAACCCAACTATATCAAATTTACCTTAGAATCATAGGTTAAGCATGAATACATGTATAATCATACTAGAAACATGCAATTCCATGATAAACAATCATAATCCACTCTATTGGATCATAATCCATAATATTAGAAGAAACCCAAGTTTGACTTACATAGGGACTCCATGGATGAATAAGCCATACCTTGATTACAAAGCCCACAAAGCTTGGAAGTTTGGAGACTTAGCTTGACCTAGCTTGATTCCTCTTCTTCTTCAACTTTATAGAGAGAGAATATTTGAGAGAGAATTGGGTTTCTTTTGGGGTCTTGAAATAATGACTTAGGATGACTTGATTTAGGGGTCTAAATTATTTATATAGGTGGCCTAGATTAGGGTAAAACGACACCATCTAATCCTAATTAAAATCGAACATACCCATTAGTCCTCAACTTAACCGTCTCTACTGCCTCATCCACGAGACCTCGACATGGGGTGTAGGTTGACCTACGACCCATATAGGTTGGGCCTGGTTTGAGGTTCAAAGACACTGGAAGTGGGCACTTGCCCTAAGGTGCCCAACCACGTGGCATGGACCCATCCATGGGGCGTGGGTCCTGCCCGTGGTTACTACCTTAGGCAGATTCAAAGGGCCTCATCCACGAGGCTTCCCACGAAGCGTGGGTCCAACCACGGGGCATGGATGGCCCTAGTGGGTGACACCTTGATGCTCTAACATGCTAAACCCTCTATTTAGGTTCGGGGTGTTACAGTATCTGAAAAGTTCAAGTACTTGAATTTCAAAAGGGCAAAGACACCAATTGATGTAAACCTTGATCTTGCTAAGAATAAAGGTCAAAATTAGAGTATTGGGAAGTTTGATGTACTTCATGAACTTTACACGACCAGACATATCCTACTCTATAATTAAACTGAGTCAATACATAAGTAATCCCAATCAAAATCATTGTATGGCAATGAAAGGGGGTTTATGGGTACTTAGATGACACTCAAAACTATGCTTTGCATTACAATAAATATCCAGCAGTTGTTGAAGTATGTAGTGATGAAAATTGGAATAGTGGGTCAACTGAGACTAAATCCATGAGTAGATATGTTTTCACTATTGGTGGAAGAGAAATATCTTGGAAATCATCCAAACAAATATGTATAGCTCGCTCTACAATGGAGTCTAAATTCATAGCCTTAGACAAGGTAGGTGAAGAAGTTGAATATCTATGAAATTTCTTAGAAGATATTCCATTTTGGTCCAAACCAGTAGTCCATATATGCATACATTATAATAGTCAAGCTGAAATAGGAAGAGCTAGAATTGTTATGCATAAAGGCAAGTCTCGTTACATACGACGGAGACACAACTCTGTGAGACAATTACTCTCTAGTGGAATTATCATAATTGACTATGTAAAGTCAAAGGATAACGTGTCGGATCCGCTTACAAAAGGTCTAACTACAGAGAGAGTTGAGAGATCATTGACGGGAATGTGTCTATGGATGAGGACAAGTCATCGTGGTGGTAACTCTACCTAGAAGATTGGAGATCCTAAGATCTAGGTTCAAAGAGATCTAACAAAGTCATAGATGACAGTTCAACATTGTCAAAAATTATTTTATGGTCCATTCTCATGATGAGACAATGTTGAGTAACCATGATTAAAGCATTAGGACTTTTTAATGGTTTTAAGTTTGATACAGGGTATATCAAATAATGTATCTATGGGATAACACATTTACAAATCACCTATGTAAGTGTGAAATATAAGTCAGTTCAAGGAGAATCTAGTAAGGTCAGTTCTCTAAGCACTTATAAACCAAGACGTGTTCATGGCTGAAATGAACAAAATAATGAGAACCAAAACAAGTTCAAGGTTTTATTAAGTGATGTATGTTGTCTAGGTATACACCAAAGTCCAACGGTTTAAAGGAATCAAATCTACCGATTCACCGAGTATGTCCCATATATGTTTACTGCGAAAAGTTCAAAGAGAAATCTACTTATCTAGATGCAATGAATCCTTACTTACGAGACACACAAGTTTTTCATGCATATTTTTTAACGATAGTAATTCCCCTTTATGTGGGGAATTGTTGAGTTTAAGAAAAGTGTGAATAGAAAATAAGAATAAATGAGAAAATGAGAAATATGGGGGAACCAATCTCGAGGGAAAATGAAAAGTTATTTCTCCCATATTTGTAGAAGAAAGGAAAATGTTCCTTATATTAGGAAACACATCCTTTAGCTCTTAAAGGGTTAAGTAGAATGTGCCCCATCGCGCCGTCATTGTCGCTCACTCGGCCTCGACTTTGGCTTTGGCGTTGGCTTTGTCAAATGATGTGATTGATTGATTATTTTATAGGCAAAATTAATTTAATCAATCTCATTAATTAATTTTCTTTTTCTTAAAATTAATTTGGAATGTTAATTAATTAATTAATGACATCAATTTCACATAACAAAATTGTTTGAAAATTCGTGTAATGGTAAAGTCGCTCAGAAGGGACTTGTTCCTTCCGAACATACACTTCTTTTCCCAAAAAGACACAAACATTCTTAACATACATGTCTTGTCTGAACAGGTGCGTTCACACTCTTGTCTAAACAAGTATGTTCACACTTACTGCAGTTGGCTATGAATAGAGAGACTTCTCCCATTTTTTAGATATTGAAAATTTTCTCTCTTTTGCATACATTTTCTTACAAAGAAAATTATCTATCGACTGACTCTATGTGTGTGCTCTCGTTGTAGATTTTTGAGTTTGCTGAAATTATTGAAGTAAATATGTTTTATCTTGGGAGGAATTAATTTGCAACCTCGGGTACTTGAGGGGATTAAATTTCTTAAGGATACACAGTGGATTCTGTGGACTCGAATTGTTTATTTTCTATCTTTCAATTTCATCTTTTTCTGTTTCTATTTTAGCAACCTGTATACATGAGATAACAATAGATTCACACACAAATTGAGGAGTTTGATCGATAGAGAGTTGAGCTTGACTTATCAGCACAAGTATTATGGATAGTAATTTTATCGCTATTGTGTTTTCATAACTTGCATGATTTACTCATAATTTTTAAAGTGAATATGCTATTGAATATTTTGAATTTGTACGTAGAACGAGTCCCTTACTTGATATAATAGTGGAATGGTTATTTGAGATGTTCTAACTATTATAAGACATGTTTATTATTAATTGAGATATTATTATCATTATTGAATTTGTTTTCACTTACTTGAGAAATTAGTTTCTTGAAATGTGTTTTGTTATAGTTCTATATAGCAAGATTTGATTAGAACTTTAATGCCATGTTCTATCTTGAACATATTTTCATGCAAGTACCTACTATTTATAAGAAAAATGTATAAATGGGAGTAAATTTGATGGATCACGTAGTTAACAAAGAATCTGTTAGACATAATGCACCTTATATTTATATATTATTGTTAGAACATTTGGTAGTGGAAAGATAGAACTAACATATTGTTTCGGATCTCCCTCACGTAAGAACCTATTGATATGAATATTTAACTCCTGTACGAGGGGTTCACTGTTATTAGTCATTTCTTAAAGTAGAAGATTATACATGAAAATCTCATAAATATAAGATTTGATATGAAAATATTTACTGAGTTTATTACTGAGGTGTTAAAATGATTTTGCTTCCATGAAGCAGACAAGATTGAGTATTATTATATATTTTTTTTAATTTCATGATCTCTAGAGTATCATAATAGCTTGCTTTCTGACTTGTCCCCATAAAAATGATTTGGATAAATATTATTACTCAATAAGTTTGTGTCTCACTCCCTACTATTTTAATTTCTTTTACAGAGAACACATATAACATTAACAAAGATTTCATTGACTAGAACTTACGAGTTGGTAATTTTTATGTTCCCAACACTTACTTGCGCAGGCAACAAACTTATTTATTTGTTATGGATATTTTTTTTTAGGGGGAACCCATCGGTAGCCCCCTAAACTTGGCACCAATTTTCACTTAGACACCTCAAGTAGGCTTTGTTCATTGTAAACACCTCAAGTAGGGGTCCGTTGTGTCATTTTGACACTTTTTATATTTTCAAAATCACATATTAAGTGCGTACATCCAAACGCTCTTATGTAGAAAAAAAAGCGAATTGATATTTGACACGTGGAAATTTTATTTTATTTTTTAAGAACTCAATTTTACTTTCTTTTTTTCTTTATTCCATATCCCAAACCCCATGCCCTCACCTCTTTCTTCTTCTTCTTGCGTTTGGATGTACGCACTTAATATGTGATTTTGAAAATATAAAAAGTGTCAAAATGACACAACGGACCCCTACTTGAGGTGTTTAAAATGAACAAAACCTACTTGAGGTGTCTAAGTGAAAATTGGTGCCAAGTTTAGGGGGCTACCGATGGGTTCACCCTTTTTTTTAACCCTTAGACTTGCTCTATAATCATTTATTAGTGCCAAGAGTATTCTTTCGTGATTATAACCTTGAGATTAGTATTACATTAATTTCATATTCGTAGATGAATTTAGTTCATATTGTGCAGTAAATGATAGTTGATGGAGATTTTGAATTTTTGGTCATTGTCTGTCAGTCCAATTTTTTTTGGCCATTCCGAAAAATAAAGAAAACTTTGCTTGTTTTTATTTTTATTTTTATTGTAGAATTGAATAAAGCTTTCTTTAGGACACCTATTGTGAATTTTATGTTTAGCACTCTGAACATACGTCCACAATTGATGTGGATCACTGAATATGCAGAGAGAATATAGATGAAGGAGAAAGGGAAAACTATTTTTATTGAATCTGAAAGTGAACATTACAATCACATATGCTCTGTACTTATAGGCACACTAGTTAGCTACTAGTGAATGTCAGCTGGCAGTCCTTGGGACAAACATTCAAAACGACTAACTAACAACTTCTTCTAACTTGCTCACTATAACAGAAATATGAATATGGTCACTTCAATACACCCCTTCAAGTTGTAGGGTGAAAGACATCTAGAAAACCAATATTGGATAAAAGGAAGTGATGTTGGGCCACTCCAAGGCCATTTGTTCGTAAGTCAGCAAGTTACAAGGAAGTAGATATATGTGCAGGTTTGATCAGCCCTACCTGAAGTCTTTCCTTTACAAAATGACAATCAATTTCAATGTGTTTCGTGTGTTCATGGAACATAGGATTTGAAGCTATTTGTAGCGCAACTTTGTTGTTATAATAGAGCTCTATAGGGGTAAGAACTTTGACATCAATATCCATCAGTAAGCTAACTAGAAAAATGATTTCAGACACCACAACAACCATGCTCCTATACTCAGATTTAGCAGAGCTGTGACTAACTGTGTGTTGCTTCTTTGACTTTGATCTTGGGCATATTTATATGCCCAATTACTACAAATTACCCATCTTTTAACCTTATTTTATGGAAATTCACTAATCTAACTAACAAGTTTTGCTTAGAATTGAGATGATTGCATACTACATACATGGTTCCTAAGGAAAGTGATCGATTCAAGGAAGGAAAAGGAGTTGAAGACAAAAAGTGACACCAGGAGCAAAAGCTGGTGCGACACCCCAGCATCACTAGTGTAGCAAGGGCGCGACACGCCAAGGCCTAGTTTACTGGGGCTGCATTTTGGCGTACTGCTAGCACGGCGCGCTAGCCTGACAGGCACAAGTAGGACGCGATGCCCCACAACCTTGCGTACATTTGAGCGAAATTTGATTTTAAAAGGACTCTTTGTTGAAGTAGATTTAGGCTCTAGTTGTCCTAACTTCTATAAATAGACTCCTAGGGCTTATTTGTAGAGGATTGACATTATTTTGGTGTGCAAGAGCAAGTTTCATTATTTGTAATAGGTTTTGATCTTCTAATTATTCTATTTTTTGGAAATCGCATGAACAATAGTATTTTGTGGTTTTCTAATAGCATGAGTGGATAAATTCCCTAGTTCTGGGGCTATAGCTACAAATCAAATGTTGAATATTTAAGGTTTATGAATTAATTCTTGGTTGTCATTATAAGTTACTTCTATATTCTTGTTTAGTATTTTTTGCTTGCGCAGCATAAGAAAAATCTTGTCTAATCTTAAAATCGAGAGAGGAGAGATTAGATAGACTAGAGAATATAGAGATCTTGATCAATCCATTAAGTTGAGGTGATTTGTGTTTAGGAGTGACGCCCGGACGAATAACTCGCTTTGTTAATAAACAAGATGAAATATTAATGCTCGCTAGTTAGTCTATTTATCCCCACTCAACGATATAGTTAGGTAGCTAATTTTTAGTATGCGGCTAGAGGTGTGTAACCTGACTCATACAATTAACCCTGTAAACTAGTAACTTGACAACTAAAATTAGTTCTAAGCTGATAATATGATACATGAGATTCATTGCATGTTGTAGCCTTGGAATTGTCTTTTACTTTGATTTATATTCGATCTTCTTAAGTCTACAATTAGAATATTCAGATGTTAATTACTTGACCTTATCTTTTGATTGCAGGCACTGACTTTCAAGTTTGGCTCGAAAAGGAGAACTTGTCGAACCAGGCAGCGAACTCGAAAGAGTTTTACGCCAACGTAGAAAAATGGCTAATCAAGGACGTCATGGAGAATTGGGGTTAGGTCTTCAGGAAGACAATGAGGAGAATAACCAAGACAACGTGAATAACCGAGAAAACTTGAATAACCAAAGGGTACCCTATGTCATACCTGCAAGATCAGTCCGTGATATGGCAAACCCACTCACATCCAATATGGCATGTAGTATTAGGAAACTTCTACCAGGGGTAAATTTGAACTAAAACAGGGCATGGTACAAGTCATCCATTCTAATGGGAAATTCACTGGTCTCCCCTACGAGGATCCTCAAATCCACATTAGAAACTTCATAAAGATTAGTGATACTTACATCCCAAATGGAGTCTTATCGGATTATGTGAGGCTGACGTTGTTTCCATATTCATTGTTAGGAGCCACACGGCGCTGGTTAGATTCTAAGCCACCAAACTCCACTTGAGTTAATTCTTCCCATCCAAGAAAACCACATAGTTGAGGAGTGAGATATTAAGCTTTAAGCAAAACAAGGGGGATGATATGTACTAAGCATGGGCTCGTTTTAAGAAAATGTTGAATGCCCTCCCACACCACATGCAAACTAATGAGGTACTTGCTCACACGTTCTTTGAAGGTTTAGATTATAATGCACGTGTACTTCTTAATAGTGCAGCAGGTGGACAAGCCCTAGCAAACACCTATGAGGAGTTGTTCGACTTACTCAATAGACTCTTAGAAGAGAACCTAGGGTATTAGGGCGAAATTCCTAGAACCATAACCCCAAAAGGCCGTGGGGATCATAAATGTAGATCAAGCTACTGCCATAAACGCCAAATTAGATGTAATGCAACATGACATGGACTTACATTTTAAAAAGATGGCCCCAAACCATGCACCAATAAATGTTGTACAACAGGCAGCAAATTGGTGTGGGGTATATGGTAGTGGAGCTCATGAAATTGAACTATTTGAGGCAAACCCGGATTCTGTAAACTATTTGGGTAATGCGTAAAGGGGTGGAGGTGAGCAAAACTATGGTAGCATACAACCCTAGTTGGAGGAAGCATCCTAACTTCTTATGTGGTGGGAACCAAAACCAAAACCAAACGCAAGGGGCCAATCAATACCATTCTCGAGGGGCTGGGCAACAATACCAAAATCCTAACCAAAGCGCAAATCCTAATGCACCAAAAAGGGGGATGATCAATAAGGAGCTACTCCAAGAAATAAATGCTAGGATAGATAAGTAGGATGAGAACATCATAAACATCCAAATGCCCCAAATGAGTTTAGGGAAACAAGTTGCGCAAGTAGCTAATTCTCTGAACTTGCGTCCCCAAGGTGGGATGCCTAATGATACTAAACCCAACCCAAAGCAACTAAATGCGGTAAGTACTAGAAGTGGGTTACAACTAGAGGAACTAGCTCCATAGAAGAGAGATATTTAGGCTAGTACTAAAGAAAAGAAAGTGGAAGAGGTAGTAAAAAGCTCCAATGTTGAGACGCCCGTTCCTCAAAATAAACTACCCCCTCCATTTCCACAAAGGCTCAGAAAGCAGAATGAGGATGAATGCTTCGGTAAGTTGCTCTCTCTCCTTAAACAGGTTCATATTAACCTACCTTTGGTTGACATGTTGCAGGATATCCCGAAGTATGCTAAGTACGTGAAGGAAATAGAGGCTAAGAAAAGGAGGCTTACAGAGTACGAAACTGTGGTACTTACTGAGGAGTGCAACTCTAGAATAAAAAATAAACTACCCAAAAAGTTAAAAGATCCAGGTAGTATTACTGTGCATATTACAATTGGGCAAAGTGTTCATGCCCGATAGTTGTGTGATTTAGGGGCAAGTATAAATTTGATGCCCTTGTCATTGTATAGAAAACTTTGGTTGGGTAGTCCAAAATGAACCACTGTCATTCTCCAACTCGCTAATGGATCCATTTCTAGGCTTGAGGGGGTGGTAGAAGATGTGTTAGTACAAGTAAGTTCCTTGATTTTTTCGGTGGATTTTGTGGTCTTAGACTTTGAACCTGATTCTGAAGTTCCAATCATTTTGGGACATCTGTTCCTTGGCACGGGGAGGGCATTGATTGATGTAGCAGCCTGACAATTAACTATAAGGGCACATGATAAGGTTGAAGTGTTTTATGTTTATCGTGCTTTAAAATTGCCTTCTAGCTATGAAGAATTATCTGCTATTACAGTTGTAGACCACCTAGTAGAGTCATAGTTAGTTGTGCCCGAAGATCCCTTAGAAAGAGTGTTAGTGGGTCGTGAGGTGGATGGAGATACTGAGGCCTAAGAGAAAGAAACATGTTTGAATCTGGCACTTGTGGAGACTCACAAACGTAGAGTAGAGCCATTAGATCATGAGTTAAGGCCTCCACCAAAGCCTTCAATAGAAGAAGCTACCAAGCTGGAGTTAAAAACGCTGCTTGCTCACCTAAGGTATGCATTTTAAGGTGCTAATGAAACTTTGTCTGTTGTCTATTATACTTTCTGTAGAGTTGTCTGAAATACGGGTTGATGTGACATTGAGGATTCTAATGTGGAGAAAGAAAGTGATTGGATGGCAGATGGCTGATATTTATGGGATTAGTCCTACGTTATGTATGCACAGGATCTACATAGAAGATGATCACAAACCAAGTGCACAACATCAATGTAGGCTAAATCTTTTGATGAGAGAAGTGGTAAGGAAGGAGGTAATAAAGTGGCTAGATGCTATAATTATGTACTCGATTTCTGATAGTAAGTGGGTAAATCCTGTGCAGTGAGTTCCCAAGAAGGGAGGTACGACAGTGGTAAGGAACGAAAAGAACGAGTTGATACCTACAAGAACAATGATCGACTGGAGAATTTGTATGGATTACCGAAAACCTAATGATGCCACCCAGAAAGATCACTATCGGTTCCCTTCATTTATCAGATGGTTGACCGACTAGCAAGGCAGAAGCACTATTATTTCCTAGATGGATATTTCGGATACAACCAGATCTTAATTGCACCCGAGGATCAAGAAAAGACCATGTTCACTTGTCCTTATGGTACCTATGCTTTCAAACACATGCCATTCGGACTTTGCAATGCACCGATGACTTTTCAAAGGTGTATGATGGATATTTTTTCATGATATGGTGGAAGACTTTGTAGAGGTGTTCATGGATGATTTCTCCGTCTTTGGGAAGTCTTTTGAGGTATGTCTCCAAAATCTTGATAAAGTAATTTCTAGGTGTGAGAACACGAACTTAGTGTTAAATTGGGAAAAATGTCATTTTTTGGTTAGACAGGGGATAGTGTTGGGTCACAAGGTGTCAACGTCAGGTTTAGAGGTTAATAAGGCCAAGGTAGAAGTTATTGAGAAATTGCCCTTCCCAATTCTGTATAAGGGGTGCATAGTTTTCTTGGTCATGCAGGTTTTTACCGATGATTTATCAACGATTTTTCTAAGAGTGCTAGACTTATGTGCAATCTTTTGTAGAAGGAGGTGAAGTTTGACTTTGATGAGATGTGTTTGAAAGCTTTTGAGATGTTGAAGAGGAACTTAATTGAGGCTCCCATCTTAATTGCTCCTCAATGGGAAGTACCATTTGAGCTTGTGTGTGATGCAAGTGACGTAGCAACGGGTGGACAAAGAAAAGATAAGGTGTTCCACTCGATCTGTTATGCAAGAAAGACCCTGGATTATGCACAAGCTAATTACAGAAGGAGATGCTAGCTCTAGTGTTCGCCTTCGACAAGTTCAAATTATACTTGGTAGGTACTAAGGTGATTGTTTTTACTGATCATATACCTATTAGGTACCTATTCAACAAGAAGGAAGCTAAACCAACGCTGATTCGATGGATATTGCTTCTCTAAGAATCTGACCTTGAGATTAAGGAAAAGAAAGGTACTGAAAATGAAATAGCTGATCACTTGTCTAGGTTGGAGGATTTTTCCCATGTGATTGAAGGTGATCAAATCCGGGAAGAGTTTCGGATGAACAATTGATGGCATTAGATATCTTTCAAGTGCCATGGTATACGGACATTGTGAATCTGATAGTAAGTGGAGATTACCCTCCGAGTGCAACCACCCATCAAAAGAAATAGCTCAATCATGATGCTAAGTTTTGTATCTAGGATGAACTGTTCTTGTTCAAGCAAGGTATGGATCGGGTAGTGAGAAGATGCATTTCGGAGTATATGAGGTTCAAAAAGTGCTCAAAAGTTGTCATGCTAACCCATATGGAGGTCACCATGGATGAGAGCACACGACACATAAGGTACTACAATATGGTTTCTTTTGGCCCTCGTTATTTAAAGATTCTATTGCTTTTGTAAAGGGTTGTGATAGATGCCAAAGGTTGGCTACTATTTTCAAAAGACATGAGATGCCGCTAAGTAACATTTTGGAGGTGAAAATTTTTTATGTGTGGGGTATTGACTTTATGGGTCCCTTCCCGCCATCGAATGGAAAACAATACATCCTTATGGCTGTGGATTATATGAGCAAAATGGCAGTCGCTCTTCCTTTGAATGATTCAAGGGTGGTGATAAAGTTCATCAAGAAGCACATCTTCACTCGCTTTTGGCACTCCAAGGGCAATCATAAGTGATGGAGGTAAGCATTTCATTAACCATCTAGTTAAAAATCTTCTTGCTAAGTATGGTATTAGTCATAAGGTTGCTACAACTTACCATTCCCAAACGAGTGGCCAACTGGAGGTTTCGAATAGAGAGGTGAAGTAAATTTTGCAGAAAATAGTGAATGCACAGAGGAAAGATTGGTCTGAGAAGTTAGATGATGCGTTGTGGGCATATAGGACTGGGTATAAGACACCCATAGGGACTTCTCCCTATTACATAGTATTTGGTAAAGCATGTCATCTTCTGGCAGAATTAGAACTCCAAGCTTATTAGGCGATTAAGTGGTTGAACTTGGACCTCGAGCTGGGCGGTAGAAAGAGAGTGAATCAGTTGCATGAACTTGAGGAGTTTAGGTTCCATACGTATGAGAATGCCATGCTTTACAAAGAAAAGATGAAAAGGTGGCATGACAAGCACATAGTTACTCCCAATTTCACACCTAGATTAAGGTTATTCCCTGAAAAACTAAGGTCTAAATGGAGTGGTCCTTTCGAAGTGGTAAGAATGACACAATGTGGGGCTGTTGAACTAAAAGGTGAGACTGGCTTGGTAAATGGGCAAAGGGTGAAACACTACTTTGGTGTCGATTCGGATCGTGATTGGGAGGCTCTTTAGCTAAATGATGAATGATCCAAGATGAGTGGTGTCGCGACGTTAAATCAAGCGCTACACGAGAGGCAACCTGTGAATGATATGTAATATGTAGTAGTTTGGCTTAATTTTGAAATTTTAACTTAGTTTCAAATTTCTAGGTGTAGAGTTTTTATTTTTTAGTTTGTCCTCTGGATAGTACTTTCAAAGTTATAAAGAAAAATACAAAAAGATGAGTCGTGCCATGACCTAAACTAAGGCGCTGGATGGGAGGCAACCCACCACTGTTATGTCACATTGTTTGGTTGATGCGCAGGTCATTGGAAGAGGAACCACAAGAAAATAGAATGAAATAAGTGACAAAAATGAGTTCGGGTGTATGTTGGGCACGCCACACCAAAGGCTAAAGTGATGGGGCCTTTTTTCAGCGCACTGGCAGCGTAACGTGCCACCATCACGCCAGGCCCCAAAAAACGCTGATGGCAGGCGCATACCAAGCGTATCGCGCCACTTGGTTGGTGCAAAACAGGCGCGCCGTGCCAAGGCGCATGGAACTGTGACCCATTTCGGGCGCACTGGCAGGGCAGCGCCCCACTGTTGCGCCAAATATGCCCCAAATCCCAAATTGAATTGTTTTTTTATTCCAAGGGACCCACACATAAAACCCACTTTTAATCCTTCACCTACCCATAACCCACTTCACTCTTTCCCTATTATTTCTCTCTCTAACCGTCCCTCTCCTCCAAATTCCAAATTTTTCTTCTTCTTCTTCACCCACATTCTTCCCCAAAACCCCAAATTCCTCCATTAATCCTTACCAAAACCTTTTCCCTTAACTTTTCCACACCTCTCACCCCCTAAAATCCATTCTAATCCACCAAACTTTCAAAACCTCAACCACCCACCCACCCTACTTCCCACCCGACCCCCCTTTCTTTTTCCCCAAAAATATTTTTTCTTCTTTTCTTAGTTTCTTCCATTGATAGGGTGTAAACATGGCTCTTAAGGGTAAGAATGTTGCTAGTAGTTCGGGTACTAAGACGAGTAGGAAATGAGCGATTGTCGGAAGTTCTAATTGGGAAACCATAAATTTGCCACCTCAAAAATTTGGCAAGCAAGCTTTAATGCACTATGGAGAGGATTGGTAGGAATGTCAACAAGAATCCAAGTACCTAGGTGATAAGTACATATGAGGGGTGGTTGTGATAAGAATTTCCCCACATTCACGCCCAAATCCATGCTTTGGGACTTCAATATGTCTTTGTGGATAAAAGTGAGTGCAATTTAAGCTTAGTCCATAAATTTTATGTGAATTGGAATACACATCGTGTGGAGTTAAACCAAGGGTTAGTTAGCAATAGTCGGGTGAGATTTACTGTGGAAGCACTGGATGAATTTTTGGGTACACCAAATTGTGACAATTCTGAATTTCTAGCAATGATTGAAAAAGCCCTTTATCATTATATTAGGCATACTTTATGTGGGGTGAATTTTGTTGCGCAGTGGGATAGGGTTAGATCACGGGACGTCATTTGACTCTTCATTATGGTCATTTCAATTTGGAGGCTCGCATTTGGTTGAAAATTGTGTGTAGCACCTTACTACCGTGTAAGCATAAGACTAATGTCACTAGGGAGAGAGTGGTGCTAGTATACTATTTGATGAAGGGTTTCCTGGTGAATGTGGGGGCTATTTTGAAACAAAACATGCTTAAGTTTAGGACAAATAAGAGATGGTGTTTCAGGTATAGGAGCATCATTACTAGGTACCTCCGGGCTTTACAAATTGAGGAGGAAGTTCATGATATGTCCCCCCCTGCCCCTCACTTAGTGTGCCACTTGGTTGATGTCACAAGAACTAAAGTGCATGATCCATCGCAAGGGCCCATGTTAACTACTATTAATAGGCAAGCTCATGATGATAGTTGGATGGGGCATATGTTTGGAATGGCTGAGCTAAACCTGCAGGTTGGTGGTTGTCCGATGACTAAGGATGAAATGGCGACACTAGCGGAGCGTTACCCTTTGACGGATAGCACGATGTACTTGTATCAGATGGGCACGACTTTCCAAAAACCCATTGATGATGATGATGCCACTGCCGATGAGGAGGATAACTCAGATGAGGATGTATCGGATGATATTGGCCTTGGAGATGGTGATACTGATGCGGGCCGTTGATTGGCAGCACGTGGCCTAGAGGCCAAAATGGAGTTCTCTTTTACCTTTTCACTTTGTTTTACTTTGCACACTGAGGACAGTGTTTTCTTTAAGTGTGGGGTGGAAGTTGAACTTTATTGTACATTGTTTATTGCTTTATCGAGTCTAGTTAATTAAGTTAGTTTTTAGTTTATGCTTGAATATTTTTTTGGGTTCCTCAACGTTTGTTTTCGGTATTTTTACTGAGGATAGTCCCTTTGAACCTACTAGGACTAGTTTTATTGCTTTATTGAGTCTTAGAGTCATCGTAGGAGTGACAGTTCCCGATGATGGATGGATGACGACCGTCTTAAGGGAAAATTAGTCACCTAGAGGAGTAGGATTGAGAAACCAACCTCGGTCTTTTGAAACTATGTCTGAAAAAGTTAGTCAGACATCATGGGTAGTCATAAGTGGAAAAATGCAAAACAATGTTAACCTTGAAACAGGCATGTGTTCTTAGTTATGACTCTAAATAAAATTAAATGGTCATAATTGTGTAGAAGTACCATAATGCAAGATGCATGAGCATGCTAGTTGATATGTCGTCATATGTGTCATGATGCCATGAGTGGTGAGTTGTTGTTTTGGTTCTTCCTTTAATTGATATCTAGAACTTGCCTTGTGTGTGTTGAATAAGTAGCTTGTATGACTTAGGGAATGTGATTGAGGCGTTTCTTTGAAAAAAGCCAATTCTTGACTCTAAGTGTATGCCTACCATTGAAATTATCCCTAGTGAAGCCCCACTGAGCCTTTACCCTTGTTTTGTTAATAAGCCAGATGATAAGCCGAAACCCGTTTGCTTGATACCAAAGTCTTTTGATCCTAATGAAATCCTTAATGCACTATGTTAAGAAGAAGCGTTGAAAATGTTGGTTGATATGAGAAAGGGTGAAATGCTAAATTGTGTGAAAAGAAAAGAATAAGTGAAACTCTGTTTTGGCTCTAGTCCTTAGTAACATTGTGCACCTCAACTAAATTGAGGGTGGCTATTTCAGAAATATGCTCTAAACATTGGCCCCAGTCCTACCATAGATATTGTGTACCTCACTAGGACCTTAAAATCTCTAGTGGGTGTGGCTAGTGTGAAGGCATTTTAAAAAAAGAGTATAATGGGCAAAGATGGAGCAACAAAGAAAATATTCATGAAGTGCGTACTAAGAAGAAAGAAAAGCTAAGGAGGATTTTTGTTGGCAAAACAATGACATGTGCATGAGGGAGGTGTAGTCACTAAAATGATTCCTAAATATTTCCTCCCTTACCTTAAGCCAACATTACAACCAAATAGAAGTCCTCTTTATTCCTTGAGAAATACAATGTGAAAGTGAGAATACACTATGGGCAAGCTTATAGCATGTTGAGAGAAGTAAGAACTTCATTTGTGAGAGTGAGTTGATTATCTGAAAAATAGGCCTTGTTCATATTATGATTGCTTGAGTGAAAGGCTATACTAAACACAAATAAGTGAGGGCATTCATGGCATATGTTCGGATTATCTAATTGGTATTTTTGTATGAGTTTGCATTAGCCCGAAAAAATAGTAAAAGAGTCATTCTTTGAGCATATGTTTTGTAACTTGGTGTAAAAGTTTTGAAATGTTGCATCTACTGTGAACTACAAAATCATGATTAAAAATGTTTGGTTGATTTTAAGGTGGGTTGATAAGTCCAACGGATATGCAAAAGATTGTGATTTAATAAGATAGAGCTTGTTCGAGGACTAACAAATGTTTAAGTGTGGGGTGGTGATCTTGGGCATATTTATATGCCCAATTACTACAAATTATCCATCTTTTAATGTGAGTTTAAGGACATTCACTAATCTAACTAACATGTTTTACTTAGAATTGTGATGATTGGATACTAACATATATGATTAGCAATTTTGAAGAATTTTTAAGGGAAGTGATCGATTCAAAGAAAGAAAAGGAGTTGAAGACGACAAGTGACGCCAGGAGCAAAAGTTGGTGTGGCGCCCCAGCATCACTGGTGCAGCAAGGGCGCGACGCGCCAAGGTCCAGTTTACTGGGGCTGCATTTTGGCGCACTAGCAACGCGGCGCGCCATCTTGACAGGTGCGAATAGAGGGCAATTCCCCACAGCCTTGCGGACATTTGGGCAAAATTTGATTTAAAAATGACTCCTTGTTGAAGTAGACTAAGGCTCTAGTTTTCCTAACTTCTATAAATAGACTACTAGGAATTTGTAGAGGATCGACATTATTTTGGTGTGCAAGAGCAAGTTTCATCGTTTGTAATATATTTTGATCTTTTAACTCTTCTATTTTATAGAAATCGCATGAACAATAGTATTTTGTGGTTTTCTAATAGCATGAGTGGCTAAACTTCCTAGTTCTGGGGCTGTAGCTACGAATCAAATGTTGAATATGTAAGGTTTATGAATTAATTCTTGGTTGTCATTATAAGTTATTTCTATATTGTTGTTTTAGTATTTTATGCTTGCGCACCATAAGATAAATCTATTGTCTAATCTTAAAATCAAGAGAGGAGGGATTAGAAAGACCAAAGAATATAGACAGCTTGATCGACCCATTAAGTTAACGTGATTTATATTCAGGAGGGACGCCCGAACGAACAACTTGCTTGTTATGAAACATGATAAAATATAAATGCTCGCCAGTTAGTCTGTTTATCCCTGCTTAATGATGTAGTTAGGCAGCTAATTGGAGTAGGCGACTAGAGGTGTGTAACTCGACTCATACAATTAACCCTGTAAACCAGTAACTTGACAACTAAAATTAGTTCTAAGCCGATAATATGATACATGAGATTCATTGCACGCTGCAGCCCTGAAATTGTCTTTTACTTGCTTGAAACATCATCTTAAAGCCGTTCACAAGTAGTTACTTTTAGTTATTGCATAATTCGTAGTAGTAGTAAACAACCATCACCAACTCTTGAAAATGTTACTGTTATTTTATTTGTGTAATTGATTGTTAGATATAAATTGATCATAAGTCCCTTGGGAACGATAACTTGTTTGTTTAAAGAATCTATATTACTTGCGTGACCACATACACTTGCGTGTATATTGGGGAGCAACAGACTTCCAAGAGATTAAGGAGCCTCCCAGTTGAACCACAAAACCTATCATTGATCTCCTAGTATTAAGGCATGCAGCCCAGTCTGAATCTCAATAGGCACTCAAATGTAGGGCAGAAGCTTTCTTCATAAAAACTCCTAATCCTAGAGAGTGTTTGAGATACCTCACCACTTTAAGGGCTGCCTCCCAATGAGATCTTTTGGGTTGCTGCATGAATTGGCTTAGCAGTTGTACAACAAAGCATATATCAGGTCTGGTTATAGTTAAGTATATAAATTTTCCAACCAATTTTTGGTAAGCATGGACATTTTCCAGTAATGGATCATTGATTGTTTTTCCTGCATGATCATCATAGTCAACACTGATCAGTTTAACATTGCCCTCTAATGGTGTTGAAGTTGACTTGGCTCCACTCAAACCAACTTCAGAAATGACCTCCAAAGCATATTTTCTCTGATTGAGCAGAGCTCCATGTTGTGACCTTAAGACCTCTCTTCCTAGAAAATAGGTAAGTTGTCTTAGGTCCTTAACTTTAAATTTGCTGTGACGATATTGGTTGGCTGCTTGTATCATGTCATGACTGTTTCACTGATAAGGAGATCATCAACATATATAAGGATGATCACAATGTTTGATCTTTGTTGCTTGGTGAATAATGAATGATCATGAGAATTTTTCTTATAATCATCATCAAGGCGAGCTGTGGTGAGCTTGATGTTCTATTGCATGGAAGCCTGTTTAAGCCCATATAATGACTTCAAGAGCTTGCATACTCTAGTCTCCCCCTATTTATGGAAATCATGAGGAAGTTCCATATACACAACCTCATCAAGTCACCTTGAAGGAAAGCATTGCTAACATCCATGTGAAAAAGATCCCATTCCTTAGCAGCAGCAACACTGATGATAGTCCTGACTGAGACCATCTTTGCAACTGGAGAAAAAGTTTCATAGTAGTCTAGACCTTCTCTTTGTGTGTAACCTTTAGCCACCAATCTAGCTTTACACGTGTCAACTTCACCATTAGCTCTATGCTTAATTTTATAAACCCATTTGGCACCTATAGTCTTCTGACCAACAGGTAGGGCAGTCAGCTCCCAAGTATGATTTGCCTCTAAAGCATCTATCTCTTGTTGCATAGCATGTACCCAGTATGGATCTTGAGAAGCTATATTTAATGACGTAGGTTCAGTAGAAGTAGAGAAATTGGCCAAGTATGCTTGATAAACAGGAGACAAATGGTCATAGGATACAAACTGGAAATTGGATAGGAGCATTTGCCTTTGGGCTTAACAATAGAGACATAGTCACTGAGCCAAATAGGAGGTTTGGTTGTTCTAACTGATCTAGGGAGATGAGGCTTAGGTGTAGGGATAGGTAAGGGAGTGGCCTACTCTTCTGCTAAAGCAAGACTAAATAACTCACCTAGTAAAAAGGTCTTATCATGCACAACGTCAGCTGCAACAATCTCATCTACCTCAGAGTCTATTCCCAAAACAACAACATTAGGTATAGGTGGACTGGACTATGAAGAGGCACCATCAACCAAAGAATTGTCAAAAACAATATGATTGGAAGCATGCACAGTGTGAAAAGAGTTAATATTGAACATGTCCATATCTGTAGAGGTATCCTTATGGAAAGGAAATTCAGATTCTTCAAAGCTGACATCCCTATTAACAAAGAAGGTTTTGTCAGTTAAATCATGCAACTTATAGCCCTTCTGAGTCTCAGAGTATCCAACTAGAACAATTATTCTTGCCCTTGCAGCAAACTTGTCATGTCTAGGTAGTTTGCTTGCATAACATAAGCAACCAAATACCCTTAAATGATCAAGGTTGACCTCTTTTCCATACAAGAGTGCATAAGGAGTCTGTCCTTTTAACACTTGTAAAGGCAACTTATTAGTCAAATAAACTGAAGTCCTGACAGAGTCACCCTAAAAATTGATAGGCACTCCACTCTGGAATTTCATGGATCTAGCCACTTCCAAGATATGCCTATGCTTTCTTTCTACTGTGCCATTCTGTTGTGGGGAGTATGGGGAGCTACTTTGGTGGGCAATGCCATCTGAAGCCAACAATTACTCACAATGTGAATTAAAGAATTCCGTGCCATTATCAGACCTCAAGATTTTTACATATGCATCAAATTGAGTTTGGATTATTCACAAAAAAAATTTCAACACAGTTGTAACCTCACATTTAGATTGTATTAGGAAAACCCATGTATATCTACTGTAATCATCAACAATAGTGGCAAAATAATACTTCTTGTCATAGGTAGGCTTTTTGTAAGGCCCCCACAAGTCTACATGTAGCAGATCAAATCAAGCATCTGTCTTAGTATAACTAGTAGGAAAGCTTAACCTGTGATGTTTAGCTAGAGGACATATATGACATATGTCATGTATGGTAGGGCTGACACACTTATTTAGGGATGATATGTGTTCCATAATAGTGGTGGAAGGATGACCTAATCTTAGGGGCCAAAGAACTCCTTCAGTATCACACTTGAAACTTGCAGTATTTGTAGTTGGAGTGAGCTTCTCCTGTAAGAGATATAGACCATCTTTCTGTCTACCAATTCCCAAGACCTTGCCATTGTAAAGACCCTGAAATACACAAAAATCAGGGAAGAAAAGGACAACACATGATAATACCTTGGTTATCTTAGACACCGAGAGGAGATTGAATTTGAAATATGGAACATGGAAGACATTCTACAAGCTAGAAGTCCCAAAAATAGATGTATTTCCAGTACTTGTGATCTGTGATCTTCCTCCAATTGGCACTTGAACCTTATCACTAAGATAAATCTCAAGGGTCCTAATATCAGACAATAAATCTCTACACGGTGTAATATGGTGAGATGATCCAGAGTTAATAATCCACTCAGAATGAAAGACATTGGATAACAATGAGTGTATACCTGCCATGTTAGAAACACACTCATTTTTGGAGTGATCCTATTTGCCAAGTAGTTCCTGATATTGTTGTTCTATGAGGAAGTAACCTGATCCTTAACTTGGATGGTTGGAATTGGAGCTAGTGTGGGCTGTAGGCTTGAATTGTGCATGTTGTGTCTGTTGTGCTTGTTGTGAGGATCTCCTCCTGCTCTTGAAGTCCTGAGGATATCCAATAATTCTATAACAATCATCTTTCAAATGACCTTTGTAACCACAATGGATGCAAGGAATTCCTCCACCAGCAGTTCCAGACGATCCTCCATAATTCCCTCCACTTGTGGTTCCAGTCGATCCTCCATAGTTCCCTAGCTTCTTTTGTTTATAACCAGAAGTTCTCCAAGACAACATTGTCAAGGGATCCTTGTGAGCATCAACTACTCCCAGTGATAGTTGGCTTTTCTCTTGAGTCATGATTGCATAGGCTTCATTAATTGTCACATTAGCATTTCTAGAGAGAATACTGCTTCTCAGGCTGCGATAGCTCTCATTTAATCCCATAAGGACTTATAATAATCATTGACATTTGAGGTGTTTGACATAGAGAGTAGACTCTTCACAACGACAGGAAGGCATGGAAATCATGATATCAAGTTTATTCCACAAATCCTTCATTTTGGAGAAATAACAAGTCACATAATTAGTCCCCTGCTTTAAATTGACAATTTCAGACCAGAGATAGTATATCCTAGTTAAATTCGATTGATCGAATCGTTCCTTGAATTCTTCCCAGACCTTTCTAGCAGTCGAAGCATAAACAATGCTAGGAACTAGTGCAACTAAAATAGTGCTACCAATCCAGGATAGTACAATAGCGTTACACTTTTCCCATAATTCCTCTAATTTTCCTATATACTTGCTCTTAAGACAAGTGTACCATCCACAAACCCTAGCTTACGCTTTGCCTTGGAGAGCTAGTTTCATCGATCGACTCCACAAGAGTAATTCTCTGGACCTGTGAGCTTAATCGGAATTATTACTAGACCTGGAGAATCTGAAGATTGAAGATAAAGCGGATGATGATGATCGAGTGTTGATATTGCTGGAGCCACCATGGATGCATCAACTTGATCCTCTGGCATTTTATCTCCTATTGAGAAATTGCGATGAACTCAAACTCAATATGCAACTGAAGGTGACATAGCCGCTCTGATACCATGTGAATTTTATGTTTAGCACTCTACACATACATCCACCATTGATGTGGATCACTGAATATACAGAGAGAGTATAGATGAAGGAGAAAGGGAAAACTGTTTTTATTGAATCTGAAAGTGAACATTACAATCACATGTGCTCTGTAGTTATAGGCACACTAGTTAGCTACTAGTGGATGCTAGCTGGAAGTCCTTGTAACAAACATTCAAAATGACTAACTAACAACTTCTTCTAACTTGCTCACTATAACAGAAATGTGAATATGGTCACTTCAATACTTATCTCTCTATCCCTCACGAGTCCTTATTTTGAATTGTGATAAAGTTAATATTAGAGATTAATTTATGTCTGCAACTAATAAAACACACGTTAATAAAAGAATCTCAATTTAGTAATATTATATCTTCAAACCGCCAAACAAATGAAACTTTAGGTATGGGTTAATTTTTTTAATGTGGCTGACTACATGTTGCATTATTAGTAAAGCTATAATAGGTTTTCTTATCTAATTAACCACTTAAATTTTCTATTATTTATGCGAAACGTGTTAGTGAAATTAAATTACTTGTTACTACTTATTAGAAGAGGCTACAAGCAAACAGGATTTCACTAACATGTTTGTTCGTATGTTGAGGATAGTTTGGTAATTTTTATTTTTTCTCCATTATGATTTTTATCTTATTGCTTTATATAAGTAGAGAATGATTTAAAAGTATTATAAATTACAATAATTAATAATTAAAATATATTAAAAATTTAGTTAACTTTCGAAATTCTATTTATACCATATAATTTGGGATAAAGAGAGTAATATTATAATGTAAAAATTATATAATGTATTATAAATCACAATAATTAATAACTTAAAATATATAAAAAAAAACATATTAAAAATCTTATCGGTTCTCCAATTTATTTGTACCACATAAACTGACACAAAAAAAGTAACATATATTCTGTAAAAACTTGAAAAACGAACTATTAATCACACTCATAATTAATTTAAAAAGCATACAAATTTTTTTAGTTCAATCCAAATTTCATTTATATCAAATAAATTAAAACAAAAAAATAACATATTTTAAATCCATGCTGACACAAGCACTACATCTAATGTTTACGTAATCAATAATTAACCAACCCCTTACAAGATTTATTCTTGGTCTACATTTCACGCCTTCAATGTTACCATGACCAAAATAAATAAAATAAAATACATTACTCACTCTATCCAACAATACTGGTTCACTATCAATTTTGTACACCTCTTAAGAAATTATAAATAGAAGACTAATTTTATTATATCACCCTTTGAATATAATAAATATTATGTCTTAAAAAATATAATAGGAGAATGACTATAATTAATGATATGAGTAAATTAAGAATTACATGTACAATTATCTATTAATTTTATAAAATGGACAAGTATTATTAAAATCTCAAAATAGTATAATGGACAAGTATTACTAGACGGGGAGTATTGGACTAACAACATTTACTTGACAGCATCTAAAAAAAAAAAAACCTTTTTGTACTCTTTCTTACTCTAATTTTTTTAAAAATAATAATTATTAAAAAAAAGAAAGTGAAGTCCAGATGGCATAAACTGCGTAGCAAATAGATGAGAACATCTGTCACTAAGCCCCCAGATGGTTTTCCTTTGTACACTATATATAGTTTGTAACGCCTTCTACCTTTGTTCTCATGCATTACAACAACAACAACAAAAAAAAAAAAAAAAATTGTTTTTGATCCTCTCAAATATGGTGGTTTCATCTCAACCAATTCTTCAGAATTCTTCAAACTTATATAGAACATGCAAATCTACCTCTGATCTCCATTTCAGTGATAATAATAATAGTGTAATTCCAGTGATTGACATGTTAGATTCTAAAGCTAAATTCCTTATTACTAAAGCATGTCAAGAATTCGGACTCTTTAAGATCGTCAATCATGGTGTTCCTGATGACACGATGATTAAATTGGAAAGTGATGCAGTGAAGTTCTTTGATTTACCACAGTGTGACAAGGACAAAGCTGGTCCTGCTAGTCCTTATGGTTATGGTAACAAGAGAATTGGCTCAAATAGCGATGTCGGTTGGGTTGAATATCTTCTGTTGGCTGTAAACGATGGACTCATTTCTGAGAAATTCGTCAACATTCCTGAAAGTCCTCAGCTTTTCTGGTAATTTCTATGAATTTCTGAATTAATGTGATGTCCCTCTATTTCAATTTTTGTCCCCGTGTTGGAATTATAGATTCCGTCCGATATTTCAATGATCGAAATTTATTTATATAGGAGTACTTTTTTACTATAATTTTAGACTCACCTGTTTTACAAAGAATGACCTAGTTTGACTTAGCATGTAGTTTAAGAAAATAAAGAAGATTTTTGAATCTTATGGTCCTAAATTAAAGTTATGTCAAATGTACAAAATTGCCGGCCTTAAACATGTCACGTGAAAAACTGGAATTAAAATGTTAAAAAAAAGAAAGAGGTCATTCTTTTTTAAACAAACCAAAAAGGAAAGGAGGTCATTCTTTTTAAAACGGAGGAAGTAGTAATTTTTAGATGGTTTCTAAATATATAAATGGTATTTCAAATTTCAATTGTGCTACCTTTCAGTATTTTTAAGAACGTGTCTAACTATTTTATCTCTCTTACATAAATAAATATTTGCTATTTTTTTTTTTTTTTGTCACCGACTACACTTTTTCAGTAAATATTGTGAATATTTTCTGTTGGATTAACTAATTGTTATAAAGTCATATGTATACACATGTGATTTAAATTTTTATACTTTATGTGAATTTGAAAAAAAATTAATTCGTTTTTTTTTTTTTTTACCTTGATGAGTAGTCGTTATCGAGTTGAAGGGTTCGAAATTAATAGGTTTTAGTAGTTAAATTAATATGGGTGAGCTATTTAAAAACTTGTCTAGCATTATTTCAAGATAAAGATTTTCACTCACAAAATATGATATTTTTCAAGTAAAACTCGTGTTAAAACACAATTTAACTTCCAAATATTTTTATTTTCAATTTCACCCAAATTATACTACTACTATTTTTTTTCTTTCAATTTCAACTAATTAAATACCCTACATACTTGTACCACCTTTTTCGATTCTACAAGCAAACCATTATATTAAGAAAAAAGAGGCAATTTCATTGTTTTTTTTCTTTGTCTATATACTTAATTTTTTTTTTTTTTAATCTAAGAAGGATCAATAGTGTTCTCACTTATTTTTTTAATGTCTTTGTGTTTATATTGTGCAGGTATGCTCTAAACGAATATGTGGCAGCAGTTAGAAATATAGCATGTGTTGTGCTAGAAAAGATAGCAGATGGATTGAAGATTGAGCCAAAAAATGTGCTGAGTAGGATGCTAAAAGATGAAAAGAGTGACTCTTGTTTTAGGCTAAACCATTATCCACCATGCACAGAAATTGAAGCATATTTGAAAGGTGGTAGAAATTTTATTGGTTTTGGTGAGCATACAGATCCACAAGTTATATCTGTTATAAGGTCTAATAACACAACTGGACTTCAAATATCACTTAAAGATGGTACATGGGTCTCAGTTCCACCTGATGAGCACTCATTTTTCATCATTGTTGGAGATTCTCTGCAGGTAATAATTACTACTAGTAACAACATTTTTCATGTGATTTTTTTTGGATTTGTACACATGAAAAGTTTCCACTTTTGTCTAGAGTTGAACTCTAGAAAATATGTTTGAACATACAATTTTGAAATTTAATATTCCGAATTTTCGCAAATTTGAATAATAACAAAAAAGTATTTTTTACTTTTATTCATGGTAAAACACTTCAATATCATTTTTTTTCACTTTTGAAAATAAAAAATACGTGAGTGTTTGACCGTGTTTCATTGTGAAATTTTTAAAATAAAATAAAATGTGTTTCTCCAGTTTTCAAATGTTATGATGAAACATAATCAAATGTCCACTTTTAAAAACTATTGATTGTGCGTGCAAATAGGAATAATATATAGGTATATAACTTAAATGGTACAGAATAAACTAAATGATCCTTATTAATTAGGGGTTATTTTTCTCAAATTGGAATTTTGTGGTTAATTAATTTTAATTTGTTTGTGTATGTTTTTATGGCAGGTACTGACTAATGGAAGGTTTAAGAGTGTAAAACATAGAGTCCTGGCAAACAGTGTAAAGTCAAGATTGTCAATGATTTATTTTGGTGGGCCTCCTTTGAATGAAAAGATACTGCCTTTATCATCTTTAATGGAAGAAGGGGAAGAAAGTTTTTACAAGGAATTTACATGGCATGAATACAAGAAATCTTCCTACATGACAAAGTTGAGTGCTGATAGGCTAGGACTCTTTGAAAAGAATATAATAGTACCATATGCTAAAAATTGCCAAATTTAGGAAAAATCATACTGTAGGATTTTGTCATCCAATAGACAAGTTTGGAAAGATTTTGGTTTTGGTTGGAAGTCCAAGATTGTAAAAACCAAGATTTTTCTTGTTTTCTTTTGTTTCATCGTCTTGTGTTTTTAATTTAAAGAACTATGATTGTACAATAAAATGCCATGTAATTGTCATCGTGTCTCTTCTTTGTATACTTTTAGCAAAAGTTTGTGACATTTTTTTGATTTTTTTCTTTTTGTGTGGATAATGTAGAGATTTTTTTTATTATTATTTACATCATGTCAAAATGATATAAGTCTCTTCTTTCGGTCTCAATTTTGATAGATTAACTTCTTTGTTTGTGCAAGTTATATATAGTCTAAGGACCATCTTATTATGTTGCATTTTGTAATCTTTAGCTTTAGTTTGTGTTTTGTTTGAATAGCTAGGACTCGATGTTGATTTTTAATTTAATGTTAGCTTTAGATTTGTAGCGGTTGCAAACAAATATTTATCGATTCAACTGAAAATTTTGGGGCTGCAAATAAATACTTATGATAATTGTCACGTTAATGAAGGTTTATTGGAGAATGGGGTGGAGACAATCAATAAATAATGCTATTAATGAGACTTTTGTTATTTTCACTACAAAAAGTTATTTTTCTTACTTTTAAGAATTTTTTTTTTTTAAAATAAGTATTTTCTAAAAACTTAATCAGTTAAATATAAAAAATAATAATTTATCTCTAAGAAAATATTCCATTGATACCAAACACATTAGAATCATCATACTTGGATGTTTTCAGGAGGTTGTTAGTTGTCTTAGTATAGTTTCCTATAAACTCAATATTTCCTAGATAAAAATGGTGTTTTTACTACATTCAAATCTTCTTCCTAGATAAAATTGGTAATCTTAAATGCGAATATAGAAAAAAATACAAACAAAAGAAAAGAAGAGAGAAACACTGTAACTCGTTGAGATTATGTTGTAAAAGCATACAAATTAAATATCCATTCTTATAATTTCTTTAGCTAAGTCAAAATTGAAATGGTGAAGGGTGTCGTTGATATTCAACTACATTATCACATAACCTCTTATACATAATTATCTAGTTCACCTTGTTATAGGGATGTTTTAAAACCCATTACGTATTTGAATATGTAGAAAAATAGTTGGTACAAAGCGTATTGAAAACTGAAAATAATGGATAAATTCTCTTATGTAAATTAGACGAATTCACTAAAATGATCATTAACGTAGTCATAATGTCCAATTTATAGTCTCCAATTAATTTCTACACTCGTAAAGAGAAAAAAAATAAGTAAAGACAAATGTACTATCATATTGATCTTCCATCTCTATAATGAAAATTCATTTAACATGTAAGTATTTGTGAAAATAAAGTAACTTTCTTTAACGAAAATATGTAACTCACTGAATTAACTATTGATAAAAATATGTTGTCATAAGAGCGAGATGTTGAAGTTATGAAAGTATCTTCGATATATTTTATCTATTGAGTGCAAAAGAATATCTTTTCAATGAATATAGAGTTTACTCTTATAATTTCTCATAAATATAAGATATGAAAGAGTTTTGGGTCTGTCAACAAAGTAAGGATACTTGATTTTCTTTAAGCTTCAAGCACAACTCACAAGACTTTCTCAATAATTTTTCTCATTTTAGAGAAATTTATTTTCTTAAACAGGTATTTTTTAAAAAAAAATATTAATCAATCAAATATAGAAAAATCTAAAAAATTAATTTTTAAAGAAAATATTTCCGTTGATACCAAACACATCATCATCATACCTGGATGTCGTCAGGAGGTTGTCACTTGTCTAGCTATCTATATAGTATAGTTTCCTATAAGTACAATATTGTAACATATTATAATTTGACAATGATATACTGAGCTCCCCAGAATTAAAGGTCTCAAACTAGATTTATTTTTACTCAAAGGTTTCCGACCAGATAAAATTGATGTTTTTTTTACTATATTCAAATTTGTTCCTAGATAAAAATGGAAATCTTAAATGTGAACAAAAAAAAAAAATACAAACAAAAGAAACGAAGAGAAAATCACTAAAATTGACATTATATTGTAAAAGCATAAAAATTAAATACCCATTCTTATTATTTCTTTTTCTAAATTCTCCTCTTATGTATGAGTGTGTAAGACTCTATTTAAGTCATTCACAATTCATTAAAATTGCAGAATATGCAATACTCTTAGTAAAATGAAACCTCCTTATTTTTGTGTTTATTAAATTAAATATACATAAAGAAAGAGAGAACATTATCTAGCTCAACCAAGTTATTTTCCGGTATAGCTCTAAATTTCAAATTACTATGCCAAAATCAAAATGGTCAAGGGTGTCTTTGATATTCAACTACATTTAATGACCCGGAAGGTCAGTTTGGAAATTTTAGTAAAATTATCATTTTAACCCTACTAATAGTTGTCCTGATGAGTCATATTTGATGAGTTTGTGAAGTTAGGTTTAAAAGAACCCACATATGATCCATAATTTTCGACTAGGAACACATGATGAAGCTTATGAACTACGAAGGATGAATTTATGAAGATATGCATGTTTTTATTAAGTTGATGTAAATAATTTGAGAATGCTTTGAGAGTAAAGTATAAATGTTGTTATTGTGAAGGGTTTTCTCACATACTAATAAGATCATGATTGTGAAAGGTTTTCTCACAAAAGGTTTCATAAGGTTGAAAGGTTTTCTCACCTAAGTTGAATCAAGTTAAGTAGCTATTCTAAATGACTTTAGCTTGGATTACTTGCTTAATTATATATGTCTTTCCATGGATAATAAAATAAATACGATTAATGACCATTCAATAGGATTTTTGCTTAGCACCGAGAGGATATTGAGATGGAGGATCTCCCGTTAGTAGAGGTCGGGTCTCAAGTAGAAATCTCCTTGTCCTTAACTATGTTTTCCCGTAGGTTGTCTTAAGTGACATATCTAGTGGATCCACTTTAGCTCAGACTCATGATTCTTACCTTGGCAAGTAAGAACATCTCTTTTTGGTGTGACATAGACACTGGATTCTATGTTATAGCTCACATGGTCTATGTCGGATACATGGTAAACTTCCCACAATAATGAAGTAAGTTTACTTTCAAAGTATCTCACAAAGTGTTTTATAGATTTTAAGCTTGCATTGACCATGATTATGACTTATGTTTTCTAACCTTTTATATTATGACTTAGCTTGATCATTGCATGTCATGTAAAGTTCTTTTTAGCTTGATTTCATAACTCTTATGTATTGCTATCATACTTTATATTCCATATACTTATGAATACTTTTGCCTACATTCTTTCACTAATGTAGGGTCCAACGCTCCTACCTCTCACACTCATGGCTAGTTAATCTGCTTAGCACTTGAAGATTGATGAGTCCTCATGATTCGAGGGTCGAGAAACTTGTATAATGTAACATCCCGTCTTAGAAAGAGCTAGATTTAGAAAGAACTATTTTGGAAAGATCCCAATTGAAAAATTTGCAAGTTATGCTAAGTTATGAGTTTTGGGTCAACTTCAAATGACCATAACTTTTAGCACAATATGAGTTAGGTAGCCCATAAGATATCAAATGAAAGTTCTTGAAGTTCTCTTTCCAACGCCACCGAGTTTGAGAAGTTTCGAGTTTGGATGAGGGAGATATGCTCGTTTGAAGTCAGCTTATCCAATTAAGAAAAGTTACCCGAATTAATGAGGGGTATTTTGGTCTTTTCCGTAGCCCATCAGTTTAAAACGTTTTTAGTAAGTTTTTAGGGTTCTAAACTGATTTGGTTTAGTTTTCACAATCCTAATTACTCTTAGGATTTTAGAAGAGAGTTCAAGATGAGAAAAGAGGAGAAAAGAGGGAAGGTTCAAGGCGTTCGTCAAAATTCTTGAGTTTTGTTGTAGATTTTTGCCAAGGATTTGATCCGTAGGAGGTATGTGAGTTCTCATAGTGTTGGGTTCATTCACCAACACACCAATCATGTTATTTTTAATGCATTTTCGTTCTTGAGGTTGAAGGATTTGAGTTCTTGATGAGATTTCCTGAATTTTCATTCTTAATATTGATTGTTAGGGTTTTGATGAATTCCTGAGATGAGTTATTAGTAAATTGAGGGTTGTTTGAGTAGATTATTATGTACTTATGTTGGTATTCGAATCTAAATAAATTGGGAAGAAACCATTCGATTCTAGGTGAATTAGGGTCAGAAAACGAGAAAGAAAATTCATCGGGAAGTTTTGGGAAAAGGCTTGCACACCGCGCCAGCAATGCACCATAAATAAGTTTATGTAGTTTAGGGGCTGGCCCCCCGCAACACTCAATGCGCCATGGTCACCTGCCCCCATCTTTTTTTCATCGTTATGCCCGTCTGAGTTCTTTTAAAGGATACCTTCACTCCTTTCTTATTCTAACTAATCTAAACTACATCTAAACATCGAGAGATCAGTCATAACGTGAATCATAACCTTGAATTCATAATTTAAATTCAAGGTAGAGTTAAGAGTTATGTCTTGAGAGTTCATCCGAGTCATTTTGAGAAGTCTTTTACAATCTTTTAAAACTTATTTTAAGACTTGAGTACTTGAGTACTTGAGTATGAGGATGAGTAAAGTTGAGTTTCATTTTTCAAAATGAATATTTGAGAACTAAGTATTCCCAAGAGTAAATGTTTTTACATTTAAAATGAGGAGAAAACTTTGATTTCCAAGTGAGTTATGAGGAGTTTTGAGTACTATCTCTTTTCAGAAAAATATTTTGAGTAATAATCTCAAAGTTGAGGAAGAGGAAATGTTTTTAAATATATGAGGTAAGTTATAATTTGGGAGTAGTATTGAGCACCGATATAAAGATGAGTTCAGATAACTCAAAGTCCTCATAAACCATATTGCCAACATTGGTAGAAAGGGTCATTCTTTTTAGATGGTTCCTTATTGATTTTCAAGCATATCTTAGTAGATCCACTTATTTGAGGATTTCTATACCCCGGGAAGGTATAAGACAATTTGAGCAGCATTGGCAAGACGTTGTATCATCGTATAACTTATAGTGATGGTTGTCGGTTAAAGAATCTCCCAAATAGAGTTATTATGTATCTTACATACAAATTGAGTTACTATTATATTTTTAAATACATTGAGTTGTTATCTACTGTTTTTAAAGGTTTCTTTATAATGCATTTTTACTACAACTTTATATTGAACTAAGTTGAGTAAGTTTGAGTATCGTTGAGTTGAGGTTGAGTTGAGGTAAGTATGTTTCATTCCTTCCAGTTCAAGCTTATGTTATGTTTTAGATTTCCCCTTGCATGCTCGTACATTCAATGTACTGATGCCATTTGGCGTACATCATTTTATGATGCAAATATAGGAGATTAAGGCCATCAACATGCGATTCATTGATACCATTCGCAGTTACAGAGTTTTTTTGTGAGCCTCTTTGCTTTCGGAGAATCCCTTAGTTATTTCTACTATGTCAGTTTTGTTAGAATGATCAAGGGTCTTGTCCCGACACCCCTCATAGTATTAGAGACTTCATAGATAGATAGATAGTAGTAGTTCATAAGTCTTTTCAATTTTCAGTTGTTAATGTTTAAGACTTGAGTTGTCTCTTTGTACGGTAAATGTTTTATTTCTAAAATATTCTAATTTTTTATTTGAGACATTGAGTAAAGTTGTGCTTTTGAGTTAATCTTATTTATGAGTAAGCCTTCCGCTAAGAGTTGAGTCTGACCAATGATTTGCTTGGGGCCAACAATGGTTCTCAAGTGCGAGTCGCGTCCAGGGTTTAGGCTCAGAACGTGACAAACTTAGTATCAGAGAACTGATTTCAAGAGTCCAAGGGTGTCTATGAAGCCGTTTTTGTAGAGTCTTAGTTATCAGTGTGAAACACACCACATCTATAATTAGGAGGCTGCAACATTTAGGAACTATCTCACTTTTTTCATACTCTTTTCATGAGATAGAGTTTTAACTCTATAAAGTTTTTTTCTAATTCATGCTTGCATGTATCTTTCAGATCATGCCTCAGCAAAGAGCTGTTCGAGGTCGTCATGCTAGGAGGAATGTTGATCCATAGGAGGAATGTTGATACCTTGATGCACCAGAAGTGCAACCCCAATAAGAGGTCACTAGTGCTGAGTTTCGAGAAGCTATCTGGATGTTGATTCAAGTTGTGACCAACCAAGCTAGGCAACAAAGAAGGCTTCGTCAGGATGTGGCTGATATGTCTAGGATTTGTGAGTTCTTAAGGATGAATCCTCTTGACATCACCGGTTCCAGTGTCACTGAGGATCCATAGAACTTTGTGGAAGAGTTGCAGAAGGTATTTGAAGTGATGCATGTTGCAGATGTTGAACGTGTGGAACTAGCTGCATACCAATTGAATAGTGTTGCTAGAGTGTGGTACGACTAATGAAAGAAGAGTAGACCTGAGGGTGCACCAATTGCAAGCTGGGTTGTGTTCGAGGAGGCCTTCTTGGGGTGTTTCTTTCCTCGTGAACTAAGAGAGGAAAAGGTAAGAGAATTCCTCACTGTTAAGCAGGAATCCATGAGTGTGCATGAGTAAAGCCTCTAACTCACTCAACTATCCTGGTATGCTCTGGAGGTGGTTGTTGATATGAAGAGTAGGATGAGTTTGTTTGTGTCTGGGTTGTCTCGTTTGTCGAGCAAAGAGGATAAGGCTGCGATGTTGATCGGGGACATGGACATAGCAAGGCTGATGATCCATGTGCAACAGGTTGAGGAAGATAAGGTGAGAGATAGAGAAGAGTTTCAATACAAGTAAGCTAAGACATCACGTAATGAGTCTGGGCAACAGAAGAGTAATGCAAACCGGTCATCTTTTCAGAAAAAGTAAAATGGAGATGCTCCATCATCTGTTATTGCACCTGCACCAAGGAACAGAGGTGAGTTCAAGAATATGAGTTCATAGAATTTCAGAACTAGACCTACACAATATCAAGGTAGTGTGGCACAAAGAGGTACTGAGACTCTTGCATGTGCTAAGTGTGGTAGGAACCACCCATGAATGTGTCGTGATGGCTCCAAATGTTGCTTCATGTGTGGTCAAAATGGTCACTTCATGAAAGAGTGTCCTAAGAATAGGCAGGGTGGTGGTAATGGGGGCAATAAAGCCCAATCTTCTTCAACAGATCCACCAATAGAGTTGTACCTAGAGGAGTGATGAGTTTGAGATTTGGACTCATTTAGGGCTTTGTTTTGATAGTTTTAGTGTCCTCAAATGCCTAATTTGTGCTACAAATTGATGTTAAAGCCTTGATTTTTAGGTATGTGAGCTAAGGAGCAAGGTAAGGACACTAACAGGCAAAAAGGAGTAAAACAAGCTCAAGATGTGGAGAAAGGAGATCCTGGTGAAAAGGTTGGCATCACGATACTTCTAAATGAAAAGGGGGAACTTGTTTCTATGAGACCTGTAACCAGATGGAGAGTATGCATGGACTACCGGAAGTTATATTGTTGGACTGGAAAAGATCACTTTGCCATGCCTTTCATGGATTAAATGCTCGATCGGCTTTTGGAGCAGGCATGGTATTATTTCGTGGATGGTTATTTTAGGTATAATCAAATCTCTATTGCATCGGAAGATCAAGGGAAAACCACTTTCACTTGTCCCTAAGGAACTTTTGCTTTCGAAAGGATTCCTTTCAGGTTGTGTAATGCCCCGACAATGTTTCAATGTTGCATGTTATCTATTTTCATTGATATGGTAGAAGATTCAATGGAAGTCTTTATGGATGACTTCTCAGTTATGGGCGATACTTTTGAAGCATGCTTAGCATACCTTGGACAGGCCCTTCAAAGATGTGTGGAAACCAATTTAGTCCTAAATTGGGAGAAATGTCACTTGATGGTTAGGGAAGGTATAGTTTTGGGTCACAGAGTGTCACAAAAAGGGTTGGAGGTTGACAAGGCAAAAATTGAGGTAATTGAGAAGCTACCGCCACCTCTCTCGGTAAAAGGTTCGTAGTTTCTTGGAGCATGCCAATTTCTACTGGAGGTTCATCAAAGACTTTTAAAAAATTGCACACCCATTGTGCAAGCTTTTGGAGAAGGAGGTGAAATTTAGCTTCGATGATGAATGTATAGCAGCCTTTAAGTGCTTGACAGAGAAGTTGATCTCCACCTTGGTAATTATTAGCCCTGATTGGTCGGCACCTTTTGAAGTAATGTGTGATGCACGTGTTACGAAATTAGGTGTTGTGTTAGGGCAAAAACGCAACAAGCTATTCCATACAATTTACTACGCAAGCAAAGCCTTCAATGGTGCTCAACATAACTACATGGTTATTGAGCAAGAATTACCTGCGGTAGTATATGCATTTGAAAAATTTCAGGCATACTTGCTAGGCACCAAAGTGGTGATGCACACTGATCATGCAGCTCTGCGTTACTTAATGGCAAAGAAAGATGTCAAACCAAGGTTGATAAGATAGGTGTTGTTGTTGCAAGAATTCCACTTTGAAGTCAAGGATAGAAGAGGTTATGAAAATCAGGTGGCTGATCATCTATCTAGGTTAGAGAGAAAGGAGAAAGAAGAGGTGGAGTTTGACATCACTGACTCCTTTCCCGATGACCAGGTATTCATCGTCACTTTAAAGCAAACTCCTTGGCATGATGGTTTTGCTAACCATGTAGTGTATAGACTAATGCTGAAGGACTTAAACTTCTATCAACAAAAACGGTTCTTGTTCGATGTCAAGAGATACTTTTGGGATGAGCCATATTTATTTAGAGAATATGCTGACCATATTATTAGGGGATGTGTGCCTAAAGAGAAAGTCAATGACATTCTCAATGCTTTTCATGCATCACAAGTTGGCGGTCATCGTAGTGGTGTGAGAACAACCGCTAAAGTACTTCAAAGTGGTTACTATTGGCCAACCCTTTCCGAAGATGCCCATGGATTTGTCAAGAGATGTATACAATGCCAAAAGTAAGGTGAGGTGTCTAGACGTCATGAATTGCCTCTTAATCCTATTCTAGAAGTTGAACTATTCGATGCTTGGGGAATAGACTTCATGGGCCCATTTGTGATTTCGTTTGGAAATAAGTATATTTTGGTGGCCGTGGACTATTTTTCTAAATTGGTGAAAGCTGTTGCATTACCAAATAACAAAGGGAAGAGTGTGCTTCAATTCTTGAAGAGCTACATCTTTGCAAGATTCGGCACCCCACGTGCTATTATTAGTATAGAGGGTCATATTTTTGCAACTGGTTGTTTGCATCCTTACTAAGTATATACGAAGTAAAACATAAAGTGGAAACGCCATATCACCCTTAAAAAGTGCCCAGGTTGAAGTCTCTAATCGGGAAATTAAGAGTATCTTTGCCAAAATAGTGAATGTACATAGGAAAGATTTGTCCCGAAAACTCGATGATACCTTATGGGCATATCACACTGCTTACAAAAAGCCTATTGGTATATCTCCTTATCAATTGGTTCTTGGGAAATCTTCCCACCCACTAGTTGAACATGAACACAAAGCACTATGGGCATTAAAATCATTAAATCTGAACTGGGTGAATGCTTCGAAAGGGAGATTAGATCAACTAAATGAGATGGAAGAATTCCCACTATGGGCTTATGAAAGCTCAGCTCTCTACAAGGAGAAAATGAAGAAATGGCATGACTCTAAGATCCTTAGGAGAGAATTTCGAGTCACAGACTTTGTGTTGATTTACAATTCTCAACTGAGTCTCTTTTCGGGCAAGCTCAAGTTGAAATGGTCAGGCCCATTTAAAGTGACACGAGTGTTCACGAATAGGGCTATTGAAGTTGAAAGTAAAAAGGGTCCAACCTTCAAGGTGAATGGGCACCGTTTGAAGCTTTACTTTGGAGAGTGTCGTGAGAATTTAGGTATTGAAATGGTGTATTTGGAAGATGCTTGAGAGCATTTCCATGTCGTGCCATGACGTTAAATAAGGCTCTTCTTGGGAGGAAACCCAAGCTTTAGTTGTTTTTGAATAATGGATGTTGATTTTGCAGGTTGAAAAGTGATAATATCAGAAAGTGGAAATTAGGCAAGCTAACAGTCCAGTCGGTGACTCACTGACGAGGTTAGCGAGCCTGACTTGGACTACTGTTAAAACCACCTAGCTTGATGGGTTAAGTTCTGTAAAACTCAGCGAGCTAAAAGCTCAGTCGGCGACACGCCGAATAGGTTGGCGAGCCCCACTTTGTCCGTTGTTCTGTAAAACTTGGCGACTCAACATATAACTCAGTGATGCACCGAGGTGATTCGGTGAGCCCAACTTTGACCGCCTTTTGGCCTCAGTTATAGAGTTAGGGTTCTGGATATTTTTATGAGCAACACACGGTTACGCAGTTCACCGAATCCATTGGCGAAATTTGCCGAATGGACACCTAGTGAAGAATTTTCCAAACCTTTATCTTTTCATTCCATACCATTACATGTCCATTGTTATTTTTATGCTCGTTTATTCCTCTTACATTAAGGACAATGTTGGATATTTTTGGTGGGGTGGAACCTTGTTGGGAATACCACTGTTAAATGCATTTGAGTGTCGATTAGGGTCAATACCGATGACTTGAATAGTGCTCTTAATTGAACAAAATGATAGTGTGGCTACGATGAGACTAACTATGTTACATAGTCAATATGTGAACTTGTAGCAGCTTATTGTGACTAGACGGTTGTCAAATAAGTCTCTTGTAATGAACATTGCACTCTAGCTAGAAAGTGTGGAGTCTTGTTTGATATTGGTACCAATGCCTTGTGTGGTGAGGTCATCTTGAACGTTGTATTTGATGACACCTAGAACTTTCCCCGTTAGTCTAATTGATTGAGTGAAGCGAACAATTGAAATGATCTTAGGCAAGAATTTTGAAAAGTGAACCAATTTGACAATATACCTCTTTTGTGGCCACTCTTGTTAAAAGTGTGAACTTGTTTTGGAACCCATTGAGCCTATCCTTTTATTGGAAGAAAGTTGAGCTACTTTGACCTCTTTAACCATTCACCCAAAATCTTCATGAAGTTTTGATTTTTTTGAATAGCCAACTTAGGAAAAATGCCTAAGTTGGGGGTGTGGTGAAAATGAAGTAAAGTCAAGAAGTGTGAATAACTCCCCCTTTGATGGATTGTATTAAAAAAGATGGAACCCCTCCATATAAAAAAGAAAAAAAAAGAAAGAGAAAGAAAAGAAAAAGAAAAGAAGAAATAAAAGAAAAACACTGAAAAAGAGCAAGAATTGTGAAATAAAGTGAGTGAACATAGTAAAAAAATGGGGTATCCGATGATTCATATCTAGTTGAAAAATGGGGTAGAGTTTGAGCATGTTTGAATGTGAAGGAGAAGGAGAAGGAGAAAGAGTGATTTTTAGGCCATACTTCATGGAGATAGAATCCACTAGGCCTAAATGACTATACCTTTGCACTCAACCCCATTACAAGCCGTAAAAAGACCTTTGTGATCTTTAGTGAGCTGAAACGAATGTTGGTTGGAAAGTAAGGGCAATCCTATGGGTGGAGTCATGCATGTGTTCATCTTTTTGAGTGTAGAGTTGTATGTGATTCCGAAACTTTAAATTATTGAAGAATTTTGTGTGAATGTGGAATCATCTTTGTTGTGAGGGCATTTGAGTACCTTTGTTGAGCTTTAACTTGCATTTGAAGCAAATTTGCGAACTTGAGTATCCTTGATAATGGTGAGTCACAATTTGAATCTTTGAGAGCATAATTGAGCATTGTATGGGTAGTTTGAAACCCTTTGTATGCATTCATGTTGAGTCTTATGCAACACTATTTGAGGCATCCTTATTGAACTGCTGATCTTGAGTTTTACTTGAGGATAAGCAAAAGTTTAAGCTAGGGGTGATGATGAGTCCAAGATTTGGACTCATTCAGGGCTTTTTTTTTTGATAGTTTTAGTGTCTTCGAATGCTTAATTTGTGCTATAAACTGATGTTAAAGCCTTGATTTTCAAGTATGTGAGCTAAGGAGGAAGGTAAGGACACTAGCAGGCAAAAAGGAGCAAAACAAGCTGAAGATGTGGAGCAAGGCGATCTTAGTGATCGCCAAGACCACACAGTGAACTGCTGAGTGGATCTTCAACTCGCCTAAAGTTCCAGTATGCCAGCCTTGAGGAAGAACCAACTTGGCGAAATGAGTGAGCATTGGGTGAATCGCTGAATGACTCCATAATTGCAACCTTGATCACCTAAAGTTACAGGACTCTCAAAAGATATGTGACCGAATTAGCGATCCAAAGGAGCAACGGGCGAATCGCCAAATCCTTCGGCGTTCCTGACTTAGCTGAATACTCGAAAGAGAAAAGCGATGGATAGAGGAGATCGGCGAATGCTGATCAGTCGGTGAAGCCCGACTTTCACCGTCAATTTCCCTAAAAAGCCAACTCATGAATCAGTATAAATTGATCTTTTGAGGAGAGAGAAGGCATTAAGAAAAATATTGATAACTTTTTACCCAAAACTAAAAAGCATTGTTCTTGTAGAATTTTGAAGCTTTTAACTACTTTGCATATATGTTTGGATTTGGGTTTTTGAATTCCACCATTTTTGGAATATTGTAAAGGGTTGGAGACTATTACCCAGCTGATGGCTAATCTAGTTGGTAATTATTCTTACTTTTTTATGGTGTGTAAAAGAAACCTCAATTCTTGAGGTGTGATTATGCCTGTGATTATGGGTTGAATTAGCTTATGGGTGTTGTTAATTATTGATTTAAATGCTTAGTTGAAGTGGGTTTAATCATTAGCTGTGTTTTAATCTATGAATTGTAGTTATAAATGCAATTCTAATTTTGAGTTCTTAGCTTGCTTGAGAGTGAGGTTTTTGAACGAAAGCTTTTGATTAATGGTTTGTAGATATTAGGTTGATATGGGTTCAGCTCGAAAGCGAGAATCTTAAACCTAATCCTACCCATCTTGCTCGAGAGAGACGTTGTATTAAGGTTGTGGGCTGCTCTTATTTGCTAAGCTTGTTGATGTTCGAATGAAATCACTGGAAATATGATAGTTGTTCAAGAGAAAATTATTTACTCATAGTCTAGCCTACCCACTGATATTTAGTTATCGATTAGTAGTTTCAATTACCCATACAGTGAAATTTGCCTATAATAGATCACATCCCAAGAATTCCTCTCTATATTGTTATTTCCTCATGTTTTTTTTTTGTGTTGTAGTTGATAATTGCAAACCAAAATCCTTCCATCTGACATTCGTGTCATCCCTTTTGACTTGTTTACTTGTTATTTTTGGCAATTTCTATTCCTATAACTAATTAGATCAAGTTTGTACTTCATAGTTGAATTTGAACACGTTCCACTCCTTCTGGGTGCGACCCCAACTCATTGTTGGGTTTTATACTAGTTAACGACCGTTCGCAGCTAGAATCGGATGAGTTGTGCTTGAAACGTTAATCAAGGAGATACTTCAGGGATATGCGGAGGAGAAAACCATCTGTATGCTATCACTAGTCGCCAAGAACAAGAGAATTTGCTAGATTTTGTCACTGGTATGATCAAACTCTTTACTTTTGATGTATATGCTTTGCTAGATCCAGGAGCGAGTTTATCTTTTGTGACTCCTTATATTGCTATGAATTTTGATATTCTTCTTGAGCAACTTCTTGAGCCCTTCGGTGTTTGCATACCTGTTGGTGAGTCTATTCTAGTCGAGAGAGTTTATCGTGATTGTACCATTTCCGTCAACAACAAGGACACTATGGTTGTCTTGATCAACTTAGACATGGTAGATTTTGATGTTATTCTAGGTATGGACTGGGTTCATGCATGTTATGCCTCAGTTGATTGTAGAACTCCAGTAATTAAGTTCCAGTTTCGTAATGAGCCAATTATAGAGTGGAGGAGTAGTTCAGCATTGCCTAAGGGTCGTTTTATTTTGTACCTTAAGGCAAGAAAGTTAGTTTCCAACGGGTGCATCTATCACTTAGTATGAGTTAATTACTCTAGTGTTGAGACACCATCTATTCAATCAGTTCCAATTGTGAGTGAGTTTCCAAAGGTCTTCCCAGATGATCTTCCTGGAGTCCCTCTTGAGAGGTAAATAGACATCGGTATAGATATTCTTCCTGATACTTGACCTATTTCTATTCTGCCATATAGAATGGGTCCAACTGAGTTGAAAGAGTTAAATGAGCAGTTGAAAGATCTACTTGATAAAGGTTTTATTCGACCAAGTGTCTCACCCTGGGGAGCTCCAGTCCTATTTGTGAGGAAGAAAGATGGTTCACTTAGGATGTGTATTCATTCTGCCTATTGAACAAGGTTACTATCAAGAATAAGTACCCCTTTCCGAGAATTGATGATCCATTTGATCAGCTCCAGGGTGCTACTTGTTTTTCTAAGATATACCTCAGATCAGGCTATCATTAGTTGAGAGTAAGAGAAAGTGACATTCCTAAGACAACATTCATGACCCGTTATGGTCATTATGAGTTTCTAGTCATGTCGTTTGGTTTGACTAATACTCCTGCAATGTTCATGGATCTTATGAACATAGTGTTTAAGCCTTATCTTGATATGTTTTTTTTTATCATATTCACTGATGACATTCTAATTTAGTCGAGGAATGAGGAGGATCATGGTAGTCATCTCAGAGTAGTTCTCCATACTCTAAAGGATAGAGAGTTGTAGGCTAAATTCTGTAAGTGTGTGTTTTGTCTTGAGTTTGTGTCATTCTTAGGCCATATTGTTTCAGGTTAGGGGATATGAGTTGAAACTCAGAAAATTGAGGTAGGGCAGAACTGGCCTAGACCCATATCTCCGACTGATATTAGGAGTTTCTTGAGATTGGCTGGTTATTATAGGAGATTTGGTGAGGGGTTTTCATTTATATCATCCCCGTTGACTAAGTTGACTCAGAAAACAATGAAATTTCAATGGTCTAAAGCTTTTGAGAATGCTTTCAGGAATTGAAAACTAGGTTGACTATTGCCCCAGTGTTAACCTTACTTGAGGGCATGCAAGGTATTGTAATGTGTCCAGAGTTGGACTAGGTTATGTATTGATGCAGAATGGCAAGCTTATAACTTATGCCTTTAGACAACTTAAGGTTCATGAGAAGAATTATCCAACCCATGATCTAGAGGTGGTTGTTATTGTCATTACCGGAGCCTACACCCTTGACGTGGCTGGCACCCAAGAACCATTGTTGGTCCCCAATCAAACCTTCATCCTGCCTGACTAAAAGAGGAAGACTAACTTGAGCATACATAATCTTAAAAACTAAATAAAACTCATTGAACTTAATTACAAATCTTTAACTCAAATGAATAACTCTAAATAAAAATAATATATTCAACTCGCCATAAAATAGGCAACTTAAATAATTAAAACATTTAACAAAATAAATAAACAGACTTCTAAAACTCTACTGTCGATTTATGAAGCCTCTAACTGACAAAGATGGAAGTCGGGACAAGGCCCACTACATCCTAATAACTAATATAACTGAAAGTAAAAGTGGAACCCTCTGGAGGCTCACCATAGCTAACTCGAACTGCATATGGTATCAACGAAGCGTCAGTTGCTGATCCTAAATACCTTTATCTGTATCATAAAATGATGTAGGCCAAAAGTCTCAGTAGATGGTATGTACGAGCATGTAAGGGGAATTATAAAGCATAAACATAAGCTTGAACTTGATAAAAAGGAAAAATACTTACCTCTTCTCAACTCACTACACTAAACTCAACTCAAGAGTAAGATACTCAACTCAAAGATTAGATACTCAACTCAAAGATTAAATACTCAACTCAAAGATTAGATACTCAACTCAAAGATATGATACTCAATTCAAAGGTACTCTACTCAAGATAAAGCATCAATAAAAGATGAGATATATGGAAAGCTTTTTTAAACAATAGATAGCAACTCAATGTATTGAATAATACAATAATAACTCAGTTTGTATATAAAAATACAATATAACTCTTTGGGAGTTTCTCTAATCGACAACCATCACTATAAGTAGTGTGATGATACAACGTCTCACCCATACTGCCAGAACTGTCCTATACTTTGCCGGGTATAGAATCTCTCAACTAAGTGGATCCACTAGTCTATACTAAAAGCATTAGGGAATCATCTAAAAAGTATGACCCTTTCTACCCACATTGGCTACATGGTTTATGGATACTTGAGTTATCTGAACTCGTCCCCATATTGGTGCTCCATAGTACTCCCAAAAATATACTTAACTTATATGTTTAAAAACATAACTCTCTCTATGGTTTGAGATTATTACTCAAAATATTTCTCTTAAAAGAGATAGCTTCTCTGAAATATTTTAAACTCATAACTCATTTAGAAGTCTTAGTTTCTATTTTATCAATGTAAAAATTGAGACCTCTGGGAATACATAGTCCCCTTATACCCTTACTCAACTCAAAATTGAAAACTCTTTCTAAAAAATACATCAAAATCATATTATAATATGATCATTGATGACTCGGGAAGTCATACTGCATAAACATTGATGCTATATCTAGATGCCATACTGCTCATACATTGATGGGATACTCGATAGTCATACTATTCATGTCTTAGAAAACTCCTCTCTCAAAACTCATCTTTACCTTCTCAAAACTAAGTGTAAGAACTCAAGTGTTGAATTTAAAAAGCTTTTTAAATTTATAACTCAAATCATAGGGTTCATGTGGAATTATGAACATGAACTACTCAACTCAGGGATCTTAATAGTAATAAAGAACCTCAATAATTAGAACTCAAGACTTAATGATACTGCTCATTTCTAGTCTGCTCGACTCATAAGGTTCATGCAAAATTATGGGCATGAACAAATCAACTCAAGGGCTTCATAGGTAACATGTAATAGTTCCATGATTAGGAATATAATCTCAAAAGGTTTAGGAACTTAATGCTCAAAGACTTAGAACTTGAAGATGCTACTCCTCTAGAAGACACTCAATGTATAGAGTTCATGCGGAATTTATAAGCATGAATGACTCAAATCAAGGGTCTAAAGAACATTATGGAACTCATGTATACTACTCTTCTCATTCTCATACTTACTTCCTCAAAAATTAGTTCAAATCGATAGTTGATCTCAAAGGATTCACAATTGAACTCAAAGACTTTCTTGAACTCTACTTGTAACTCTCTCTTCGTTGTGAATTATGAATTCAGGAGTTATGGTTCATGATATGAAGGATCTCATGATGATAAAGTAGTCTTATGAATAGATTCTCCTAATTCTCATGCTCACTTGCTCGAGTCTTGAAACAAGTAATAAGAAATTGTAAAAGACTCCTAAAAAAAAAGACTCAAAGGGACTTTTTCAAAATGTTCGAAAGAACTCTCAAAACATAACTCTTAACTCTACCTTGAATTTGAATTATGAATTCAAGGTTATGATCATTTTAGGAATGATTTCTAGGTGTTTGGAAGTAGTTTAGAGTGATTAGAATCAAAATGGAGTGAAGGTACACTTTAAAACAACTCAAACAGAGCAACCGACTGGAAACTGGATAGGGCAGGCGGCGCTGGCGCACAGAGTGGTGCGGGGATCCAGCACCTAAACTAAAGAAGAGGATTTGGGGTGGACTGGCTGGCGCAGGGTGCCAGTCCCCAAACCAGAAAACCCGTTGAATTTTGTTTGCTTGTTTTCGGACCCTAATTCGCCTAGAATGGAATAGTTTCTTCCCCAATCACTGAGAATCGAATACTCAACGTATGTACCTACTAATCCACTCAAAACAACCCTTAAATCAGTATATTTCATCTCAAGAATTCATCAAAACCCCAACAAAACAAGATTTAGAATGAACTTCAAGAACACTTATCAAGAACTCAACATACTAAAACTTATGGATGAAATTCGTAAAAGAAACTCATGATTGGCATGTGGGTGAATGAACCCAGGACTATGAAATATTACATACATCTTAGGGATCAAACCCATGGCAAAAATCCGCAACAAAACTCAAGAACCTCGACGAACGCCTTTATCATTTCCTATTTCTCCTCTTTGCTCTTATTTCTCTTCTTGAACTATCAACTAAAACCCTAGGTGTATATTAGGATTATAAAACTGAACCTAATCATATGAGACCCCTAAAACATTAATAAAAAATTAAATATGATTTTTAAGGAAAAGACCGAAATACCCCTCACTATTTTTGGGTAACTTTCCTTAACTGGACATTCTGACTTCAAAAGGGCCTATCTCACTCATATGACCTCAAAACTTTGCAAACTTTGTTGCATTGGAAAGATAATTCAAAAAATTTTCATTTGATATCTTATGGGCCACCTAACACATCCTATATTGAATGTTATGGTCATTTGAAGTTGACCCAAAAGTTAGAAGAACTAAGGAATGACTTGAATGACTTTCTCTTTAGTATTTTTGGAACTCAAGATGCTACATCTAGGGAACTTAACACTTCAGAAATGTTAAACTCCTCGGTAAAATCCTACTCACAACGAAGGATGGTTCGAGTCTTAGATCAATAAATTTCTAGGGTGTTTCAATATCTCCCCTTTGGGATCATTCGTCCTCGAATGATGGCTGGACTGGGTATGGGCGGGGTTACTCTTATCATCTTTGCCATACGAACTAGAATTTGCCCGCATTACTATTCGAAACTAACTAAGGGATCTCATTTAGCTATTTATCATAGCAAAACCTCATCTTCTTTCTCCACATTAATAACCTTAGACAAAATATCACACCGTCGTTATCACGATAGGATCATTAACCTTCTCTTTCTAACATCACTCCATTACAGAAAAAGGATCTCTGAAAAATATCTCCTACACTCACAAATTACCATCACATATACTCAGTCTCCTCTAACACAATGACACATCAACATCAACTCTATTTTGTTTAACAATATACTCTATCTCATAATGACTAATAATTATTCCTCTTCCTTCTATGAAGAACTCTCTAGAACATTATTAATGGTTTGATAAATCTCTACAAGTCTTTTTGAAGATATCACTTATAACTAACTAGCTACACGACTGCAATAACATAATCTGCCCCATCACTATCCATTTTCTTAGATTACTGAACCTCCGTATACTTTCCTCTAACTCTGGGCTCTTTCACTACTACTACTCACGATCTTGTAACTCATGGTACCTTTTTGGGCGAAAATACTACCCAAGCTCTAATCATACTTCCTTATAAGGATCTTAGCTGAAATAATGCCTAAGGAAAATAGTACAACTCACTTTTAGCTCAAATGCTCGATTCACATGAACATGAGTGCATTCCTCTGAAACTCAACACTTGACTCACTCATTGGCTTCTCTCAAGCCCCTCTGGAGTCTCATGAGTTCCTCAAAACTCTTGCTAAGAACAACTCATCGATAAAGGACTAACTTTGCTTTTCCAACCACCTTTAGTATGAAGGGTAGTCGAATGAATCAGAGAAACACACGAGTATAAATAAATCTCTGTGACATAGCTCTATTGCACGATTAAGAGTATGAAAAAAAGGAAAATTTTTCTTAAATGTCTGTAGTCTCTCATTTATAGAAGTGGGACCCTCACAACCATAAGCAAGATCCTACTAACACAGCTTTATAGACACCCTAGGACACTTGAACTCTATGCTCTGATACCAAGTTTGTCACGACTAGTGCCTACACTATGGACGTGGCCGGCACCCAAGAACCATTGATGGTCCTAAGCAAACCCTCATCCTGGCTAACTACAAGCGGAAGACTAACTTAACCATACAAAATCTTAAAAACTAAATAAAATTCATTGAACTCAATTACAAATCTTTAACATAAATGAATAACTCTGAATAAAAATAATATATTAAACTCGCCATACAATAGGCAACTTAATTCTTTAAAATATTTAACAAAATAAATGAACAAACTTCTGAAACTCTACTATTTATCTATGAAGACTTTAACTGACAAAGATGGAAGTCAGGACAAGACCCACGACATCCTAACAACTGATATACTTAAAGTATAAGTGGAAGCCTTTAGAAGCACAGAGGCTCACTATAGCTAACTCGAACTACATGTGGTATCAACAAAGCGCCTGTTGCTGATCCTGAATACCTATATTTGCATCATGAAATGATGCAAGCAAAATTGCTCAGTACATGGAATGTACAAGCATGTAAGGGGAATTCTAAAGTATAAACATAAGCTTGAATTTGATAATAGGAAACATACTTACCTCTTCTCAACTTACTACACTAAACTCAACTCAACAATAAGATACTCAACTCAATGGTTAGATACTCAACTCAAAGATTACATACTCAACTCAAAGATATGATACTCAATTCAACGGTACTCAACTCAAGATAAAGCATCAATAAAAGATGCGATATATGGAAAGCTTTTAAAACAATAGATAGCAACTCAATGTATTGAATAATACAATAATAACTCAGTTAGTATATAAAAATACAATTTAACTACGTTGGAGTTTCTCTAATTGACAACCATAACTATGAGCTATGTGATGATACAATGTCTTGCCCATGTTGCTAGAACTGTCCTATTCCTTTCCGGGGTATAGAACCTCTCAACTAAGTGGATCCACTAGTCTATGCTAAAAGCATTAAGGAATCATCTAAAAAGTATGACCTTTTGTACCCACATTGGTTGCATGGTTTATGGAGATTTGATTTATCTGAACTCATCCCCATATCAGTGCTCAATACTACTCCCAAAAATATACTTAGCTCACATGTTTAAAAACATAAATCTTTCTGTGGTTTGAGATTATTACTCAAAATATTTCTCTTAAAAGAGATCACTGCTTTGAAATCTTTTAAACTTCTAACTCATTTAGAAATCTTAGTTTCTATTTTATCAATGTAAAAAGTGATACCTTTGGGAATACGTAGTCCCCTTATACCCTTGCTCAACTCATGCTTGAAAACTCTTTCTCAAAAATACATCAAAATCATATTATAATATGATAATTGATTACTCGGGAAGTCATACTACATAAACATTGATGGTATATCTAGTTACCATACTACTCACACATTGATGGCATACTTGATAGTCATACTAATCATGTCTTAGAAAGCTTTTTTTTCAAAACTCATCTTTACCTTTTCAAAACACAGTTTAACAATTCAAGTGTTGACTTTAAAAAGCTTTTTAAAATTTATAAATCAAATCATAGGGATCATGTGGAATTATAAACATGATCGACTCAACTCAGGGATCTGAATAACAATAAAGAACCTAAGTACTCAAAAATAAAGACTTAATTATACTTCTCATCTCTAGTGTGCTTGACTCATAGGGTCATGCTGAATTATAAGCATGAAAAAATCAACTCAAGGACTTCATAGGTAACATGTAATAGTTCCATGATTATGAATATAATCTCAAAAGGGTTAGGATCTCAATGCTAAAAGACTTAGAACTCGAAGATTCTACTCCTCTCGAAGACTCTCAATGTATAGAGTTCATGCAGAATTATTGAGCATGAATGACTCGACTCAAGGGTCTAAAGGACATTATGGAAATCATGTATACAACTCTTCTCATTCTCATACTTACTTCCTCAAAAATTAGTTCAAATCGATAGTTGATCTTAATGGATTCACAATTGAACTCAAATACTTTCTTGAACTCTACTCTTAACTCTCTTGATTGTGAATTGTGAATTCTAGAGTTATGGTTCACGATACGAAGGATCTTGTGATGATAAAGTAGACTCGTGTACACTCTCCTAATTCTCACTCACTTGCTCGAGTCTTGAAAGAAGTTATTAGAAATTGTAGAAGACTCCTAAAAAAAAGACTCGAAAGAACTTTCTCAAAATGTTTGGAAGAAGTCTCAAAACATAACTTTTAACTCTACCTTGATTTGAATTATGAATTCAAGGCTATTATAATGTTAGGAATGATTTGTAGGGTATTTAAAAGTAGTTTAGAGTGATTAGAATCAAAAGGGAGTGAAGGTACACTTTAAAAGAACTCGAAAAGAGCAACCGACTACAAATTGGACAAGGCAGACGACCCTGGCACACTGAGTGGCGTGGGTTACCAGACCCTAAACTATAGAAGAGGATTTGGGGTGCACTGACTAGTGTATGGTGCCAGGCCCCAACCTAGAAAATCTGACAAATTTTGTTTCCTTGTTTTCGGACCCTAATTCGCCTAGAATTGAATGGTTTCTTCCCCAATTACATAGGATTGAATACTTAACATAAGTACCTACTAATCCACTCAAAAAAACCTTCAAATCGCTACCTTTCATCCCAAGAATTCATCAAAACCACAACAAAACAAGATTTAGAATGAGCTTCAAGAACACTTATCAAGAACTCATCAAGAACTAACATACTCAAACTTATGGAAGAAATTCGTAAAAGAAACTCATGATTGGCATGTGGGAGAATGAAGCCAACACTATGAAATCTTACGTACCTCATAGGGATCAAACCCATGGAGAAAATCTGCAATAAAACTAAAGAACCTTGACGAACGCCTTGATCCTTTCCTCTTTTCTCCTCTTTTCTCTTCTCTTCTATTCTTGAACTCTCAACCAAAACCCTAGGTGTATATTCGGATTATAAAAATGAACTAAATCATATTAGACACCTAAAACCTTACTTAAAATGAATTACATCTAATTGGGTAAAGAAAAGACCAAAATATCCCTCACTATTTTCGGGTAACTTTTCTTAATTGAACAATCTGACTTTAAAATAGTATATCTCAGTCATCCGACCTCAAAACTTAGCAAACTTGGTGGCGTTGGAAAGATAATTCAAAGACCTTTCATTAGATATCTTATGAGCCACCTAACTCATCCTGTACTGACAGTTATGGTCATTTGAAGTTGACCCAAAAGTTAAATGAACTAAGGAATGACCTAAATGGTTTCTCTTTAGTTCCTCTTGGAACTCAAGGTGCTACATCTAGTGAACTTAACACTTAAGAAATTTTAAATTCCTCGGTAAAATCTTACTCAGGTTCGAGTCTTAGCTCAATAAATTTCTGGGGTGTTATATATGTAGTGCTCACTTTGAAAATATGGCGTCACTATCATTTTGGTGTTCATGTAGATGTTTTCATAGATCACAAGAGTCTTCAATATGTATTCAGTTAGATAGAGCTTAATCTCAGACAAAGGAGGTGGTTGGAGTTACTCAAAGATTATGCCATGAGTATTCTCTATCGCCCAGGTAAGGATAATGTTGTTACTGATGCTTTGAGTAGGTTGTCTAAAGGCAGTAATTCCCATGTTGAGGAAGAGAATAAGGAAATAGCCAAGGATTTGCACAAGCTTGCATGCTTGGGAGTCTGTTTGTTGGATTTCAATAAAGGTGGAGTAGTGGTGATGAATGAGGCTGAATCATCATTATTATCAAAAGTGAAAAAGAAACAAGATCAAGACCCTGTTTTGCTCGAATTGAAGGTAAATGTTTATAAGAAAAAAGTGATGGCCTTTGAACAAAGGGGATATGGTGTATTGAGGTATCACGGTAGATTGTGTGTACCAAAGGTGGATGAACTCCAAGAGAGGATCATGGAGGAAGCTCATAGCTCCATATATGCCATCCATCATGGTTTAAAAAATATGAATCGTGACTTGAGAGAAGTCTATTGGTGGAGTAGTATGGGTACTGCATAGTTCATTTCTAAGTGCCCGAATTATCGACAAGTCAAGGTATAGCACCAAAGGCCCGGTGGTATGGCACAAAATATAGGGATTCGTGAATGGAAGTGGGAGATGATCAATATGGATTTTATTACTGGGTTGTCATCGTCTTGGAGTCAGGATGATTCTATTTGGGTGATTGTAGATCAGATGACTAGATCATCCCACTTTTTGCTGGTTAAGACTACCTATTCAGTAGAGGATTATGCCAAGTTATATATTCAAAAGGTGGTTAGACTTTACGGAGTTTTGGTGTTCGTCATTTTAGATAGAGGTGCACAATTTACTGCACAATTTTGGATGTCTTTCCAGAAAGGTTTGGGTTCCAAAGTAAATTTGAGTATTGCTTTTCATCCTCAGACTGATGGTCAAGCAGAGCACATATTTCAGACATTAAAGGATATATTGATTGTGTGTGAGAGCTATTTCAAATGTAATTGGGATGATCAGTTACCTCTCATTGAGTTTGCTTAGAACAATAATTATCACTCTAGCATCCAGATGGCTCCTTATGAAACTTTTTATGAGAGAGGATGTAGATCTCCTATTGGATGGTTTGAAGTTGGTGAAGTTTGGTTGATAATATCAGACTTAGTTCATCAAGCTATGGAGGAAGTGAAGATCACTCAAGAAAGGTTGAAAAAAGTACAGAGTCGTCAGAAATCTTATACTGATGTTAGGAGAAGAGACTTAGAGTTCAAGATGGATGATTGGGTTTATTTGAAGGTTTCACCCATGAAGGGTGTTATGAGATTTGGTAAGAAGGGGAAACTTAGTCCCCGATATATTGGTCCTTACAGGATATCCAAGAGGATTGACAATGTAGTCTATTAGTTGGAGCTACCGCAAGAGTTAGCATCAGCCCATTTGGTGTTTCACATTTTAATGCTGAAAAAGCTTATGGGCAATCCTTCACTTATTATACCTTTTGAAAATAATGGTATTAAGGACATTCTATCTTATGAGGAGGTACCCGTTCAGATTCTAGATTGTCAGGTCGCAAGTTAAGGACTAAGGAGGTAGCATCAGTCAAGGTCTTATGGAGGAATCAGTTTATTCAGAAAGCTACTAGGGAGGCTGAGGAGGATATGAAAAAGAGATACCCACATCTCTTTGAGTCTAGAGAAATTCCAAATCAAAGTACTAATTCTTTTCTTGGTACTCTTTAAGTTGATGTGTTATGTTATAAATTGCATGTTGGTGTTTGAGTTAGCTGTAGATGTTTCCACCCTCATTTCTACTTTGAGAAATCTCATTCGAGGATGAATGTTCCCAAGGGGGAGATATTATAACATCCTGCCTTAGAAAAAGCTAGATTTAAAAAGAACTATTTTGGAAAGAGCTCAATTGACAATTTTGCAAGTTATGAGTTTTGGGTCAACTTCAAAAGATCATAACTTTTAGCACACGATGAGTTAGGTGGTCCATAATATATAAAATTAAAGGTCTTGGAATCCTCTTTCCAACGCCACAAAGTTTGATAAGTTTCGAGGTTGGATGAGGGAGATATGCCCATTTGAAGTCAACCTGTCTAGTTAAGGAAAGTTAGCCGTATTAATGGGGGGTATTTTGGTCTTCTCCTTACTCCATCAGCTTTAAACGGTTTTAGTAATCTTTTAGTGGTCTAAACTAATTTGTTTCAGTTTTCACAATCCTAATTATGCTTAGGGTTTTAGAAGAGAGTTCAAGAAGAGAAAATAGGAGAAAAAAGGGAAGGTTCAAGGCGTTCATCAAGATTCTTGCGTTTTGTTATGGATTTTCACCTAGGGTTTGATCCTAAGAGGTACGTGAGTTCTCATAGTGTTGTGTTAATTCACCCACACATCAATCATGTCATCTTTTAGTGTAATTTTGTTCTTGAGGTTGAAAGATTTGAGTTCGTGAAGAGTTTTCTTGAAATTTCATTTTTAATATTGGTTTTGATGAATTCTTGAGATGAGTGTTAGTAAATTGAGGGTTGTTTTGAGTAGATTATAGTGTACTTATGTTGGGTATTCGAATCTAAGTATGTTGGGAAGAAACCATTCGATTCTAGGCGCATTAGAGTTAGAAAACGAGAAGAAAAATTCGTAGAGAAGTTCTAGGTAGAGGCTGGCATGCCGTGCCAGCAGTGCACTAAAAATAAGTTTCTGTAGTTCAGGGGCTGGCACCCCGCGTCACTCAGTGCGCCAGGGTCACCTGCTCCCGCCCCTTTTTCCATCCTTTGTCCTGTCTGAGTTCTTTTAAATGATACCTTCACTCCTTTCTTATTCTAACTACTCTAAAATACATCTAAACATCAAGAGATCATTCATAACATGTATCATAACTTGGAATTCATAATTCAAATTCAAGGTAGAGTTAAGAGTTAAGTCCTGAGAGTTCTTTCGAGTCATTTTGAGAAGTATTTCACAATCTTTTTAAACTTGTTTTAAGACTTGAGTACTTGAGTATGAGGATGAGTAAAGTTGAGTTTCATTTTTCAAAATGAATATATGGAAAATAAGTATTCCCAACAGTAAATGTTTTTACATTTCAAATGAGGAGGAAACTTTGATTTCCAAAAGAGTTATGAAGAGTTTTAAGTACTATTTTCGGAGAAATATTTTGAGTAATAATCTCAAAGTTGAGGATGAGGAAATGTTTTTAAACATATGATCTATGTTATATTTTGGGAGTAGTACTGAGCATCGATATGGGGGCGAGTTTAGATAACATAAAGTCCTCCTAAACCATGTCACTAACGTGAGTAGAAAGGGTCATACTTTATAGATAATTCCTTATTAGTTTTTAAGCATAGCTTAGTGGATAAACTTGGTTGAGGAGTTCTATACCCCGACAAGGTGTAGGACAGTTCTAGCAACGTGGGCAAGACGATGTATCATCACACAACTTATAGTGATGGTTTTCGATTAGAGAATCTCCCAAGCAGAGTTATTTTGTATCATTACATACAAAGTGAGTTATTATAGTAGTTTTTAATACATTGATTTTTATCTACTGTCTTAAAAGCTTTCTTTATAATGCATTTCTACTACTGCTTTATATTGAACTGAGTTGAGTAAGTTTGAGTATCCTTGAGTTGAGGTAAGTATGCTTCATTCTTTCTGGTTCAAGCTTATGTTATGTTTTAGATTTACTCTTGCATGATCATACATTCAATGTACTAATTCCATTTGGCTTGCATCATTTTATGATATAGATACAGGAGACCAGGGTCTTCAACAGGTGATTTGTTGATACCATTCGCAGTTCCAGAGTTGTTTGGTGAGCCTTCTTACTTCCCGAGGATCCCTTAGTTATTTCTATTATGTCATTTTTGTTAGGATGATCGAGGATACTGTCCGGACATCCCTTATAGTATTAGAGGCTTCATCGATAGATAGACAGTAGTAGTTCATGAGTCTTTTTCCATTTTCAGTTGTTAATGTTTATGACTTGAGTTGCCTCTTTGGCTAGTGAATGTTTTATTTCTAAAATATTGTGAGTTTTTTTATTTGAGACATTGAGTAAAGTTTTGCTTTTGAGTTCATCTTATTTATGAGTAAGTCTTCTGCAAAGAGTTGAGCCAAGCTAAGGATTCTCTTGGGGCCAGCAATGGTTATCGAGTGCCAGTCACGTCTAGGTTGTAGGCTTGGGGTGACATATAGCTTTCTTTCATTTCAATTTTTAGACTTTGTATGTGGTGTATGGGTTACATCCTTTCGACATATATTTGATGTAATAGATAACTTGTTAAGACTATCTTAGACTTTGGTTTTGTCAAACTCTTTTATGATATATGATTATTCTTTTGAAATATTTATTTCTATTATCTTGTATGATGTATGCTAAGTGGATTATATAGGGCCTTTTGGGGTTCTATATGCGGTGTTACGCCTAGGGTATACTTTGGGTCGTGACAAACTTGGTATTCAGAGAACAAGGTTTAGAAAGGTCATAGGATGTCTTACAAGCCACGTCAAGTAGAGTCTTGTTCATAAGTGTGAAGCGCGCTATATTTAAGAATATGAGGCTATAAGATGTTTAGGAAACTCCACTTCTTTCATCATTCTAAAGTTGTGATCTAGAGTGTAACGCTATATGTCTCTCTCCTAACCCTTATTTGATGTTTTTCAGGATATGGACCCTCAAAGAGCATACGTTAGAAGGAATATGGGTGAGAATATGGAATAAGAAGCTCCTCAAGTTCTAGTTGTTGACGCCCAATTTTAACCCTATCCAATTCGGGTTAATTATTGAGCTTCTAACAATTTGAAATTATCGTCTCTAAAAATAAAAACTCTAAATAGTTTTGATAGTTTTTAGAAACAATTATATATGTTTATATATTTAATAATAGCCTGAAAAAAAATAGCATTTAGTATAAATACGTAATTACTTTCTTCAAATTAATTAATCTCGCAGTCATGGGTAAATTAGTCTTTATTTTAAATAATTGGCTTATGTATTGATAATTAATTTTATATTGTTTAGATTAAGAAGCTCTAATAATTAATCAATAATTATTCATCTTATTTCAATCTCAATCAAATTTAGCTAATTAATTCGATTTGGCTACATTCTAAATTCAATTGGCTAAATTTCAAATGCAATAGGCCACTTAATTTAGCTAAAGTTTCAATCCTTTGGCCATATTTTAAATTCCTAATTAGGTCACTCATATTTTACGTATATACACATACATATACATACACTACTATACACACCCTAATGCTCTCCTCGATCTTCTCCTTTTCCCAACTCTCACACATCTTCATCTCCCTCACCCTAAAATCCGCCGGATTTGGTGCAAAAAGTCGACCGATAAGTGGTTATTTCCTCACCCCAATGTCCCTTTTCCACTTTAGGATTATGTCAGGGCCGCACCAAGTCTCCTCCCCACTGCTTTCTTTGGAAAAGGGAGAAACGCTCGAAATAAAACATAAGGTTCAAGCTTTGTTCGATGGATTCCACCATTAATGGCCTCGAATACATCTCCAGCTCGACAAATCAATCTGAAAAGGTAGATCTATCCCTATTCTCACCTACAATTTCTCCTCTTAAAAGATTTTGAATATTTTTAAATTTTCTAGCAAATTCCCCTCCCCCCCCCCCCAAAAAAAAAAAAAAAAACCCCAATCTTCCCTATAAATAGCACTCTATGCTGAGTGATTTGAGTACATTTGGAGGTGGTGTTTTCATTGAATAATTAAATTTCACACTTCATAAATTTCAAATGATTCTCTAATTCTAAGTTCCGAGAAGGTCCTTGTTCGAAGTTGGTTAGATTTCTTGGTATGCTGCTCGAGACGAAATTAGTGTGAGAAGTCGTGCTGCTCAAGACTAAATTAGTGTGAGAAGTTGCTACCGTCTCTTGTTTGTTTGGTTTCAATTTTGCTGCTCCAAGAAAGGTAGCCTTGCCTCCTCTTATATTTCATTTCAATATGGTGTGTTATTTGTTTAATATTTGGTAAAGGGTCTATTGTTAAGGGTATTCATTTCTTTCATTTTATCCCTTGCTTTGGTTTCATTCTTGTGTGAGTTTCTGGGCAGTAAGCATGACTCTAGCATTAATGAATGTTTACTTTGATATTTTATGTTGTTCATTATATTCATTAACTTGATTTTGTATCTACATAACTAGTTGAATCTTTGCCTCACATTGTTTAAAATGGTTTGATGTTCATTTAGTTTCAACTTAGATATATTGGCTGTGCAGTTCTGTTTTCTTCACTATTTACTTGTATTTTGGTCGTCTTCTTTGTCGATTTGATTTGTCGTAGTAACTTCTCAACTATGTTAAACGTCTCGTAAAGTCTAATTTATGTTCTCGCCTATACAGATTCATGTCCATGTCTCTTTGGTTTTAACATATGTTTTACATCTTTAATGTCAAAATATCTAGCTCCCCTTCTGTAAATGATCTTCTTGTTCCCTTATTTTGCTTCAATTTTGTGCTTGTTATTGTTCAAAATGTTCAATTTTCGGATGGTTGTTCCTCATTTTGTGTTCGTTTTCTCTATTTTATGTGAGATTAGCATTTCTAGACTTGTCCATTTAGTGTTGCTGTAATTCTTTAGGCTAAATGCTCCATGGAAAAAATTGATTTGCTCCCTGCTAGAGCCCATCTTCATTTTGAAGTATAGCCATTACTTGGTAATCTTTCCTTAATGCATCTGAATACCTCTATTGTTTTAGTCTAGTTTGGATCTCTAACCTACTTATATTTTTTTTTTTTTTCAAATGCTCTTATTTGTATAGATTTTAACTTATTTATGTAGCATATCAATTTCAATTTGGTTTCTTTTTCTATCTAGAAATCATATTCATATGCTCTTAATTGCTTAACTCTTAGTTGCATGTGTGTATGTGTTTATTTTCATTTTTATATGTGCTCATAGTGCTTTAGCTATGTCTTATGTGTTATATTTTTATTAACATTGTTATTTTGTGAAACAGCCTTAAGTGTGAATGCTACCCTAATTGCTCTTTATTTTCATATGAAAACTCATTCGAATCTCTTTTGGACTCACGACTCCCTGCATTTCTTGTTAGGTTGAAACCCGACAACTTCATCGAATCAATCCCTCTTGGTTTGGATTGTGGGAAATAAATTTATAGGGTTGAAGTTGAAATGGCAAGTCCCTCAAAGACAAAAAAAGGTTGTATACATGTCGTATACAACAGTATACACTGGTATACATGCAAATACTGATGTACATGCCAAAAAAAAAACAAAAATACAGGTTAAAATATAGCAGCTACAGGTCCAAAGTAAAAGACGGGGTTGAAACTGAAATACATGTATAAGAAGTTCAGAAAGAAGGTCGTATATTTCGATATACAACCTCGTATATATTAGTATACTGCCATGTATACACAACTTGTTTTGGCACTAAATTGATCCAAAGCCCAATTTTACTTGGTTTTGATTTGGCTTCAGCAGGTCCAGGAGGATTTATAGGGTTAAAGGCCCTGTTTCATACCATTAGGCCTATTCTTTAGATATAGGATAGGTGTGGGCCAAAAGCCTAACAAATTTGAGTTTGGGCAAGGCCCCAAATTTGAATTATTTATTTCTTTATTCCATGTTTATTTGTTTATTCTATTGACTAACCTTATTTTGTTTGGTTTTAATTTAGTTTAATTAAATTCCCAAAGTTAGCCTCTTTTTATGTTTAATTGAAGTATTATTTATTATTTACTTACTTATTTTGTTTATTAATAAAAAGTTATTTCTTGAAAAGTCAGTTCTTTACTGGAAGGCTCCGATGGGTTTATTGTTTATTATGATGCTTTAAGGATTGAATTAGGATGTGTTCTTATGAAAAAAAGTAAATTTATTGCAAATGCTTCAAGGCAACTTAAGATTCGTGAAAAGAACTATCTTACCCATGATCTGGAACTAGCGAAAGTTGTTTTTACCTTAAAGATTTGGAGGCATTATTTGTATGGTGTTCATGTTGATGTCTTTACCGACCACAAAACTTTGCAATATGTGTTCAACCAAAAGCATCTTAATCTTCACCAACTTGGATGGCTAGAACTCTTGAAGGATTATGATATGAGTTTCCTCTATCACCTGGGCAAAGCCAATGTGATGGCTGATGCTATAAGTTAATTGTCTATGAAGTTAAGAGCTTGTGTAATTCACTCGAAGGGTAATTAAAATAATCTTTTGCCTCTGATTGAGTTTGCTTATAGTAATAGCTATCATTGAAGCATTACTATGGCTCCATTTGAGGCCCTTTATGGTAGGAGGTGTAAATCTTTTATAGGTTGGTTTGAATTTTGTGAGGTTACTTTGATAGGTCCCGAGTTGGTACATGAGGCTATGGAGAAAGCTCGTCTTATTAGAGAAAGGTGGAAAATAGCTCAAACTCGACAAAAGTCCTATGCCAATGATAAAAGAAGAGATCTTGTGTTTAATTTTATGAATGTGTTTAATTGAAAATTTCACCTTTGAAGGGTGTCACGAGGTTCGGAAAGAAGGGAAAACTTAGTCCCCGATGTGTAGGCCCATTTCAGATTTTGAGGTGTATTGGTAAACTTGCTCATGAACTTGATTTGCTTAATGACTTAACATTGGTAAATCTGGTTTATACATGTGTCCTTGTTGAAGAAGTTTTTTGGAGATCCAACATCTATTGTACCATTAGAGAATCTTGGTGTAAAAGAAATTCTTTCTTATGAAGAGGTTTCGATTGTGATTTTAGACCGGTAAGTTAGAAGATTGAGAAATAAAGAGGTTGCATCCGTAAAAGTGTTGTGAACGAATAAAATGGTTGAGGGCGCTACTTGGAAGGCCGAGGTTGATATGATGTCCCAATATCCTCATCTCTTTTAATCCATTCCTACTTTAGCTTGAGGCATTTAGTCCCTCATGGTTATCTCATTAGGGTTCTTATGATTTAGTCATACCCATGTTTCCTCATATGCATGCTCATGAAAAATTTGATTTTTGAGGATATGATTTAGCTTGATTGATTGCTTCATGATTATGTGCAATTGTGTATGATTTGCATGTATGCCTTATGAAATGATGTTTTGAATATGTTTTAGCTTGAAGTCGATGTTCCTCCTTGGTGATGTGCATTTTGATGAAGACACATTTATGTTTGGTTGTTAGTTTCTCTTTTACTCTTTTCATGCTAGCTTGCGTTCAATTCGAGGAGGAAAGTTCCCAAGGGGGAGATGTTGTAACACCTCAGGCTTTGAAAAAGGTTAAAGTTAGCTAATAGGTAAGTCCATGAACCATTCATAGAACCCTAAATAGAGGGCATCACTAGCCATTTAGGGGAAGTGTCCTAGTTGTTTAAGGCAGCCACAAATTTGGGGTGTATGGCTCCCTAAATGGCCAGTGAATAGTTGTACAGACCGTTTAGAGGTCGATATAGATCACCCGTCATCTTTTAAGTTAGGGCTATTTTAGTGTTTCCCCTATATGTTTAATACAAATGCTATGTTGTTTTAACCCATATTCTAAGCCATATATAAGTGATTTAAGTCCTAAAACTACCCATTCTAAATGACTTTAGCTTGGATTGGTTGCTTAATTGTGCCTTTCCATGGATAATGAAATGAATATGATTAATGAACATTCCGTGGTATTGTTTCTTAAAACTAAGAGGATATTTAGATGGAGGCTCTCCCATTAGTAGAGGTTGGGTCTCTAGCAGCAATCTCTTTGTCCCTAACTACGTGCCCCCATAGGTTGTCTTAAGTGACATAGATAGTGGAGCCATTTTAGCTATAACTCATGGTTCTTACCTTTATAAGTAAGGAAATCTCTTTTTGGTGTGGGATAGACACTAGATTCCATGTTATAACTCACATAGTCTATGTCGGTTACATGGTAAACTTCCCACAATATTGAACTAAGGTTACTTTCAAAGTATCTCACAAAGTGTTTTAAAGATGTTAAGCTTGCATTGACTATGATTATGACTTATGTGTTATAACCTTTTATCTTATGGTTTAGCTTTGTCATTGCATGTCATGTAAAATTCTTTTTAGCATGATCTCATAACTCTTATGCATTGCTATCATATTTAGTACATTCCATGTACTAATGCATACTTGTTCCTACATTGTTTCACCAGTGTAGGGTCTGATGCTCCTACCTATCACACTTATTGCTAGTTGATCCCTTTGGCACTTGAATATTGGTGAGTCCTTGTAATATGAGGGCCGAATAAATCTCTGTCATTTCAAGTTTAAGACTTTATATGTCGTACATCAGTTACGTCCCAACCTCTTCCTTTTTATGTAATAGATGGTCTATAGAGACTATGTTAGACTTCCACATAATCAAACTCTTTTAAGATATAAGATTAATTTTTTTGAAATCTCTATTTCTATTATCTTGTATGATGTATGTTACGTGACTTGTGTAGGGCCTTTCCGGTTTCTGTACACCATGTTATGCCTAGGGTAAACTTTGGGTCATAATAGTTGATCAAGCTAAAATTGAGGTTATTAAAAAATTACCCCCACATATCTCTGTGAAGGGCTTTAGAAGATTTCTGAGACATACTAGTTTCTACCGAAGATGATCAAAGACTTTTCCAATATCACACTCGATATGAAAGTTACTTGAGAAGGAGACGAAGTTTGAGTTTGATGAAGCTTTTCTGAAGGTATTTGAAGGATTAAATAAGAAGTTGATTTCAGCACCTATCATTATTTCACTGGATTGGGGAAAACCATTTTAAGTCTTATGTAATGTGAGTGGGGTAGCACCAGGCGTAGTGTTGGGGCATAGGCGTGAGAAGATTCTTCATCATATATACTATGCTATCAAATATCTTAAATTTGCTCAAAGGAACTATGTTGACACAAAACAAGATTTGCTTGTTGTCGTTTTTGCATTCCAGAAATTTAGATTCTACTTTCTTGGCACCAAATTTATTATACACACTAATCATGCAACATTAGGGTACTTTATGGCAAAGAAGGTTTCTAAACCAAGATTGGTCCACTGGGTGCTGTTGTAGAAATAATTCGACTTCGAACTGAAAGATAGAAGAGGGACTGAAAATCAAGTTGAAGATCATTTGTCTAGATTATAAGAAAAAGCAATGTTGAAGTTGACTGATGGGATTGAGATAGGTGATACATTTCCAAACAAACATGTTTTGGCTGCCTCATCTGATCTTATCCCTTTGTTTGCAGATTTTGTTAATTACTTAGTGAGTAATGTGGTACCTTCGGATTTGTCTTTTCAACGAAGAAGGAAATTCATGTCTATTGTGATAACATTTTTCTGGGAAGAGCCATACGTGTTCTATGTCTGTGCCCATGGGATTATTTATGGTTGCATACCCGAAGTTGAGATAACAAGTATTTTGGAATCTTACCATTCATCTCCTATTGGTGGTCATTATAGTGGTATCCAAACAACCTACAAAATCCTGTAATGTGGGTTTTATTTCCCTACCATTCACCAAGATGCTCATAATTTTGTCAAGTCTTGTGATCGTCATCAAAGAGAATGAGGTATTTCAAGGAAACAAAAAATCTCACTTACTTATATTTTAGTGATTAAATTGTTTGATGTATGGAGCCTTGAATTTATGGGTCCGTTTATGAGTTGGAGTGGGATGAGTAATACTTGTAGTGGTTGACTTTGTGTCTAAATGGGTTGAAGTTGTTGCGCTTTTAAACAATGAAGGAAAGAGTGTCATTGCGTTCCATCAAAGATATATTTTCTCTAGATTCGGTACACCAAGGGTAATTATCAGTGGTAAAGTTTCTCACTTTTTTAATAAGTTGTTCAAGGCGTTTCTTGAAAAGTATGGTGTTCGACTTAGTGTAGAAACTCCTTATCATCTGGATTCTAGTGGGCAGGTTGAAGTTTCAAACAGAGAAATCAGGCAGATCTTGACAAAGGCTGTGAATACGAATAAAATGGTTTCGTCACGGAAGCTTGATGATGCTTTGTGAGCATATCGAACTACCTTTAAGACTCCTATAGGTTTGTCTCCTTACCAACTTGTGTTTTGAATGTCTTGTCATATGCCTAAAGAGCTAGAGCATAAATCCACGTGGGCACTAAAGAAGCCTATCTTGATTGGGGTGTTGCATCAAATCAAAGGTTGAATGAGATAAATGAACTTGATGAGTTTCGCCTGCAAGCATATGAAAGTTCATCTCCATACAAAGAAAAGATGAAGAAGTACCATGATCGGAAGATTGAGAAGCAGGAAATTGCACCTGGAGACTTTGTTCTTCCCTTCAATTCAAGGTTGCACTTGTTTCCTGGCAAACCCAAATCAAAATAGATGGGACCGTTTTGAGCATTTCATGTATTATCATATTCAGAAGTTGCACTAGAGAATGATGAAGGAACGGGGTTCAAAGTGAATGGGCAAATGATAAAGCGCTACATGAGAAATGCAAATGAAGTCAAGGTGATTGATGGTTTGGTTCTTCATAAAGTTTGAGTAATCAAAGAGCATGTGTCATGCGATAGTGTTAAATCAACCGCTGCTTTGGAGGCAACCCGAGATGTTTAGTTTAGTTTATTTTTGCATGTTTCTCTTTTTAGTTTCAATTTTTAGGCAAGTATAGGATAACTTAATTTCCATGTCAAAATATGGTCAAGAAAAAATAACAGAAAGGCCTATTGTTTGTTACATGTGAAGGAACAAAAGAAAAATCTGGAAAAATATTTAAGTGAAGAAGGATCCTATGGATGGGTCCTACAGGTCATAGAAAGTTCTACGGATCATAGGTCCTATTCGTAGAACTTTTTCTGAATATAAATAATTAAGGACTTATTCTACTGGTCCTACCTACTAGTCGTAGTTCGTTCAAGGAACCATAGATAGTAGTCGTGGAAATCTTGTCCTAGTACAACTACAACTTTAGTGCACAGTATGAACCGTAGAAAATTATACGGTCCGTAGTCTATACTTGTAGACTCTAGGTATTTTTCTCAATTTTCACCAAGTGTTAAGATGACATACGAAGCCTTATATGGATTGTAGAATATCCTTTGGTCCATAGATGGGCTTTCGTGAAAGCCAATAACTTTCATAAGCCGCCCTAACCCAAGACCCGAAGGGCATTTAAAAGGCACATTATTTTATTTTTTCCCACACTTTAAGTTCATCCCCCTTTCCCATTATTACAAGACCCCCTCATTACCCCTCTCAAAGCATGTCCATTCACTATCCGCCATATAAATCCCCCCTCAATCCTCCTCTTCCCAAATAGTTCACCACCACCACCACGGTTCCCCCACAAACTCATTGCTAAAAGGAACACTTGATCCAAGGTATGTAAGAAGAAATCCAAATCTCAAAAACACTCACACAACTATTCATTCATGAAGATATGAATTTTAATCCTTAATTATAGATATTTGGTCGAATTTGGTTGATGAAACATGGTTTAAAGGTTGGTTTGTTGCTTGAAATTATGATGAACCCTAGGGATGATAGTTTTTGTGTGTGTTTTTTGAGTGAATAAATATGTATCCATGTTAAAATACGTAGAGGTGGGTTGATATTTATTGATTTAGAAGTTATTGTGAAAGATTGAAACATAAGTATAGGTGTCTAAGTTCAATGCGGGTCTTCTATGGACCGTAGTTCACAATATAATTCATAGTTAACCCTTGTAGAACAAGTTTAAGGGACTAATGTTCAAACTATTATGTCATAGTCAGTACAAGTACTATTTATAGATCATAGAATATGATACAAACTGTAGATAACACTTTTATAATAATGTTTGAAATTTTCAATCAAAAGGAGGACTATAGAGGCTGTCTACGATCAGTAGAACATTCTACGGCTCGTAAAATAGACTCGTAGTCTTAATGTGAAATTTCTAGTATCTCAAGTTTGGAACTACAAGACTAACCTATGATCCATTAATCCTTTAACGGACCGTACGATATTCTATAGTTCCAATTTTAGAAAAATAAATTTAAGCTTTTGTTCCTACGATAGGGTTCTACAGCCAGTAGAACCTTTTATGGTCTGTAGGACCAAAAACAGTACACTACATATGATTATTTTTAGTTTTATTTGACATTTTTTTAGTTTTATTTCTTTCTTTTTGTTCTTTATAGCCACTAATAGTTACTCCAAGTACTATGTCGTTAAAAGGAAATCCAAGGCGTAGAGGCAAGGCCTCAGCTAAGCCCAAGTCTCGGCTCACCGACTGATCATTTGACAAAGAACTGAGTGGCTTGGGATTCAGTTGAAACTTAGGAAATGACTCACCTAGAAAGCCTCGAATAACCAAAAATCAAGCCAAGAAAATGGAGATGGTCCCATAGCTGATCAATATGGCCGTACCCCTATGAGCAATTTCTTCCCGGTCTAAAGATGGTGAAAAGGCCTCAGGGGATAAAAATGAGTACTCATAGTTAGGGTGTGACTTAGGTTTATAATCCATACTAGAGTCGGATTCACCGGAAAGGCCCTCAAAGTTAGTACCTGCGGCAGTGCAATCTAACTGGTGGAGAGTCCCAAGCATGTTTGACATCTACCAGAGAGATTCTACCTAGAAAGTGAGTGGCTAGACCAAACCGATGATCATTTAAGAGTTGCAAGTACTAATCACTAGTTTACATACAACACTAGAGATTCATGCTCTATTTTGGTGACATAGATGTGATTGGATGGCAGACCTGCCGGGCAACTATGACGAAGGACTTGCCCAAGAGGGCAAAGGAATTATAAAAGCCGCCACTACTGAACACCTTGGTCATGAATATCCCAGTTGATATCTCTGAGTGAACCATCTGAATGTTCATCCATGGACCTACCTATGAGCATACTACCTCTACTACTGAGTTTGATTACCAACTGTAGATAGTTCAAAACAAAAATGCGACAAAGAATGCATCAAAAAAAGAAAAAGATTTGCTTAAATGGGCAGTAGTATACATTGATAAGCAGGGTGTTGATGCTGATTGGGTACACAATACATCAGTCCCAATTTAGAAGGCCTCACTGAATTTTATGGCCAATATTTGATGGTCTATTTTGCGTGCTTGAGTGTCCCCCAATATGATAAATAACCACTTGAATTTAGATAGGGTTGTAATGGTAGCATATCTGATTGATGCATTAGAGATTGATTTGTTCATCTGTTTCTTGCTGAGAATAACAAGCGGGCATTCAAGGAGACCACAACTATTCCCTTCCCTTGTCTATATCGAGAGTCCACGATGTCGATAATAGTCAAAGATAGCTAGTTGATAGAGGTGACTAGGAATGTGGGTGTTAGACTGATTAGAGATGAGTCCAACTCGGCTTCACCATAATGAGGTTCTAAGATCATAATACCAGAGATAAGTGAGACACCTGCACCCGAGAAAACTAGAGGTGGATATGTTTCAATATGGGATCCCACCACTATTAAGTTAACAGAGGCCATACATACCTCTACTTCTGTACCGCCTGCTAGCACACCACGTGTTTCTCTTACTGCATTAGGTCACTATACGGTGCAAACCATTAAATTTCATTGGTATGAGGCCCAGATAGCCCAGTTGCTGCAACATCTCTGACCTTAGATCTACATAGTGATTGAAGAGTCTGAGACTAAGATATGGATTGTAATGGCAGAGCAGAGTTATACCGTAGCGAATGATCGATTCATTTGAGTTGAGGATGTTAGCTTGACCTCATACCGCTCTGAGTCTTGATGTACAGAGTTTCTGGATAGAGTTAGATAGGCTTGAGCTAATGTCAATGCACTAGTTGTTGCCCAACCACCTCCACCATTTGATTCCTTAGTCTTGAATGTCGGAGATGAGGTCTTATTGGCATTATTTGGTAATGAGGACCCTTCTTGTGCAACTGGAAACCGCACACAATCTGACATTGATATTGGAGATGGAGATATAGAGTAAGCGAGAAAGATGGAGCGACATACACTTGAGGCAGCTCGACAAGAGTCTATTGTATATGAGGAGGAAAAATAGAGAGAGTTTGACAGTAGATGGTTGGAGCTTTGAGCTTAGGTAAAACTACTGATGGTGCTCCCTAGATTGACCCAAAATCACCAGTGGAACCATAAGCCTTTAATTAGTTCATCGACACTTAGTTACCACATGTTTGTCTTCACCCTATATTTTAAATTTTTAGTGCGTTGGGGACATTACATAGTTTTTTATGTGGGGGTGAGAAGAGTGGCTAAAGAGTGTTAGGGTGACATTTGAATAACATCGACACTCATATCTTTCCTTAGGGTTTTCTTTCCTGTATTCATTTTGCCCAAAGACTATTTAATTTATGTTGAACCAACATGTTTATGATGTTAATTTAGAAATTAGGCTAGAAGTAAAAGCATGATGACAATGTTGATGAAAAATGATATCCCTCTAAATTTTATGAATTGTGCTATATATGTGTTACTAATAAGCTGACTCTGTAGGACCTTTCTATGAGATGATAGGAACTAATTGGATAACATGACTTAAGTTGAAACATGAACTAGATTCATAGATAATTGATAATGAAACGATGTGACATGTGTGTATGAGGTATTTGTTTATTCCTACCGTATGTGCCAATCTAGCACTTGCTGTGTTAGTTTTGCTAGGATAACTAAACTGTTAATTTGGAAAGGATCATAGGTTGTTGTTTAAATAAAGTCCCTTAAGCCTAAAAACAACAAACCAAATGAAAATGCTCCCTTTCATCCAATTTTTTAAGTCTTGAATAGACTACTCTTTTTGTTTACCCAATTCACCTTCCTTGTTCATGAATGTTAACCTTTATTTTGGCCCTGTTCCCTCCTTGGATATCATGCACCTTAACTCAAGCTAAAGTCTTATGTTCAGGTGGATATTGTAGAGAAAACGACAAAAGAAAGAAGTATGAAAAGAGCTGTGTAATGAGTGAAGTGAAAAATATGATGGTGTGGCTGAGAAAATAAAAACAAAAATGCATGTAAAGCTGAAGGAAACATTGAAACAAAAAAGAAAAATAAAGCAAAGCCACACCGAAGCATTAATGAAAAATGATGAGAAAAGAAAATAGAGGTGAAACAATTGTTTGTTGTAAGAGAGCAAACTAGCCTAGGCAATGTTAAGAAGGGCATAAAAGTCACTTTAAATCTAAATATACAACACCTGACCCTGAGCCTACATTACAAACTAAGAAAGTCCTATAGTGATCCTAATTTATCGGCTTGATAGTCGAAGTATTGAATATAAGGGAAAGCCTATGGTATTGTGCATGTATGGTATTGAATTATGTTGTGAGAGTCAGCATCTACCAACTCCGTTTACTTGAGAAATATATTGATATATGTGTGAAAATGGGACTTCGTTGTATAAAGGGCACACATTACATTATTAAAAGTCGGTATCTTGGTGAATGTTATTTGTGTAGGTGAATGTAGCCATTAACATATTTATGTCATGAATTGATCCGCATGTATTGACTTGTTTTGAAATAAATGGTTGCATCATTGGTTTAAAGGAAAAGAGTGGAGGACATGTTCTTTGGAAAATGCCATATGATCCCTTGAATTCTAGATTTTCTTTTGCCTTATATCATTTTCTATTAGTAGTGTCGCTTGAGAATAAGCAATGATTTTAAGTTGAGGCTGTTGATGTACCATGTATTTACAATACTTTTAATGCTTTAATCTTGAGGTATTACATGTGTTTTAAGAATTTGTCAGTAGATTTGATGTTATTTTATCTTTGTTTTGTAGAAAAATAGGTTTTGGCAAGTCGGGCTAAAGAATACAGTGAAACAACAACTTTTTAAGGATTGATAAGTTGACCTCTAGGCTATATAATATTCTACGAGCCATAGGAATGAGTCGTAGAAGAGACCAGTGATTTTTGGAGCTACACATGGGACCAAGAGACAAGACTAGGAACTATAGGAACTTCTACAAGTCATAGGTCCAAGTCATCGAAAAGTTCAGAGATGTTGAGCTCCAGTACTTGGATAATGAGTAACCAGGATGGGCTGTACAAATTTCTAAGAGTCGTAGAACCTATCCTTAGAAAAGTCCAAAGAAATAAGAGAAGAAGTTGCTTTACATAAAAGGGTTCCTACGAGCGGTAGAAATACCTGCGAGTCGTAGAACCTTAGCTGTAGAAACAACCACCAAATCCTAATTTTCCTATGTTTTCTTGGTATATTTTATTTAGGATTAGATGTTTATACATAGTTATTTTTATTTACTTTTTGACGTTAGACAGTTCATACTTTAGTTTTTGATTTTGAGAATTAATTTGTGAAACACTTTTCCATTTTAATTCTTGAATCATTGATCTATATTGTATCTTTTATTCTTAAATTCAAGGTTTAAAGATTCATCAATAATACTTGTAAGTTTATGATTTATCTTAACTCAATTAATATGAATCGTGATCAAACAATCGTGAGTAGCTAATTCCAATTAGGGTTGTGGTAACCATGAGGAAAATTAACAATGTAGACCTAATAATTAGTAATTCTTGAATAGTATTTATGAATTTATTGTGTTTATCTTTGCCTTGATAGTTTTTAATGGTGCGCAACGTCAGAACTTACCTTACTCATTATTGGCTAATTAAAGAGGTAACGAATAGGAAAGGAGATTATAGAATAGAGATTTGGGGACATCAACCCTCATCTAATAGCTTGACCTAGACCAAGGGATAATTAATCTGGGGTCAAGGGTAAGAGTTAGTAAAGCATACACCGTAGACTAACTAAAGTTTTGTGGTGAAATCCACTTATTTAGGTGACCAACCACTTATGAGATACCTAACTTACAAACTTTGTATGCTAGACACTACAAGGTTACTACTATAAGGTTTACTGCGTTATGAACCTGTGGAGAACACAAATACCATAGTTTATCTTCTATTATTGTAACAAAACATTCAATCATGCTTATTGTGTTACATGTTGCTACAATAATTTAATAAATCTTTTGTTTCTCAACCTCCCCACCTTTTACAAAAATAACTTGACTAAAAGTACAACTAACAATCAATTAGGCTAAGTCTAGACATCATTCCTCATTGGATCAACCCTAACCTCTGTTAGGTTCTTTATTTGAACAATGGCCGCTTATACTTTTTAGAGAGGTGTAATTTGGGCGTATCAAGACCCAACAAAAAGGAAAATCTCAAGTATCAAACTAATTGTGTGATTTTCGTATGGAAAGTGGACCTTCTAAACCTTTGTTAAGAATATTGAACCTTGTATGCCATAGTGTGATTGGGAGTACTGAAATTTGGTAAAGGATTTCAGATATTTCCTCTATTGTTAAAAGATGATTAATTCTTTTGATAACAACTTGAGGTAAAACAAGAATCTTGTTCGTTTGTGATATCATTTGTGCCTTTGATATTTTTGGATTATTAAATTGATCCACATTGATGAAATGTCATGATTAACTGTGATAGGTTGTTGATGTTGGAATATCATCATTTCCTTGAGAATTTGTACGTGCATATTTATATTGGTTCTGAGGCAATGTTATGATGAGTACTATGTGATTTTGAGGAAAACTAAGGAACCAAAGAGGATGTATCATTTCGAGGGTCGTGTCACACACCACTATAGATATTATGATTTGAGAGATATGTCGTACGTCACAAAATTTCTATTATTGAGCGTCATGTTGCATGCTATGATATCTACATGGACAAATATGTTCCTCTTGGGTCTCACACTAAGAGACAACAAAGCTGTATGTTTATGACAAGCATGTATCACTCTATATGACATTGCACTACATTGTATTGCACTTCATTTGTTTCTCATTGATTATGATTGTTGAGCTATTATTGTTATTATGAACTAGCAAAATACTTGAACGTTTGACTATGTGTGTTGGAGTGCAAGTTGTGATGATCTATATGTGCTATGGGTGAGAACCATTAGGTTAAACTAATTATATGTTGTAGGTTGTAGTAATAGAGGTTTGATTGGAGGGGATTGGGGTACGTGTGTTTTATAATGCTTATCCTTGAGCTAGCAGTTTAGTTTCAGAGTACTGTATTGTTTGGTACCCACCCCTTGATTCTACACTTGTGTAGGTTACGAGCCTGAATCTTTATGATTAATCTTCTTCCCTTCTATGTCAAAGGCTTAGTGCAGAGATTTATGAGGTATTTGTTTGTCATTTCAGTGGACCCTCTTATTTCTTTATCTATGATCATATTCTATACTAGAGACAATGTTATTTAAGGCTTGTATTTTCTTTCAATTATGTTATATTACTATAGAGTTTTGTACATGTGATGACTAGGTTTTGGGGATGTTAGTACGTTATCCGCATTTATGATCTTTGGAGATTTAAACCTATTTTACTTATGCATTTATCTTATATTTTGTGATTTAGCCTGAGTTATCCTGATAGGATAAGACGAGTGTCATCACATCCATTTTTGGGTCATGAAAAATGGTGTTAGATCCCAAAATTCATAGGTCATATGTTTATACAAGCCAAGTCTAGTTGATTTTTTATGAATGGTGTGAATATGTATGCTACTTAGCTTCGAGAGGCTAGGTGACTTTTAGATAACACCTTAACTTCTTGAATCTCTAGCGTGCATCCTTGGTCCACTTTGATTTTTATCCCTTTATTCCATTATCTCACTTTTAGTGATGATATATTTGTGGGTTTTCATGTGAGCATTTGAGATGTCATGTATGGCTTTGATGTTAGACCTAGTATAAAGGTAGAAGTGATAGAGTAATGGAAAAGATGTGTGGTCAGATTTGGAATGTCCAATGATTCAAAAAGGTTGAGTCAGGTTCATGTTTCACGATACATTTTGAAGATATTTGAATGATGAGGGTGAACAATTGTTTTAGGGACTTCATGAATGCTTTATCTTTATTGGATTAGTTATCCAACAGTTGGAACATTACTTGTGTGGTCTATATGATATCTGGAAAGGTTGGATAATTGGAAATGGAAGGAATAAAGGAACAACTAGATAATGAACACTATAATTTTGGAAACTATAGTTAGTAAAGTTTGACATAACAAGTATAGATTGTTTAGTGTATGATAAGAATGATGTTGTGCTAATTAAGGTTGGAATCTCTACTATAGTTTTATAAATTTGGTGTATATGAAAAATGGTCATGTTACGATTACTACTACGGTACCCATTCTTACTTGGTTAGAGTTATGATGTGTGTTACGTCAGCTATTGACCTAATCTATGAAAGAATGCATATCGCTTTGGTCTAGAGACCGAATGGGTTTGGTAATGTTTTTGTTGCTACTTTATGGGTAGAAATATGTAGACTATTTTGTGTAGGATCTTCTTGGTAAATATGGTTTGTTCTAGTGGTAGATCTAATAGACTTTCATGATATGGTGCTAGTGGTATAAGAAAATGGGGACATCAATTATCAAGTGCAAATACTAATCACTTAATGGGTTATTAGTTGTATCACCTACTAGAGTAATGAGATTCGATGTTGCATCCACGTATGGGAAACACATTAATACATTTCCATAGATCCACCACTATTAATGTGTTTTGGTTATGAAGTGTATTTCGAGGTTTCTAAATGGAGACTAGTTATTTCACTGTATGCTCCAAAGGAGTGGGTTGATACAAAAATGACAAGCTTATGGGTAAAGGAAGTCCCAGTGAGTATACTTTTGTGAAGGCAATTGCGGATTTTAGTACGAAAGTGCTTATAAAATTGTGTTAGTCCTTTGGATTTGGTTGGCATAGCTAGGTTTAAGGGGTCATATCGATGATAAATGATACTTCAAGATGATGTCAATGGCTATTGAGCATAATGACAATAAGATTTGTTGATGGATTATGAATAGGATGTGACTTTATAGTAATGATTTTTTATTAAAGGAATTCAGTATGTTACTGAAGACTTGTGGGTATCTTGTGGTTGCTACCATTAGGTGAGTAGCGTGGTCTTATGAAAGTTGTAGGATGTGTCAGGAGACCACTCAAATAGAATGGAAATGAGCTTGAATAATAATTAAAAGAACTAGTGGGAAGTAGTTTAGCCTTTGGAATGAGGCAAGAGCAATGACAACCACTCTAATTTGAAAGGCCAAAGATATATTTTCAGAGAGTTGAGAATTGATTTTAGAGACGCGTGGTTCTATTTGTTTTGCCCTAGTTGTGGTAATAGTGTCACATGTTTATTAGATGGGTTAAAAACTGTTGGATAAGATTTGAGAAAGAAGTATACAAATGTTTGGCTCGAGTGTGGTGATAAGTTCTTTTATGGTTTTGAGTTTTGTAACAGGTATCGTTGGAATCAAAATTCAAGTTTTTTTACTGTAAGTCTACATTCCTGGGAGTAGGTTTTGTCAAGGTATAGATAAATAAGGTAAGAAATGATCGATCACATTGGTATTGAGCATTTCCAAGGACTTGTGCATGATTTGGGTCCTTAAGTTTGTTATTTTTAATTATTAGGGGACCTAAAGAAGGGTTTCACTTAAAGTTTTGATTTAAAGTATGAGGTAAACTATCACAGGTTGTTGGTTAAAGCATAAAAATGGTAAGCGAGTTAGTGAAAGGACCAAGAGTCTGGTATATTGAAGAGTTTAAGATGTTTGTAATTTGTGTCATGAGAATAATCTAAAGAAAAGTGAAGAAATAAGACATTTCATGTAGACCCTTAGTTCGAAGTTGAAAGTAGTATGGATCTTGGCTTTGAGTAGAAATATGACTATGCAATAAGACTCGGTTTGGCACAAACTTACTAGGGGCTTATCAACTACTTTTTTGAAGATTGGGTTTTGGTTTAGATGACAAATAGTGATATGTGGAAGATTCTACATTTTTATGTTCATTTGGATTATTTGAACTAAGGTAGATGACTTGCGGTGGTGCTATGTGTATGGACCTATAGTTCTACATGGTTATTGAGGATTTTTAGGAGATTGAAACTACTATGTTGATGGGATGATAGAACTATTGTGATTCATTACATAGACACTTGATGGTAAATAGAGGTTATGTTCTCATAGTACACAAAATTATTGGGGTGACCAAGAATTTCTCTATGTTTTGGTATGAGGTATAGTCGATTTGAATGGTAGTTGAAATTTGGTATGTGAACGATTGTGTGGAGTTGACATTTGTCATGATTTAGTAGCTTTAGCTTGATGGGAAAGCAGTATCTCATTGGAAATTAGTGCTATAAGCCTTGGGTGGGACCCATATCTGTCATGGAATGCTTGCATGGAAAGAAAGGGACCTATAGTTTGGAATATTTGGAGGCATGTTCTCTGAGAAGACTTTGATACTAGTGACGATTTGAGAGTAAAGTAAATAGTCGGTGTGGTTGGGATGTTTTGTTCGTATTAAGTGTGTTGTCATTAGTAGATTACTATGAGAAGTATGTGGGGTTTGATAAATCAAGTATGTGTATGATTGTAATGAGGACCAGGATGGTTGTTTGTGAGTAGCCAAGAATCAAAGAGATGGAGCAAAATGAATGAAAATGTTTAGTATATGGAAGGGGCATCTGGTATTATTCGAACTTGGTTATGTACATATTTATGTGACCACCTGCTTCATTTTGCACATGGTTTAGAGTATGATTCACTTCCTATGCCCGCGCGTCTTTCCACTTCTATGGGTGGATCCCTAGTGTTAAACCAGGTGTACTAATCCTGTAATGTCCTTTTGGTAGGTAGGATCTAATACCTGAATCTAGATTAGGAGCGGATGGAAAAAGATGAGGATAATGGGACATCATATCGGCTTTGACCTCCCAAGTAGCACCCTCAACTAATTGATTCCTCTAAAGAACCTTCACGAAAGCAAGTTCTTTGTTTCTCAACTGCAAAACCTGTCGGTCTAAAATGTCAAACGAAACCTCTTCATAAGAAAGATTTTTTTAATTACCAAACCTTCCAAAGGTACAATAGATGTCGAATCTCAAACACTCTTATTCAACAAAGAGACATGGAATACTAAATGTACTGATGTTAAATCAGTAGGCAACTAAAGTTCATAAGGAACTTTGACAATACACCTCAAAACTTGGTATGGGCCCACATATCGGGGACTAAGCTTCCCTTTATTTCCAAATCTCATTACACTCATCATGGGTGAAATTTTCAAGTAAACCCAATCATCAACATTAAATTCAAGTTTTCTTCTTCTAACATCGGCATAAGACTTTTGTCGACTTTGAGTCGTTTTAAACCTTTTCCGGATATGCAAACCTCTTCCATAGCCTCATGAACCAACTCGGGCCCTATAAAAGCAACATCACCAACTTCAAACCAACCTATAAGAGATCTACACCTACTACCCTAAAGAGACTCAAAGGGTGACATCCTAATGCTAGAATGGTAACTAATATTACAATCGAACTCAATCAAAGGGAATTGGTCATCCCAATTACCCTCGAAATCAATCATACAAGATCTAAACATATCTTCTAAATTCTGAATGGTACACTCGTCTTGTCCATCGATATGAGAGTGGAAAGTTGTGCTAAGTTCACTTGAGCACCAAGACCCTTCCGAATGACTTCTAAAATTGAGATGTAAACTGATTTCCATGGACAGAAATAATAGACAAGGACACTCCATATAACCTTAACATTTCTTGAATATAAATCTTGGCATTCTCTTCAGCTGAGAAGGAAGTCCTTACGAGAAGAAAGTGAGCCAATTTCATCATTCGGTCCATAATAACTCAAATCGAATTAGACTATCACCAAGTGCAGGGTAAACCCGTAATGAAGTCCATATTCAAATCTTCCCACGTCCATGTAGGGATACTAATGTTTTGAGAAAACCACCCGGTTTCTGATGCTCAACTTTAACAAATTGATAATTAGCCACAAGTTCTGTAAATCCTTCTTCTTCCTATTCCACCAACAAACTTCCCGTAAATCATGGTACATCTTGGTGGCTCGTGGATGAAAAGAATACTGAGAACTGTGAGCTCTTTCAAAATCTCATTTCTCAAACTCATCAACTTTCAGAACACATAACCGACCTTGATATCGAAGAACCCCATCTCCCCTTTGGGAGAAATCCTCAATGGCTTTTTCAGAAACTAACTTCTTGGACTCAACTAGCACAAAATCAAGATCTTGCTCATCCTTCACATCCGATACGCAAGATAATTTGAAATCGTTCTAAACAATGACACCACCTTTATTAAAATCAACCAAGAGAACACCCAGTCGAGCCAATCTATGAGCATCACAAACTAACTCCTTCTTATCATCCTCAACATGAGCAACGTTTCCCATTGACATTTGACTAAGAGAATCCGCCACCACACTCACCTTATCGAGATAATATAGGACACTCATATTTTGATCCTTCAATAACTCAAACCATCTCCTTTGGTGAAGATTCAAATCTTTTTGAGTGAACGCATATTTTAAGCTAGTGTAGTCGGTAAAAAAATCTACATGAACACCATATAAGTAATGCCCCCATATCTTTAAAGAAAACTCTACTATCGCTAACTCTATTTCATGAGTCGGCTAATTTTTTTCATGCACCTTTAATTTCCTTAAAGCATAAGCAATAACTTTCTTATGTGCCATCAAATCACAACCAAGACCAATTCATGAAGCATCACAATAAACCACAAAATCATCCAATCCTTTCGGTAATGTCAAAATAGGGGCAGAAGTGATTCTATCTTTCAAACGTTGAAACTCTTCTCACAAGCTTCCAACCATTGGAATTTCACCTTCTTTTGTGTCAAAGTTGTTGAAGGCAAAGCCATAGAGGAAAATCCTTCCACAAACCTTCTATAGTAACTGACCAAACCCAAGAAACTCCATATATCTAAAGCAGACAAAGGTCAAGGCCAATTGTTAGCCACCTCAGTTTTCTCAGGAATGAATTGAATACCTTTACCATAGATAATATGACCAAGGAAAGTAACACAACTCAACCAAAAATCGTACTTGCTAAACTTAGCATACAATTCCTGAGTTTTGAAAATTTGAAACACATTCCTCAAATGCTCAATATGTTCATCCTCACAGTGTGAGTAAATCAAGATATCATCGATAAACATAATCACAAATACATCAAGATATTGCTTGAAGACCCTATTCATCAAATCAATGAATGATGTCGGGGCATTATTCAAATTGAAAGACGTCACCAAAAACTCATAATGACCATACCGGGTTCAAAAAGCTATCTTTGGAATATCAGTTTCCTTCATCCTCAATTGGTGATAACTTAGCCAAAGGTTAATGTTAGAGAAGTCACTCTCTTCTTGGAGTTGATCAAATAAATTATAAATCTTGGGAACAGAATATTTTCCTAATGGTAACTTTATTCAATTGTCGATACTCAATGCACATTCGGAGGGAACCAACCTTCTTTCAAACAAACAACACCAAAGTACCCCCATGGTGAGATACTTGGTCTAATGAACCCCCTATCCAATAAGTCTTTCAACTGATCCTATAATGCTTAAGTTCTGCAGAGGTCATATGGTAGGGAGGAATCGAGATAGGTTGCGTATCTAGGAGAAGGTCAATATCAAATTCTACTTCCCTTTGGAGAGGAATACTGAGAAGATTATTAGGAAACACTTTTGAAAACTCATTTATAATTGGAACTTATTCAAGAGTAGGGATTTTAGAATCAATATCCCTAACCCGAACATGATGATAAATTCAACCCTTAGAGAGCATCGTCCTAGCCTTTAGGCAAGATATAAACTAACACTTAAGAACATAATTTCCCCCTTCCCATAGCACGATAGGTTCATTCTTTACCTTGAAGGTGACCAATCGGGTCTTAAAATCTATGGAAGCATAACATGCATGAAACCAATTCATCACAAGAATAATATAAAAATCTAACATGTCAATCTCTACAAGATCAACATGAGTGACTCTATGAGAAATGGAAATAGGACAATTCCAATAAACTTTTTTAGCAACCATAGAATCACCAATAGGAGTAGAGACATACAAGGGATTAGAAAGGATCTCGGGACCAAAGTCAAATCACATGTCTACATATGGGGTAATAAATAATAATATAGCATTCATATCAAGCAAAGCATACATATAAAAATGAAAGACTTTCAATATATCAGTCACAACATCTAGAGAATCCTCATGATCTTTTCGAGTCTGAAGAGCATAAAATCTATTCTGGCGAGGGGCACCTTTGCATCTCTCATTTCAAGAGTAAAGAAAAGATCAAGAATTCTATACGGAGAATTCTGTCGCAGGCTAATGAAATCAAGCACTTTTTCTTCTCTCATTTCAGGAGTAAAGAAAAGATCAAGAAAAGATCCTTTGAACTTCTTCAAATCAAGAGGACCCACATCAACCGCCCTCTCTTCCTTCCGCTAGTTGAACAAAACTTGATTAACACTCTTAAGTTGATAAATAGCCAGTTCTACTTTCTCCACCATAGAAAATACCATAATTCCCATTATCTTATACAGCTCATCAATGAACTCTTGAGGATCCGCATCAACCTTGGAACCATGGAAATTTGGAGCATTCATCCTAGTAAAGTCCCTTATCCTTTTCACCACCATACCCACATTTAGGTTCACGGGAACAACGACCTCTCTATCAGCTTGGGCTTCCATAGCTTGAGAAAATACTTGGAAATTGGCTCAAAACTTAGTATGATTCACTTAGTCAACCAAGGGGTCAACCAGAGCTTGAGGAACCTAGAGCTTCACATTCTCACCCGCATTCCTTCTTACATAAGCTCTTTGAGGGGCCATATTCTTAAAAGTATCAGACAAGATTGAGGAGAAGGTCTTTTATAGAGATAGACTCTATGAAATGACTTTAGAGTAATGAAAGAAGTGAAGTTTCCTGAACATTTTGTAGGCTCTTATTCATAAAGGTGGCACGCTTCACACTTATTAACAAGACTCTAATCAACATGGCTTGTCAGACATTCGAGGACCTTTTCTAAAACCTCGTGCTCTGAATACCAAGTTTATCACAACCTAATATATACCCTAGATGTGACATGACATATAAGACCCCAAGAGGCCCTACACAAGACATTTGGCATTATACAATACAATAGAAAAAAGTAGAAAATCTCATATAATGAAAAATTTTGACATAGAAAGGGAAGTCTACACATTGTCTTGATAAGTATATCTAATACATCTAAACAAGTGGCCATAGCATAACCCGTACACCATGTACAAGACCCAAAAATGGAAACATAAGAAAACAAAGTAAAGGTGACATGATCCTCAGAACATAAGGATTCACCATCTTTTCATGATCAAGCACTCAATAACTGGCCACGAGCAGGATAGGAGAAGTGTTGGACCCTACATTATGCCACAATGTAGGCATAACTATGCATTAGTACATAGAATGTACTAAGTATGAGGGATATACATAAGAATGTAAAACATGATCATAAGGGAAAATTAGAG